>OX377202.1:106663298-106883422 GCA_947396885.1 Heligmosomoides polygyrus polygyrus
GTACGACGCAGGATACCTACATAGTCACCCCGAGACGTTTGATACACCAATTCAATATTGTTTCCCTAGTGACATCGAAGAGCACTGCTCTTACATACAGCGGCAAGGTGGTTTATGGTTCAACCTCCCTGTGGTGCAGGGTTTTTGCACCTCCTAAAAAAGTTCTGCCACGTCCATCCAAAGCTCTCTATGTCGAATCGCAACGGAAAAAGTCACCAGAAAGAAGTGGTCTTCATTCTGACAACTTCATACTTTCACGAAAATATCATATAATTTATCATGAATGGTTGCTAAAAACATGGCGAGAAGACAAACAATGCGTTACACTAGCAACTGTGAAATAAAGCTACGAAATATTCAAAACATAAATAACAGCTTTTGGCAGTGACCGCAGCGGTTAAAAAATACATCAGTGTTGCCGCTGTAAGAGCAGTGCTCTTCGATGTCACTAGGGAAACAATATTGAATTGGAGTATCAAACGTCTCGGGGTGACTATGTAGGTATCCTGCGTCGTACCATGAATACGTAAGAAAAGTTCTGAATGTCGGGCAGAAAACTGAGTGTAAATCAGCGAAGCAATTCGAAGAATGTTTATATTTAAGGCAGTGTCACCCTCTTGTAAGTATGGATAGTGGGATAATGGTAATCTATTTCGCCCAAACTTCGCCATTTGACATAGAGAGCTTTGGTTGATTGTGGCAGATCTTTTTCTGAAAGCGCAAAAGTCCCGCACCACAGGTGATTCGAACCATGAAGAACCCCGTCTCACCACGCCGCCCCTCTTCCCCTTGCGCCACCACCGCTCGGCCGGCAGCGCAGTTTCGACCCTACTTAAGCTCGCTCTCTTGCGATTAGCCCGCTCTTTGTGGACCTAGAGGGCGAAGGAGCCTGCTATGAAAATGGTCCATAACTCCGTTCACAGATGCGCACAGCAGAAACGGAACATATATTTGGAATCAGCGTTCGAAGCAGCATCCAGTGATGTACATCTCATCTCAAGTTCCCATGGTCACCTAGTATCCTTCCCTTGTAGGAAAAAAATTCATTAAATTTACAAAAAATTCCGGCGGATTTTATCGGAAAGTGCCCGTTAAATCGTTGAATTGGTTAAACGTGCACCCTTGTTGTGGAACCTTCAGAACGAGACCTGTGTTCCGAACGGTCATGTTAGCGCGTCTGATTCACAGATATGTGCCACTTCAGATTGGTTCCTATGGGCTCATCCAACCGTTCATTCATAACGACCAATCCCGCTTTAAGTCCCCGTATCCCCGTGCAAATTCTTGGTTTGTTCTTCATCATCCTATCTCTCTGTTGTCTCTAATTGTCACTGTTTGTGGAACAACAGAAACGACAGTAACTACCTGTTTTTCGCCACAATGCGGAAAACAGTTGTGTAGACTGGCAATTACGCACATAGCTAGAGCCCCCGGGGCCAATTTCCGTAGTTGTCTACTGTCGACGGCTGAATAAACAACTAGTCATCCTAATTGGGTTGTGTGCAGAATTGAATTGCGCTGATCCCAACGAGGCAACAAGGCTTACTGTGCGTTGAGAACAATGTTTGCTGCGAAAATAATGACCACAGCTGGCATCTGGGAGGTTGAGGGGAGTCAGCTGGGCTTTCTTTCCGCAATCAGGCAAGCTTTCCTAGAAGAAATCGTCTTTCAAAATTGAGACATGGGATGATTTTGGGCTATTAGCTATGTATTAGTCGCTTCTGCGCGAGTTTATAAGGGAGTATTTCTTCTTCACTTTAAAAAATGTTGATGGACCACATGGATTTTTCAGAAATCTATACGATTTTCACATTAAATGGGACATTTTTTAAATGAAATTGGACACCATTCTAAGCAAGCTTGACGCCATTGGAATCGAATTGAATAAAATGGCGCTGTTTTTGTCGCTTTAAAACAAAATTTAATTTGCCATTTTTCCATGAAAATAAAAATTTTATAAGGTTCCAAACAGTGTATTCTCTTTTTTGAGCAGCTGAACTAAAAAAAATTCCAAAGAAAGTCGTGCTAAATTTTTCCTTTAACAAAAAATTTAAAATTACTCCTACCGTCTACGAGTCTCAATTTTATTGTAGAAAACGCTTATTTTAAATTCGTATCTTCGATTTTAAAACGAGCGTTTTCTACAATAAAATTGAGACTCGTAGACGGTAAGAATAATTTTAATTTTTTGTTAAAGGAAAATTTTACATGACCTTCTTTAGATTTTTTTGAGTTCACCTGCTGAAAAAAGTGAATACACTGTTTGAAACCTTATAAAATTTTTATTTTTCATACGAAAATAGAAAATTGAATTTTGTTTTACAGTGCACAAAGGCAGCGCAGTTCTTTTAGCATGCTCAAAGAATGGATCGCGCCACGCACTCGGTTAGATCGGCGCGATTTTTTTTATGATTGGTAGGAAAATTTCTACTTGCATTGAGTAACACACTCGTTAACGGTACAAGTAAAAGAATTGTAAAAAGACATCGATCTTCGCTTCGAGGTTTCAAGTGAGCAGCATTTATACTATCAATCAAATTAAAATCGTTGCGAGTTAGACGACAAACTTTAATTCATTATTTACCCTTTAAGCATAATTTTTAGTAAAATTTCAAACCGAGTATTCACTTGTTGGAGAAGGCGAATTAAAAAAAAATTAAAGAAAAAACAACAAAATTCGCATTTTCTAATAAGTGAAGACACTGATTCAAGTCATTTTCTTTAAGGCTCAAGTGGCTGGTACTGGGGTCGCTGTCATCGCGATGTTTTGTTGCGATCAAAACTTCTAGCGCCAGTCGGGACTCGAACCCGCACCTCCTGCTGACTGGGCGGGAATGCTCTACGCCATTACACCACCGACGCTGTTTGATCGGACGCGACATCTACACTTCGTGGGACCGATCGGCACTCACCGATGTCGCGTTCGATCAAACAACGCCGGTGTTGTAATGACGTAGAGCATTCCTGCCCGGTCAGCAGGTAGGTGCGGGTTCGAGTCCCGGTTGGCGCTATAGTCTTGAACGAAACAAGACATGGTTATAAGTGAATATGCTGTTTGAAATTTTATAACAAATTTTATCTCCTTTGAAGGAAAATAATGAGTCAAGATTTGTCGTCCAACTCGCAACAATTTCATACAAAATTTTCCTTGGACAAAATTTTTTTCACCTTTTTGGAGACTTTATGGTTTAATTTAGAAAACGATCGTTTCATTTGAAGATGTTCAGCTAGATTTCAAAAATGCCCAGCTTGCTTAGAGTAGTGTCCAATTTGATCAGAAAAGTGTCCAATATGGTTTGAGAGGTGCCGATTTAACGAGGAAATGGTGTACATGGATAAAGTGATTGATTTGCTTCACTCACTAATGTTGACGCTGACGTGTTCATCGATTAGCTTTCGTCCATTGATCGTTTCTGTTCACCTGCTCCACAACCCTTCCAGCGGCCATTATTTTTGCGCGGACGCACGGATGGTTTGACCGTTTGGCGTATAGCAGATACATATACATATTGTGTGTCGGCGTTTTGATTGCACGACTCATTCACCTCGATGAGCGTTGTGGTCATCTGTGCTGATCACATCTCTAACAAGACGTAGATGGATTCTATAGGGTGTTCAGAAAGTATCTGAAGGATACTTCGCAATGTTCCAGATTTTTCTAGAATGTTCTGAAGATTTCAACATAAGTACTATATAAAGACACTGTCCTGCTGTATCTGCGTGCATATCCAGCTCCGTCTTCCTTGCCCATTTCACTGTACGATGGCCGAACTGCCTACCCATATTAGACACGTACTCCTTTACGTGCTTGAATCTGGGCACTCCGCTGCAGAAGCCTATTGAAACTTGTGTCGTGTATTCGGTTCTGAAGCTCCTTCTGTACGGTCTGTGTATAGCTGGTTCGAACGCTTCAGAAGCGGGAACAGGAGTCTCGAAGATGAGCCTCGCTCTGGCCGACCGACAACGACGTCTTTGGACGGACTGAGGAAACTGGCGGAGGAGCATCCATATGAAGGTGTGCGTCATTTTGCTGCTGCCCTTGGCTGTTCCCGATCCACCGTGGACAATGGACTGCGATCTCTTGGAATGGTTAAAAAGCTCGGTCAGCGGCTCCCTCACGAACTGACCGACGACAACCGGCGAAGACGTCTGGACATATGCACTCAGCTGTTCTCCCGAAGTCGCACCTTCAACTGGCTGGACACCATAGTCACAGAAGACGAAAAATGGGTCCTCCACGTCAACCACGCTCGTGAACGTGCGTGGTACCAACGCGATGAAGTGCCGAAATCTTTCGTAGAAGGTGAAATTCATGCGAGGAAAGTCGTGCTGAGCGTGTGGAGGCGAGTTTATGGGATCTACCATTTCGAGCTGCTGCCTGACAGCACGACTGTCACTGCCGAGGTCTACACGACTTAACTGCGGAGACTGGCCGACAAGATGCGCAAGGAACAGCCCAGGCTCGACAGAGTTCGCTTGCTGCACGATAGTGCGCGCCCACACCTCGCAAAGACGACTTCTCAGAGAGTTCTGGAATTCGGATGGGAAGTTCTGCCGCGTCCACCGTACAGCCTAGATCTGGTCCAAAGTGACCACCACCTTTTTCGATCACTTCATCATCATCTGGAAGGGAAGCGTTATGAAGATCGTGACCACCTCAAAAATGACCTCCGAGCTTTTTTCGCCTCCAAGTCTCCGGATTTCTACGCCAGAGGAATTCGACATCCAGTACAGGAACATTCCTGGGGCCGGATTCACCTACGACTTGCAGAGATTTGACAGAGAAATTACAGCCGAAATTCCTGAAAAAAAAACGCGAATGAACGCGGCTTATCAACAGGCGATATGGTGAAATGTTGGCGTTATCAGGAATTTCGGACGTAATTTCTCCGTTAAATCTCTGTAAGTCGTTGATGAATCTGGCCTTAATTCTTGAAGATCAGAAAGCACAAAAGTGGACTGAATCCCATGACGTTTCTCAGTGGGTGAAGCGCCTTCTAATTCTGAATTCTATCAGTGACACTAACAGCGATGAAAACACGTCTCGCCATATTTTCTTCCGCTTCATCTAGTTAGATCTCTGAACACTCGAGAATCTTTCCGCATCAATCGCCTAAACGAATGATGCAGCTTTGAGAGACCACCTTTGATCTCGCCGACGCGTTTTTTGTTTTTTACCAGCCATCAGCGACCATCCTTGACAATAAGTAACGTTGGTAGAAGTCGTCAAACGGCAATTAATTTTGCGCGGACGCACGCTGGGACGTGCCGACAGACAGCTATGCGGTATAGGGCTGAAGCGATGGCTAACTCAGCGTGTGAATTTGTACTTTGAAAGTGATGAAGCTTGTGCTTGGCCTTGACGCGCACGCGAAACCTAAATCGCTGCTAAAGGCTGCTTCAAATCAAATTGAACTCATTTCACGTCAAAGGACTCTCTTTTAGACACGATTGATGCTTCTGAAATCAGACTGAACGTCTTCCAAATAGAAGGGCTTCCGTACAGGTTAAACTACAGACTCTCCAATTTGGTTAGAATATTTGTTTTGTTCAAGGAAATTTTGGTGTAACTTTCCTTGAATTTTTTTAGTCCAGCTGTCGGAATGAGTGAGAAAATTTCATAAAATTTTATTTTTGGAGAAAAAACCACTTCTACCCCCTGTCGTCCCATAGATCATCGAGTTTGCTCGAGCGAGCGCCAGCAGCGTTTCCATTCGTCCCTGTCACAAAAATTCATTTACGGCAAGTAATTTTGCGCAGACGCACGCTGGGACGTGCCGACAGACAGCTAGACGGTGTAGTGTTGAAGCAATTGTTAACTCAGCGTGTGAATTTGCCCTTCGGAATTGAAGTTGAGGAATTGAAAGATTGAAGAAGAAAAAACAAATTCCAACTTTACTTCAATTTTCGCGATTGTCAGTTCTTTTCAATTTCACATTTTAATTTCAATTTCAAGCATTTTAATTTTAAAAATGAAAAAAATGAGCAAAATTCCAATTTAAAATTGTTTTGAAGCGCAAAAAGAAGGCAGTCATATAGTGCTTGGGAAGGCGAGACTGCGCCATGCACTCGGTTAGCTCGTCGTGGTTTTTATTTGATTGGTAGTGTAAATGCTGCTTACATCAAGCATCAGAGAAAGGATATGTGTGGTTTTTACGATTACTTTTGTTGTATGGTTTACAGGTGTGAAAATCTATCCAAAAAGTAATTTTGCTATTAATCGAATAGAAATCACGGCGTCATCGACAAGGGCACTACGCAATCTCTTTTTTGGCACTAAAAAATAGTCGCCTTCCTGCTCTTTAAAACAAGCTTTAAGCTTTTATTTTTTCTAAAATCACCTGTATCACCTGTTGTCCCGTTGATCATCGAGTTGCTCGAGCGGGCGCCAGCAGCGTCTCCATTCGTCCCTGTCGCGTACCAGAGTGCTCCAATGGATCCTCCTCGCTCGAGGGACACGGAAAGCGTCATATCGGTCGTTCAGGGCTTTCACGAGAAGTCCGGCCAACGCGTTGGTGGGCGTCCCGGTGTTCTCTTGACATCCCGCGGAATCCAGTCGGTGACGGCTCTCTTCCAGCGGGTGTCTGCGAAGCGCATTACGTGGCCGGCCCACCTAATTTTCGACAACTTGGCCCACGCGACAGCGTCTCTGATCTTCGAACGTCGGCGAAGCTCGGAACTCCGGAGGCCTTCTCTCACTTGCGTGAGTCGTGTCACTCCGAGCATCGTCCTTTTCTAAAATATGATATTTTATAAAATTTCAAACAATACATTCACTTATTGAGCACGTGGGTTAAACTTCACCGAAAGTCGTAGTAAATTTTTCTTGTACTAAAAATTATTCTATCTTTTTTTGGAGAGTCTCTAGTTTAATGTGGGAGAAGCTCGTTTTGATTTGGAAGTTGTTCAGTCTGGTTCCAAAAGCGTTAGTTTGTCTAGAAGAGTTTCTAATTCGACATGACAATGTCATATCAAGATAGCAGTCCGTCGGTCTGTCCGTTCGTCCGTCCGTTCACGAAAAATTTATTGCGGTTCGAATGCTTAAACACTATTCGGTCGATATTTGTTATATCCACTCAGGATTAAACGTTTGAACGAGGGCTTCACACGGAGTAAACTCTATTGATCAGCCGACCAATATCGATTAGTATTGATTTCCATGTAGAAATGGCTGTTTATTTGGACATCGCATGAATGTTATCGGATCGTGGAGATGCTTCACAGCAGGTGGACAGAATCAACTGTCGATTTAATGTCGATCGATGTTAAGGATTTTGCCCGGCGTGGACCACCTAAAAAAGGGCCGCTAGACAGGATTCATTGCAAGTGAACAGCTTCGATTTGCCAATCAATATCGATCGATAGTATCGATTTTTGTCCACAAGTGTTTGATCACGTGGAAATCGCGACAGTGTCGCCGGCATGTGGACATGTTCACAACGAGTAAACAGAATCGATTGGCGATTCAATATCGATCGATATTATGGATTTTTCCCAGAGTTCAGCATCTGAAGTGGCAGTTGTTAGAGTATGAAGACCGCTGGGAGGCTTAACAACAAACAAGCAGTATTGATTCGCCAGTATCGATCACTGCTATTTATTTTTGCTCAAAAATGTTGGCTTCATGTGGGAATCACGAGTATTGTCGCTGGCTGGTGGACAAGCTTCGCAACACGTATACAGAATTGATTGGCAATGTCGAATATCGATCGGCGTTATTGATCCTCGTCAGAGTTTATCATTTAAGGTGGGAACTATGCGAATATGAAGGCCGCTGCAGGCTTTATAATAAGGAACAGCATCAACTTGCAAATCAATATCGATCGGCGTATTGATTTTTGTTCATGAATGGTTGATCACGTGTAAATCGCCACCGTGTCGCCAGCATGTGAACGTGCTTCACAACAAGTAAACAGGATCGATTGGCGATTCAATATCGATCGATATTACGGATTTTTCCCAGAGTTTACCATCTGAAGTAGCAACTGTTAGAGTATGAAGACCGCTGGCAGGCTTTATAAATAATAAGGAACAGCATCGATTTGCCAATCAATATGGATCGACGTATTGATTTTTATCCACAAATGGTTGATCACGTGGAAATCGCCAGTGTTACCGGCATGTGAACATGATTCACAACGAGTAAACAGGATCGATTGGCGATTTAATATCGATCGATGTTATGGATTCTTCCCAGAGTTTATCATCTGGTGTGGCAACTGTTAGAGTATGAATACCGCTGGAAGAACAAGCAAGCAGTGTTGATTCGCCAGCCAATATCGATCGACGTATCGATTTTTGTTCATGAATGGTTGATCACGTGGAAATCGCCAGTGTTATTGGCATGTGGACATGATTCACGAGTAAAATGGATCGATTGGCGATTTAATATCGATCGATGTTATGGATTTTTCCCAGAGTTTATCATCTGGCAGTCACACGAATACGAAGGCCGCTGGGCAGGCTTTACAATAAGGAACAGTGCAGTACCGCGCATGTCTTTTGGTCAATTCCCGAAAAAGCCACTTTGGAGCGTTCCAAAGCGGCTTTTTTTTATATAACTTTCTTTAAAGTCAAGCACTTGTGAAAAGAAACATATATTTGAGCTCAGCAGGCCAAGCTCTATCTTTCGACATATAAATCAATAGAGTTGAACAATGCATATAGGCTTAGACATAATCAATTGAGTGGACGCGAGAGCCTGTAGAGTGACCGTTTCGGGAGTTTTATCGGAAATTCCCAGCCGCCCTACTCAGAAATTGCCTTAGGACTGTAAAGCTTGCCTTTGGAGTGTGCCGTAAACAATGCGTACAGAATCGAACCTATCAATCGAGTAGGCGCGACCACTCGCAAATTGCACGCGCGAGTGTGTTCAATGAGCAATAACTCTGTCGAGATCGAATCGTTCCGGCTGCGGCTTGTGGATTTCGTAGGCAGTAGAAAGCTTTTGTAGTACGCGAAAGTGCAGCGTTATAGCTTTTGAAGAAGCGAAATTATAGCGGCGCGAAAATGCAGGTTAGCCGTGTGGGACACGATTTTTTCCGATTCAGTTGACCCCTGCAGGAAGACGCGGCGTGCTAACGGCATGCAAACGCGTATGCTAGCAGAACGCTGAAGGTGCTTTCAGGTGATATGCTCACAATTTCCTAGCTTATTAGATTGTCTTACCAGGGAATGCCGTCAGCTTCCCATGGAACTTCGGATTGAGACCTATATCGCGTGAAAGAGCTCGAGACGCTGATCACAGATATGTGGAACAAATTTGCTAAATGGATCTCCTAAGCGAGTTATGGCCGGCGGAAGCCGCGATGTCTTCCATGTGCTCAATCAGCGTTGGGCGCAGTATTGCTCGGAAATCAGCAGTTCGGCTATCAGAGCCGTCAGCAGCGGCGGCGGCGCAGTGGTAGAGTGCTCGCTCCAAAGAATTGGTTCATTGGTTCGGCAAGCTGGGCAGGCTAGGAGCATTTCCTAGGTAGAGCGGCTGGAAATTTCTATAAAACTCCCCAAACGGTCACCCTACAGGCTCTCGCGCCCACTCGATTGATTATGTCCGGCCTATATGCATTGCTCAACTCTATTGGTTTATATGACAGAAGATAGAGCTCGGTCTGCTGAGCTCAAATATATGTTTCTTTTCACAAGCGCTTGATTTTAAAGAAAGTTATATAAAAAAGCCGCTTTGGAACGCTCCAAAGCGGCTTTTTCGGGAATTGACCAAAAGACATGCGCGGTACTGTATTGATTTGCCAATCAATATTAATCGATTTTATTGACTTATTCCTGGGCGAATCTCGAGCCGGCGATAAGGCCGAACGTTACTCTGGCTGTAAATTGCCTGGATTTGTTATGCGTATGCCATGACCAACTCTTTACTCGGCTCGAAAAACAATGGGGATCCAAACAAACAAGCGTGATCGTCTCCTATGCCGACTCTCCATTTTGTCGTTCGTAAAATATGGCTACAAATATGATTTGTAGTCAATTGAGAATCGCCAGAGACCAATTACAGCAGTAGAACGGTAAATAACTCTTGCGGAGTGTTACTCATGGAGGAAGGCGAGTTGCCAATCAGCTCCATAGTCTACAGTTGTGTTCTTCAACATCGTGATTGTTTACGCGAAAACAGCTCTCGTCGGGTGTAAATCAGGGACCTGACGAGTGTTTCTGCATAGCCGGACGTCAACGATGTGAAAGCGTTGAATGTTCTGACGTCAAACGACGTGCTCCCATATCATTCCCATTCAGCGGCGTTATCGAGGCAATTGCCGGTCTCTGATGTTTTCGTGGTGCTTGATGGAAAAGCGATTTTTGCGAAGCTTGAAGAAGTCCTTGAAACATGCAACATCAGAAGAATCCCATCAAGAGAAGACTCTAATGCGCATTCTTCGAGTGTTCCGTCTGCAGCAGACATGGGATCCCACGCTGATTCGGATAACCCGAATGGAAATCGTCGTTTTTTCGAACTCGGTTGAAAGGACTATGAGAGCAATAGCATTTTTGAAAAGCTCCGATATTGGGGTGATTCGGAGAAGAGCGGCTCAAACATGAAGGATTTTTGGATAATCCAAATAGCTGATTTATCAGATTTCTGATCAAAATCAGTTTCCTGAATTATCTGAAAACCCGATCTGGGACCGGATTCATAAACGACACATAGCGATTTAACAGAGAAAATTACAACCGAAATCCCTGATAGCGCGGCTTATGAAGCGATATGGTGAACGATAAGTCGGCGTTATCTGAGTTCTCCGTTGTGAATTCTCTGTTAAAGTTATGTAGGTCGTTGGTGAATCCGACCCCTGGAGAATAACACTCCTATCTGAATCGCCCTAATATCCGACCTATTCAAAAATCCCACTGTATGCACAATCTTTTCAAGCAAGATCTGGAAAAATGAAGGATCTGAATTATTCGAATCGGTGTTGGGTCCAATGTCTAGTCTGCAGATGCTGGCCATATCAAAAGGGGAATTTTCGCTTTGTGCGATGTAACCTGTATCACCTCTCGCCTCTTTGATCATCGACTTACTCGAGCGGGCGCCGACAACGTCTCCATTCGTCCCTGTCGCGTGCCAGAGTGCTCCAATGGATCCTCCTCGCTCGAGAGACACGAGGAGCGTCATCTCGTTCGTTCAGGGCTTTCACAAAAAAGTCCGACCAACGTATTGGTGGGCGTTCTAGTGTTTTCCTGACATCCCGTGTAATCCACTCGGTGATGGCTCTCGTCCAGCGGGTGTCTGCGAGGCGCATTACGTGGCCGGCCACCTAATTTTCGACATCTTGGCCCACGCGACAGCGTCTCTGATCTTCGAACGTCGAAGAAGCTCGGAACTCCGGAGGCCTTCTCTCACATGCGCGAGTCGTGTCACTCCGAGCATCGTCCTCTCGATTCCACGCTGCGCGACGCTGATCGCGTGTTCATCCTGCTTTCGTATAGCCCAGGTCTCTGAGGCGTATGTTAGGGCAGGAAGAACAGTGGAGTCGAATAGGTGGGCACGGAGTCGGACGTTCTTCGTCTTCTTCGCGACTTCTTCGACGCTCTTGAAAGCTCCCCAAGCCGCTCGTTTCCTCCTGCTCAGCTCCGGCGCTAGGTCGTTGGCCATATTGACTTCGCGACCCAGATACACGTAGCTGGAGCACTCGGAGATGTTCGTTCCGTTGAGCGAGAATGGGGCATCAGAAACTTGTCCGTTTCTCATGAACATCGTCTTCGTAAGATTCAGCTGCAGTCCAACGTTCCCACATACACGATCGAAGTCGGCCAGCATTCGCTCCGCCTGGCTGATGCTCGGTGTTATGAGCACGATGTCGTCAGCGAAGCGAAGATGGTGCAGTTGCCGGCCGTCGACCTTCACTCCCATGTCTTCCCATTCTAGTTCGCGCATGACGTTTTCGAGGGTGGCGCTGAAGAGCTTCGGGGATATGGTATCCCCTTGTCGAACCCCTCTCTTCACTTCGACGACGACGTCGTTGTAGAATGGTGAGATCTTGGTCGTGAATCCACTGTACAGCTCTCGAAGGACTCTGATGTACTGAGTAGGAACGCCCTGAGTGAGCAGGGCTTCGATGACCGCTTCAGTTTCGACAGAGTCGAATGCCTTCTTCAGGTCGATGAACGTAAGGCACAGCGGCAGCTTGTACTCTCGCGACACTTCGATGACCTTCGTAATGGTGTGTATGTGGTCGATCGTGCAGAATCTTCTCCAAAATCCTGCTTGCTCGCGTGGCTGTCCTTCGTCCAGCGTTCTGCTGATCCTATTCAGGATCGCTCGAGTGAACAGCTTGTAGACTACGGACAGCAGGCAGATCGGGCGATAGTTGCCAATGTCGTGCACGTCTCCTTTCTTGTACAGCAAGACGGTCTTGCTGGTCTTCCACTGAGATGGAACCTTGCACTCCGACAGGTGCGAAGAGCCGAGCCAGGGTGTTGATGACCGTTGGCGGGAGGTTCGACGCGGCTGCCCCACATAATTTTCGACGACGTGGCCCATGCAACAGCGTCTCATCTTTTTTGAATATACCAGGAATTTTGGAAGGTCAAAAATCGTACCTAGCGGAGATGTAAGCTAGATTGTCGGTGGTTCCGCTTATGCCCTTCGGTACACACATATACCAGTCGTTTGACACAGTTTACCTCAAACTTGGGTAATTAAACCAAAACTGTAACCAAACTTTCACAAATACAATACACAATAGATCATGTTAATGACATCCTACAAGAGAATAAAGAATAGAAAAGGAACATGAGAAGAGCGCCATGTTAATATTCCCATATGACTCTTTTATAAGGAGTTTTTTGTTTGCATTGCGGCACAATCTGATAAAGCTCTATAGAAATTCTTTTACAATATCCCACGAAATTGTCATATGATCGCGAGAAGGCCGCGATAAGATGTTTCCTACGCAGATAGTTTGATCCAAGCTTTAGCATTTCTCGCTTTCCATTATCGGGATATCACAACTCATCCAGTCGTTCTTCTCTTTCTTGCTTCCCTAGTTGATTTTGGAGTTATTTCTGTTGAAAAATGGAATAAAAATGAGTCACTGGAAGAGATGCCGCTATGGATACTGTGCAGGTCTCATCTCGCTTCAGCCTCGAAGCGCTACTTCTATTCTTTGCGCTGTACTATAGTGCGAGAGCGAAAAAACAATGTCTGAACTTGCGAAATTCTCCAGGGACCGGGAAAGCTTATTCAATTACCTCAGAAGTGTCTGCATCGCACCTGAATGTCATTAGCTGGCCGTTAATCTTTACGCTCTCAAGTTGAGGGACATTGTAGTTGATCACTAATAGCTATGCAACTAATTCTGGAACTTCATTAACCGAATTAGAGTTAATTTGCTGTAAGAACTGGACGTAATTGAAGGGGAAATAACGAACGGTGGATTATCTTGGTAACGGGAATCAGCTAAAAGTAGCCATCACAGGAGTACCTAGGGTGCGGCGCTTAAGTTCGGATAAATTAAGCCGGATTTAAGCGCCGCATCGTGTATACTCCTGTGACGGCTACTTTTGGCTGATTCCCGTTTCCACAGATAATCCACCGTTCGTTATTTCCCCTTCAATTACGCCCAATTCTTACAACAAATTAACTCTAATTCGGTTAATGAAGTTCCCGGATTAGTTGCATTGCTATTAGTGATCAACTATAATACAATGTCCCTCAGCTTGAGAGTGTGAAGATTAACAGTCAACTAATGACGTTCAGGTGCGATGCAGATACTTCTGAGGAAATTGAATAAGCTTTCCCGGTCTCTGGAGAATTCCGCAACTACAGACACTCTTTTTTGCTCCCGCACTATAGCACAGCGCAAAGAGTGGAAGTAGCACTTTGAGTAAGACTAAAGCTAGTTGAGCCGTCGTGGTATGTTCGGACGTTCTTTGTTTGCTCCCATTTCGGCCAAATTTGGCACCGACTCCGGAGTGGTATTATAGAAGGCTGGCCTGGGCGGAATCCGGACCGAACAGAGCGATATGCTTGACGAGTGCATGGCGCAATATGCTCTTACGACTCATTACAGTTCGCTCCCTTCCTGCACTATAAAATAATAATAAATCCATTTTTTGAAACAAGAAATGTTTTTATTAACAACCAAGCATTATCCTGTTTTTGAAGCCTGCGATTACAAATTCTGGTACATGTCGCGAATGTGGGCAGCACAGGGGGTGGGAACACGGCCGTATCGAATAGGCATGCCATCAAAGAGTACATTACTGTCGATGCCCTTATTGCTTGACGGGTATTCAGCCGGTGATATGATTGGCTGACGCCATACACCTCTGAATGCTGCCCACTTTCGCGACATGAATCTAAATCTTTAAACAGAGCAAAATTTTAGTTTAGATCGTTTTTGAAATTTTATAGTTAAATCTGGAAACGCTCTTTGAATTTGGAAGATGTTCAGTTTGAATTCAGATTGATTTGTGTGTTTTTTCTTCTGAAATTATCAAATTTTACGTCAAAATATGAATTTATATGTGAAGAAATTTTCGATTCGTGACCCGATATGAAGTCTGAATTCATCGCTGTTTTTTCATATTACGTTCTAGGAATAGCTTTCTCCATGTAGTCATCTCTTCGGACGAAGCTCTATAAGTGTTTCATACAACTCTCATGTTCCATTGGGGGAACTCCGGTGAGGAAACCCCGGCGTTAATCCAGCTTGTCTCCAAGAATTATTGAACATCAAACATCTAAGCTTTCCTTGTTTCTTCGAATAACTGTGCTAATCCCTCTTAGAAAAAGAGGCTTTATATTGATTTAATCCGTCCATCTGTCCAAATGTCCTTCCGTGCATCCGTCCGCACAAAATTAGTGGCAGATGAAAGAGTTGTTCACATCATTATCAATCCCTGCTCATGATTAGCTGGTTGAAGAGGTCGCCATTAACAATGACTGGAATACAGGCCAGAATAAGTTAACATTATCGATCGATATTATCGATTTTTTCCGAAGTAGTCGATGCTCGATGAACAAACTAACCGAAGAGTGAATAAATCAGCTGCATCGCCTGTTCCCCCTTGATCGTTGAGTTGCTCGCGCGGGCGTCAGCAACGTCTCCATGCGCCCTGTCGCGTGCCAGAGTGCTGCAATTCATCCTCCTCGCTCGAAGGACACGAAAAGCATCCGTTCAATGCTTTCACAAAGGTGCCTAACCAAAGCGTTGGTGGACGTTCTGGTATTTCCTTAACATCCCGCGGAATCAAGTCGGAGACGGCCCTCGACCAGGCGCGTCTGCGAAACGCATTAGGCTGGCCCACCTAATTTTCGACGACTTGGCCCATGCAACAGCATCGGCGAAACTCGGAACTTCGGAAGCCTTTTCTTCCTTGCGTGAATCGTGTCGCTCAACGGTCAAGAAATCAATCACAATCAACGAATAAATGAATAATAAACAATATTCGACAATAAATAACAAACACAATAATAAATAATAAACAACAATGAACAACAAAATAAAACAATAATAAATAAATAATATTATTGGTTGGCAATGAACCAATAATATTATTTATTCCATACGGTCACTATATTGTTGTTTGTAGCTCTTGATAAAAACTATACTATCCTGCCGCCGTTAGATATATGTTTAATAAAAACTATACTATCCTATCCGCCGTTAGATATATTTACCAACTAATTACGGAAACAACTACAATCGGGAGTCTGGGAAAAAACAACGGCACTCCTGTTGATCGAATCTCCCGCGTGGATAAAAAGGTCTGGTTTCTTACGAGGGGACGAATTGGAAGCTTACGGAGGACGATGAAGAGTCTTGCTGTGGCGAAGATTATCCTGAAACTCCTACCGGTCAACTGTGAGTGAACCTCCGGTGAAGTGGAAGGGTGACGCGATTTTCACCTGCTGGTGACCGGGTTTTGTCCGATAGTTCAGCGGGATTTCAAATAACAATGCTATCGAATTGATTCGAGCGTAGCGTTTGCATTGTCACACTTCTATGCAATTAATATAAAGTATAAAGGACGACGTTAGTCAAACCCTTTTAGTATACGCCACGCATTCTACCTTCAAGGGATATCGTGGAGGCAATTTGAATGCGTAGTTGGTCTATACATTGACTTATGGTGGCCAGCTGATAGACAAGTCAGTGCATTGTCCTTTGCAGACAAGTCCGGTATCAATTCACCGACCCCGGAGGGATGGAAGGCTTGGTTGGCCTTGGCGAGAAATCGAAACCAGGGACATGGTGTCAGGACCCGCCACAGCCAGCACCCCATCCGTCTACCTTACACGCGCCCAGTGAATAAATAAATGAAAGATAATGTCATTGACTGGCGGTGACTCATTAATTAATATTCAATATCCCAACATACGGGTGAATGCTATCGGGTCCTCGAGGTGTGAATGTTGCGTTTGATCAAACAGCGCCGTTGGTGTAATGGCGTAAAGCACTCCGGCCCGGTCAGCTGGAGGTGCACGTTCGAGGCGTGCCTTGGCTAGAGTTTTGATCGCAACAAAACATCGTTGCAGCAGCTTACAACCTCGACATCAGCCACTTGGGGCTTAAAGACAACGAACTGAATATTAATGCGTCACCGCCAGTCAATCACTATCCTTCATTTATTTATTCACTGGGCGCGGGTAAGGTAGACGGATGGGGTGCTGGCTGTGGCCTGCCCTGACACTATGTCCCTGGTTTCGATTTCTCGTCAAGGCCAACCAAGCCTTCCATCCCTCCGGGGTCGGTGAACTGGTACCGGACTTGTCTGGGAAGAACAAAGCACTGACTTGTCTATCGACTGGCCACCGCAAGTCATTGTATGGCCAAATACGCATTCATCTCGCTTCCACGACATCCAGTAGAAGTAGAATGCGTGGCGCATCCCAAAAGGGGTTGATCAAAGCCGCCCTTTATATTTTATAATTAATTGCATAGAAGTGTGATAATGCACATGCTACGCTCTAATCAATTCGATAGCATTGTTGTTTGAAATCCCGTTGAACTATCGGAGAAAACCCGGTCACAAGCAGGTGAAAATCGCGTCACCTTTCCCTTCACGGAAGTTCACTCACAGTTGACCGGTAGGCGTTCCACGATTATCCTCGCCACAGCAAGACTCTTCATCGTCCACCGTAAGCTTCCAATTCGTTCCCTCGTGAGAAACCAGACTTTTTTATCCACGTGGGAGATTCGATCAACAGGAGTGCCGTTGTTTTTTCCCAGACTCCCGATTGTGGTTGTTTCCGTAATTAGTTGGCACATAGATCTAAGAGCGTGGGATCAGGATAGTATAGTTTGTATTAAGAGCCACAAACAACAGTATAGTGACCGGATGGAAGGTCGCTAGAGTTTTGATCGAACAGACGTCGTTGTAACATCTTACAACCGCGACACCAGCTACCTGAGGGTTAAAGAAAATAAGTTGAATATTATTGAGACACTGCCAGTCAACAACATTATCTATTATTTGTTTATTCGCTGGGCGCGTGTAGCGCAGACGGAGGAGGTGCTGTCTGTCGCGTGCACCGGATACCAGGCTCTTGGATAGGATTTTCCGGATGTAGTGGCGTAGAGTATTCCTGCCCGGTCAGCGGGATGTACGGGTTCGGGTCCTGTCTAGCGCCACACCGTTGTTACTGGCCCTTCTTCTTCTTCTTCAGCGTTTGTCCCGCATCATGACGGGGTCCGCTTTTCTGGTGCCATGTCGCCATCTTTCCCGATCCCGTGCTAGATCAGGGTGGACACCAGCTACTTTAAAGTCCTTGTGTAACGTATCAGCCCAGCGCTGCTTCGGGCGTCCTCTAGGCCGTTTTCCAGACACTACGAAGTTAAGGCCTATCTTACGGACGCTGTCTTCCTTTCCACGCAGAACGTGGCCGTACCATCGTAAGCGAGCTTCACGCATCTTGTCCGCTATCGGCTCGACACCGAACTTCTGCCGAATAGCCTCGTTTCGGATGCGGTCCAGGCGCGTGACTCCAGCCATCCAGCGCAGCATCTTCGTTTCCATTACGCTGAGGCGACTTTCCGTTTCCTTTGTCGCAGGCCAACACTCAGCTCCGTACATCGCTACCGGCCGGACGACGGTTTTGTAGATCTTCGACTTTAAGCGCTCTGGCATCTTCTTGTCGCAGAGTACTCCAGTCAACGAGCGCCACTTCGACCAAGCTGCACTCACGCGTGAGTTCACTTCAACCATCAGACTGCCATTAGAGGCTATTGCTGATCCCAGGTATTTAAACACCGAAGTGCGTGCAAGCTCAGTACCGTTAATCTTAATGGAGCCGGACTCGCTTACGTCAGTCGTTAGGTACTCGGTCTTCTTGACGTTCAATTTGAGTCCGAACATGGCCAGGCGGTCGCACCAAGCTTGCACCTCTCGCTCGAGCTCACCTTTGTCTTCGCAGGCGAGCATCACGTCATCAGCATATAGCAACGTCCAAGGGACGGGCTTCTGAAGATCTCGCGTAATGGCATCCATTACGACAACAAAGAGGAGAGGGGAAAGCGCAGATCCTTGGTGCACCCCAACAGAGATGGGAAACTCCGTCGAGGTTCCTGCTGCCGCTTGCACACGACTCTTTGGACAAGAGTATAGCATTCGCACCCACTCTACAAGTTCTTCGGGAACACCGTGCTGTCGTAGGGCATACCATATAACCTCACGCGGTACGCGATCGAAGGCCTTCTCCAAGTCGAGAAAGGCAAGATGCACCGGCCTCTGTTTCTCGCGATGCTTCTCTACCAGAAGACGGGCGGCATGTATGGCATCGATAGTGCCACAACCAGCCACGAAGCCGCACTGATTGCTGGAAAGCTTTCGCGAATTCGGCTATCGAGGATTCGCTCGAAGATCTTCATGCTGTGCGAGAGCAACCGAATCGGACGGTAATTTGAGCAGTCTGCAGGGCTGCCCTTCTTCTTCCAAATCGGGATCGTCGTACTTTCCTGCCAAACATCAGGCACCTTCTTCTCCGCTACAACCTGGTTGAAAAACTTGGCCAACCACTCAGCAGAGTACCAGAACTTCGACTTCCATAAGTCAGCTGGCAAGTCATCTGGGCCAGTCGCCTTGCCCGGTCTCATCATCCTCAGAGCCGCGTCAGTTTCCTCCACAGTGATTTTGTGGACGGGGCCGTGGATAGGAGCCACAGAAGGGACGGCCGGATGAGGGAACTCTTCAGTCGAAATTCCCTCGAAATAATCGCACCATCGCTTCAAGGCCTTTTTGCGCTCTGTCAGAAGATGGCCGTTCTCATCATTGATGCCAAAGAACTTCTCTATATCCTCGGATTGGCGATGACGGTTTTTCGCAAGTCGGTACAGATACCGCTCGCCATCGCGCGACTCAGGCTTCTCGTAGACATCATTGTAATGAGTGGCTTTTGCTTCGGCCACAGCCTTCTTGGCAGCTTTTTTCGCTTCGTGGTACTTTTGCCAATTATTGGCGGTCTTGTCGCCGAGAAACACATGATAAAGCGCTTTCTTCTCTCGAACCTTTTCTTTCACATCGTTCGTCCACAGCCATGCCTGCATGTCGACCTTTCGTCGTCCAGGTTTCGTAGTGCCAAGTTCTGACTTCGCAGCTTGAAGTATCGCGTCGGTCGCTTTCTTCCAAGTTTCGTCGACAGTCGTGACTGTCGGTAACCGTACGCGAGAAATCACAGCTGCTTCTTTCTCTTTCATTCGCCACCACTTGATTCTTGCAGCACCGCATCGCTCAACCTGCTGCAGCCTCGGAGGAGCGATCTTCAAAGTACAGATCAGCGGACGATGCTGTGGGGCGACCGTTTCATACGGCACGATCTTCGCGTCTGTGACGAGATTTCGGTCACGATCTCTCACAAGGACGAAGTCTATCTGCGTCTTGGTGTTCCCACTATAGAACGAGATAAGGTGGGAGTTGCGTTTGCGAAACACGGTGTTCATTATGGTGAGGTTATGCGAATCCGCATATTCAAGGATACGCTCACCATCTGTGTTACGCAACCCATAGCCGAATCCACCATGACAGCTGTACCCGTCTTTCGTAGCGCCTACGTGCCCATTGAGGTCACCAGCGACGATGATGACGTCCTTCGACGGTACCTCTGCTGTCTTCTCATCAAGCAGGCTCCAAAACTCATCCTTGGCTTGATCGGAACAGCCAGTCTGCGGAGCATACGCAGAGAAGAAGTGGAAGAGTCGCTCCTTAGCGGCGACAACGATCTTCATCAATCGATCGTCAAAGCGCTCGACGCTTACAATCGAGTCTCGGAAACGCTCGGAGACGATTATACCAACACCACTGGTGGTCCTGGGACTTCCACATAGAACGGCCTTGAAGCCACGTCCTATATCCCTTGCCTTGCGGCAGGACCACCTCGTCTCCTGTACGGCACAGAAATCAACTCTTCTACGCTCCAGTGCTTCTACCAACTCGCACGAGCGGCCCGTCAACGTACCCACATTCAGCGTTGCTACGCGGGTCCTGCTTACGTTACGGGACTTTCGGACTAGCTCAGTTGCCCCCCGATGCCGTCCTCGCACCAGGGACCCTCGCATACTTCTCACACTCGCCGGGCTTTGCGAGTGCGCGTCGGCTCCCGCGGACGCCGTAGCATTATCTCGAAAAACATGAACTGACATACACCCATACGATGTGACATTGGGTTGTTCGTAGGCCGGCCTGTCACCAGGGCCTGTCGCCTGCATTCGAATGTCCGTGCTTGGCTTAGCTCGCAGAGGCGAGCAGTTTCCAGTGGCACCACGAGGAGGAACGGACATCGCCACCGTTACTGGCCCTTAATCAAAGAAAACTATACTATTCTGTTCCCACGCCCTTGGGTCTCGTTGGCAATTAATTGCGCAAACAACCACAATTGCGAGTGTGGGAAAAACTGTGGAACTATACAGTTTCGCTTGAGGCGAGGAGAGTTCTGGTCAACTGCAGGTGAACCTCCGGTGAAGTGGAATGCTGATACGGTGGCGTGATTTTCACCCGCTGGTGACCAACTTTTCTCCGACTGTTGAACGGTATTTCAAATAGGGAAAAAATCGAAGTCGAATTGACTGGAGTGTAGCGTCTTCAATGTGGCGCTTCTGCGCAGATCCGTGGAGTCATACTAGCCACAGCTGTACTCCATTGTGCTTTAGTTGTGTCCGAATGAATATTCGAACATTGGAATTCGAAAAATTCTATTCGAAATCGAATATTTGTATTTGAACGTTCGAAAAATGGCGATTTTCTATTGTATTCGAATTCGAATGCTTGATAATCGTCGATAGTCGATTATATTCGGTTATTCGAAGTTTTTCAGCTATAATCGTTTTACATAACCACCGACAGGGATGACTTCGGCTTTCACATTAGGCTGAGTTCCGCAGCGCTATGGCGCCTCGTGCCACTGCGCCATATACACCTGGCTATACAGATTCAGCCGCGTTCACTCAAATGCGGCTTCAAACGTTGTTGTCAATCAGGGACAGGATTCATCAATGACTTACAGCAATTTAACAGAGAAAGAACAGCCGAAATCCCTGATAGAGTGCCGAAATGTCCCACCATATCTTTTGATAAGCCGCGCTATCGGGAATTTCGGCTGTATTTTCTCTGTTAAATTGCTGTGAATCATTGATGAATCCGGCCTCAGAATGCACGACATAGCATCTGCTAAAGTTCTGAGAGCTGGACGGCAATCGTCTAGACGTGCGGAAGGTGCTTCATCGTTATCAGCTGCCGAAAGTTTGAGTACAACCAGAAGGTTTCAACGATTACCTGCTTACATCAGCGGTTACGGACGTAAGCAGGATGCAGGTGGCTTTATAGTGTCACGAGCGAAACTTTCTGTATTCTCCGAATGATGCTGAAGTTTGAAGAAAACAGCCCTGTCAGAGACCTTCGCAATACAGCCTGCAGTTCAAGTGTATGGCGTACACCAAGTGGATTCTTTGAGAGGCTCCGCACTGTCGTGACTTTAACCAACTCTCTTCAAAGGAGACAGAGTCTCTGCGACCTTGTGGGTCCCGCGGCGCACCCGTCGACGCGCAGGATCGATACCTCGCGACCGACTATGAACGCGGGCGTGCGCGGGCTTCATTCTCCTGTCCATCGTGTCCTTCCGTTATCTACATCATCACTGCCTTTTGGAGGGACCTTCATGGATTCGATGGAGTTGGTCGTCATCTCGCCGCAGTAAAAACGAGGCCTATGTCAAAGACACGCAACAGGGGTGTGTGTTCCCGTTAAATCGTTAAGTAGCACAGATGCTGCGAAGTATAATTTCAATCGAAAAATATCAGTGGGATCGTTTCATATACCATCCTCGTCAGATGGACACTTCCAAATGATACCTTTGAAACTTCTTGAATTTTGACAACTTTCAAAGTCAGACTGAACTCCTTCCAAATTTAATTATCAAAATTATTTTCAACAGCCTTTACTATTTTTTGGAAATCTTTTTCAGTCTGAAAAGTCTGAAAAGCTGTTGAAAAAGTCCCTAATAATTTAATAATCTAAGTTGGAAGGCGCATGTTTTTAATTGGAAGGTGTTGAGTTTGGTTTCGAATGTGTCCAAAATTCAAGAACTTAATAATATTTGTTACATGGCTAGCCAATGAAGTGACTCCAATCAGACGAAATAACACTACCACGCGGAATAAGTAGATGAATGCGACCGAATGCGTTGAAGTCACCTCAAACTTGGGTAATTAAACCTTTATTTTAATATACATAAATAAACACGCTCGCGACTCAGAAAACACCACATTAAAGCATCGATGGTAAAGCAATATAGTGAGATAGGATAACCATATGGATAAACATAGAATAATATGAGCAAAACTACGCGAAACACGAATAGAAACAGCATGGCATCAAATATGAGTAGCACAGATATCATATGAGACCCAGAAACAGGCTAAGTGACATAGCAAAGACCCAACGCCAAGGATAGCATATAGCAAGACTAAACCGACTACAACACTAAAACATGAAGGATCAACAGAATATTACATGAGAACAATGATACAACACAATATGAACAATATAAGAACAACAAGGCACGCGCAAGAAGGGAAGGGAGAGACCACGACACCAACTACGCGCTGAACGGAGAGACCACGACACCAACTACGCGCTGAACGGAGACACCCGCCTAAGACCAACCGCCCCAGACGCGCACAGCCGGTACACTGCCTGCAAGCCCACGAACGGGGCTGGACGCGCTGCATAGGAAGAAATCCCTGAAAATCAGGAGGGCCGAGAGCCCAGAGACGCGCGCGGCGGTCGGAATGGGGCGCGAAATCCTTCCATGGAGACGACTTGTCGTCAGCCAGTGTGCGAATGTAAAAACACTCAAACGAATAAAACGCAACAAGAGCAGCACAACAAACAAAATGGATTGAAACTTGCTAATAAGCAGAAACTCATGATCTGGTAGGAAAGGAGAAGAAAGAATCAAGCACCACGGGAACCAGCAGACTCTAGTCGGACTCTCTGGAGGGTTTTCCTAACGAATTTCTTAAAAGGGAGAACAGAAATAGGTAGTACATTATTCATGCTCAGGCCCACGTACTCGGAGCCCGCTCGGTTCACAAAAAAAAAATGCGGCCTAGCTAAGGAACGCGCCTTTCCGTAGGGTAGGAAATCTTACTTTGACTGCCTCTGGTGTTTGAGCGCTGCAGATTTAAAAAGTCGTCATGTTTAGTTTCCAAGATTTCATTTGAAAGTGCCCATCTGTCGAGAAGATGGTATATAAAACGGTACCACTGACTATCTGTACTGTTTAACGAAGGCGCAACCCCTGATGCGCAGCACGAAGCTGAGAAAGGGGGATAGTTCCCAGTATGGATATCGGGATGAGGTAATCGCAGGCCCTGCGCAAGGATCACCACCTCGTGGGCACGCGTCCCAGGAGGGACCTTGTCCATGCCTCGCGGCATGTTCCGCGGGTTCCTTAGTGACGTAGGAGGTTGAGTTGCTTAACCAGTAGGCCTTTTATATACTATAGTTCGGTAGTGTGTGTAGTAATAGTAAATCTGTATGGTATATCTGTGTCTGCGGAAAGTATGAGAAGAATGGTTTAAGCCATAGCACCTTTATTATCCGCATTTGCATTTGATCATCCGCTTGTGGACGTTTACCCTCTGTTGAAGACGGAAAGACGAAGTAGTCTACTAGCCACAGAATACAACCGCACGACAGCTGACACTCGTGGGCACGCGCACTAGGAAGGACCTCGTTCATGCCTCGCGGCATGTTTCGCGGGTTCCTTAGTGACGTAGGAGGTTGGGTTGCTTGACCCGTAGGCCTTTTATATATAGTTCGGTAATGTGTTTTTAGTAATAGTAAGTCTGTATGGTATATCTGTGTCTGCGGAAGGTATGGGAAGAATGGTTTAAGCCATAACATATTTATTGTCTGCATTTGCATTTGATTGCATCTGCTTGTGAACGTCTACCTTCTGTTGAAGTCGGGAAGAAGAAGTAGTTTATGATCCACAGAACACGAGCGCATGGCAGCAGCACCGAGAAGAAGACAACCAGGAGCTGGTGACCCTGAAGATCAGGGCCTTATCGGGCTATTCCCTATATCGCGCTGGTGAGATATGAACTCGGGTGCAATACCAACCGGGAGCCACTCCATACACACGTGCAAACACTAGTTGGAGTTGAACACATGCAACATGACATTCGTACCTGAACCTTCCTGTGACTTGCGGTCTCCTTCCTGCAATAAGGAGGAAATTTGGACATAAAAACACGCAAAGCCTCCAACCACCTCCGGCCGCAACGCATGCGTGCGCGTCGAAGGTTCACCGTGGCGAAACGTACATGGGCGCCTACGGGCTCCACGTATCGACCCACGGCCTATTTCTATTCCTGCATGTGGCATGTCTCGGTTTATTTTTCTGTATTTTCCTGTATTCCTACCTTATGAGGCAGTCATTAGATTCTCGAGGAATCTGAGATGTGGAGGAGGGAAGGGGGTGGAGGAGACATTGACGGAGTCGATAAGAGCAATCAAAGGGAATCTAATGACAGCCTTATAAGTTCATAAGGCAGCCAATAGATTCTCGAGGAATCTGAGCTGGAAATTGTTGCAGGTTTCGTTTCAATTGAACGTGTCTTCCTTGCACTCCCCCCCTCCCGACTAGGAAATGAGCTCGGGCGCCGGATATCGGTATTGTGAGGACAGCACTGTATAAGATAAGCATGTTATAGTGTTATGTGCCGCATGTCTTTGGACGTCATTATGGAGTGCTTCCCCGATTGCATCTTAACTCGCTCCCACTGCAGACGGTGATGCAGAGGTGGATTGACTAAGGTACGATGAAAGAGCGATGGAACAAAAGTGAACCACGGCGAAACAGTGAGATATGAATGAATAACAACTTCCTAACAAATTAGCAAATTAATTACAAGAATATTTACAACACATAAGCAATATCTAGACCATACGTGACATCCGCAAGCCCCGGTCTTGTCCGATTCTCGTGCTTCGCGTTCGCAATAGCGATGCTATGAAGATGAAGAGAGAGAGGGCTCAGAGACCTGCGGGGGAGTGGCGATGGGTTGTAGACCGGTCAGGGAGCTGAATTGGCTCACAGTACGACTCATATGGTTCGGTAGGGACCGCAAGACCCAATGTAGAAGGAGTCGCGTGTCAGGGAGTAGGAATATGAGCTTGTTGTACAATACCGCTCCAAGTTCGTGAACAATCGAATCTTTGCGACAGATTTTTCCGTCTCAAACCGTCGCAGTGTCATAACTTCGTTCAAATTCAATTATATGAAAATTAAATTGCACCATTAGATTTACCTCCTTCCTACCAATCCAACTACCTGCATGAAGTGTAAAGCTGAATACTATTGACGTAGTTGTGGAGCTCGTCCTCTCAGACCTCCACTAATTGATTTACGACCCCTCCGCGAGCGCCATTGGTCCATCTTTATAGAGCTAAAGAATTTAAAAAAGTGTCTAATCACAGGCTTTCTTTATCGGATTTGTGTTTTATAGAGCGTGGTCATCATTTTGATAGTAGACACTACGACAGTTTGAGGTGTCGGCCTGTTTTATGATATGGGTTCTTCGAAGTTCAGCCTTCAATTCCTAGTTAGCAGCGAGCATGATCCGGAGATCAGCCTTCAATTCTTAGTCAGCAGCGAAGGAACTAGATCATTTATCATGAGAAGTTAAATGCCCTTTCTTTCGTAGGTTTATACCTACTATCAAAATGATGGCAAAGCTCTACAAAACACAAATCTGATAAAGAAAGCTTGTGATTAGACACTGTTTTAAAATTCTTTAGCTCTATAAAGATGGACCAGTGGCGCTCGCGGAGGGGTCGTAAATCAATTAGCGGACGTTTGAGAGGAGGAGCTCCATAACTAGGTCAAGAGTATCAAATTTTACAGTTTATGCAGGTAGTTGGATTGGAAGCAGGGAGGTAAATCTAATGGTGCAATTTAATTTTCATATAATTGAATTTGAACGAAGTTATGACACTGCGACGGTTTGCGACGGAAAAATCTGTCGCAAAGCGTCGACTGTTCACGAATTAGGAGCGGTATTGTAGGACTTCTCCGATTCTGCCACAAAACGTACCTCGGAGCTGGGCCACTGTTCAGCGATACCGCACGCCTCTGCGTCCTCTCTCTTCATCTTCACAGCATTGCGGACAATAAAGATGCTATGGCTTAAGTCAGTCTTCTCGTACCTTCCGCAGACACAGACATACATTACAGATTTATTAATACTAAACTCGAGCTTGGAGCACGACACTCATCTAATCGTAAGACGATGTGTGAAGCACTCATAACTGGCCACAATCCTGTCCCTGAGTACACACGCACCCGGGTAAGCCGCTACTAGCTGGTGTACTCACCGGGACTGCGTTCCACTCATCGGAATCACATTGACATCGGCGATAATTAGCCGTCGCCTGACGCGCCGCTCCATATATTTATCAGCGCTAATCAGGCTTCGCTAATGAGAAGCGTTCACAGACGCCGTCTCGCGTCGCGCCGCGACGCGACGTTGCCGACGGGCGTGGCCATAGCACCGCATTCACCTGGCGGCTACTGTCTCATTGTCATCAGACTTCAGTCAGTTAAGCTACTGGCTGCCTCGGCGGGTGCCATGCCATGTCGTCTGAATTCGCTTGAAGCCTCATTCTCTTCGTCACCGTCCAAGATCACAGTCTTCGCCTACTTTACAATTTGACACGATATTGCTGGCACTAGGGTCGGTCACACCCAAGTAGGAGAGCGCTTTCTTGAAGTGTTGAAGGTGTTTAACACATATTTGCATGGATTTTACCATATAATGATGGCTGTAAGCTAAATGACCCTAAATATTAACAAAAATCAACCATCACACCGTTACTAAAGTGCTGAAAAACCAATTCTTAATGGATGTGCAATACATGGCGCATCCTATCCTGTCACTGTCGCACCTGATCTTCGTCCTTCTTCATGTTCCGTATGCTAAAAAAAAACTCAAATTTTGCCTCTCCACCGTATATTTTATTACATCTCGTTTGTTATTTTTAATTTTTTTGCTTTTTCAAAAACTTGGAACTAGTCGTAAATGTGGCCTACATGGGGAGGCATGCACGTGCTAGCTAATCACAACCAATCAGCTCGCTGGCAGTACAGTTTAGCTGTCCCTTCCAAATGGTAAGGGCATTCGTTGCGAACCGATCGATCGGCCATATCCGCTCACCCTCGTGCAGGCCACATTAGCGACTAGTACCGAAAATTCAAACCTGCCAAATAGAAACCAAATCTGAAATTTAGTGGATGTTTTAGGGGCAGCTAGCGCTATGTTTTGTTCGTTTTCGTCAATAACGTCGTCACGCAGGAAACAATTCAAGCGGTCACTAATTTTGCGCTGACGCACGGGCAGACAGACAGAGAACTGTGGCATTCACTTCGACTTCGAGGATTACACATCCCTGAATAGAACTTGATGCACATTTCCCTCGTACTATACACAAAACGCTCTGTCCGTGCATCCGCGCGAAATTAAAGGCCGCTTGACTTGTTGCATAGCGTGTGAACTCGGCTGGAGCCTCCTCGGCTGGACGTGAAGCCCGAAATACCTCAATTTCCGATAATTCTGCCCACCTGGCTATAAACGGCATTAGAAAGGCAGCTGGAATAGTGGCTATACGGCGAAATAGTCACACCAGGGGGAATAATTGGGGCTTGTAGCTGACAGGTGCTACCAACGATTCCACTGAATGGCCCCGTTATAGAGTCGTAATCGTTGCCTCTCGTTTTCCCGAAGTCGTTGCTGTCCTAGTTGGTGTGGGCCGAAAATTTGTGCAAATTTGCGCAAGTTACATCAGACTGGCCCACCCTGCTTGAACAGCGTCAAATCGATGACGGAACATTATTGTGCTGCCGTTGGGGTTATTAGAAATGAAGAAAGTATGGATTTGGGGAAGGTGAAGGGGCAAAACGTTTCCTACTCGGCCTTCAGGAATAAACGTGCTATTTTACGTAAAATTGCACACATTCTTCTCCCCCCACCCGATTAGGAAACCGCAAAAGAGCCTCCTCAGTTCATAAGAGCGTAATGCTCGACTGCGGAAGGTGAAATTCGTCTAAGGCAGGGTCCTTACTCCAGCCACAGTTGGCTAGTGCGGCAACCCGATTGATTCTGTGCACTCATCGATCGATATTAGCGCAGCGCGCGATGAGGTTCGAACTGGACTGGCCCACCTAATTTGAGTAGCGTCAAGTCTTCGACGAAATATGATTACCCACCATTTCGGGCTCTTGATTAACTTTAAGGAGAGGGGTAATTGCGCAGAATCTCCCTTAATATCTAATTGCAGGAAAATGCTTGCAATTTTACGTAGTTTTGCACGCATTCATTCCCCCCCAACTGGGAAAGCATCAGCAGGCTGTCCACGCTCTTAGAAATCCTTGTTTATCTATGTCTGCAAGAAACCCTGCCATAATCTGCAAAGGAAAGCAGTACCGTGCGAGTTTCCCAGCCTCTATGACCAGCGTCAAGCTGTTGTTGTGCAATATTGCGTAATTTACAGCGTGCCATGTCAACAATCCATCTTCTACACCTGCAAGCGCGGGAGCTCTGCAGCCAGATATATCCTCTCCTGTCCTATCTTCATTTACGCATTTCCGCTTCATTGTCCGCAAATTGGCGTCAGGTCCCACGTAACTGAACCAAATTCTGCATTTACAGAAATGGGAGCCACCGACGTGCTACCGTATCCGAGAAGACGATCCTCGATTCAGGTGCGGTTTTTGTTTTGCTTTCGTTGCTTCGATATCAATTGATGAATCGGTTCCTAAGCGCTGTCCTAATTGAGTGGGGCAAGGGCGGGTGTGTGCAATATTGCGTCACACATTCACATTGGCCCAACCAACTGAGACGGTATGGATCTGGAGTGTTGGAGTAGTTCATGCAGGAACCAGCTCTGCCGGGCTTAAATGATCTAGAACATTTGAAGAACGCCAGTTTTCAGCTCGAGCCGATGAATTTCCAACTGCCCGGAGAAGTTCAGAGCGGCAGCAAAGTGCAGAAGACCGTCATGCCGCAGTTTACTCGCTCGTCCGTATTCGACAGACAGACCAGGTACGGTATTCTGCTGGACGGCTAGATTTCAGCGAAAATAGCCAACGGACAGAGGAGTCAATGGTTTCCTAGTCGGAAGGGGTTAATCCGTCCGTTTGTTCGTATGACGCTGTTTGCGGAAATAATTGCCGCCAATCTAACTGTGTATGAGAGCTAGTCCATGCTTCCGTCCGATCTCGCGAAATGAAGCCATCGATCTCACTGCACATAAAAAGTTCGTTCGATTGTCCGTATGTCTGTCCGCGAGAAATTAATGGCCGCTGGTCTCTATGTATGGAGAAGTTGATCCGTCCACCTATCGGTATACGCGTGTTCGCGAAATTCACGACCGCGGGTCCCACTTTATATAAAGCAGTGAGTCCGTCTGTTTGTCCACATATTCGTCTTCCCGAAATTAACAGCCGCTGCTCACCCTTGATGTTAAGGAATAAGTCAGTCCATCCATCTGTGCACACGTCGTCGCGAAATTAATGGCCGATATTCCCAGTATGTAAGGAAGACAATCCCTCCATCTGTCCCCATAGTCGTCCTCGCGAAATTAACAACCGCTGCACTCACGGCGTAAAAAACAACAAATCAATATCGATTGGTGCGAATATGGAGGGCGCTGGACAGCTTTCTTAGAAAAGAAGCGATATCGACCAGTATTATCGATTTTCGCGCAGATTTCACCGTTCGAGTTGTGAATCGCAGTTGTATCTTCAAGAAGACCATGTCGGGCGGCCAATCGATATCGATTGATTTTATTGATGTACTTCCGATTGTATATATAACAGTCCGTCCATTTGTCTGCACAGTCGTCCTCGCGAAATTAATAGCCGCCGGTCTCACCTTGTTTAAGACCGATCAATATCAATTAGCGCGAATATGATGGGCGCTAGACGGTTTCTCAGGAGAGGAGCAATATCGATTTGTATCATCGATTTTCGCCGTTCGAGGTGTGAATTGCAGCTGGATATCAGTCTTCTCAGAAGGGACCACATCGATCGAGCAATCAATATCGATCGATATAATTCTCCGACTTCTGAATGCATATAAAACAGTCCGTCCGTCTGTCTGTATAATCGTCTTCGCGAAATTAATGGCCACTGGACTCACGGCGTATAAATCAATAGATTAACATCGGTTGGCGCGAATATGGTGGGTGCTGCATGATCTTATGGTTGGTGCTGGATGAGAAGAGGAACAATATCGATCAGTATTATCGATTTGCGCCGGCTCTCGGACTTCCCAGGACAGGAGTAATATAAATTAGTATTATCGACTTTCGCGCAGATTTCACCGTTCGGCTGTGGATCGCATCTGGATATCCATCTTAACAGTAGTACACCATATCGATCGGCCAACCAATGTCGATCGATATCCTTGATGGATTTCCGACTGTATATAAAAGTCCGTTCGTCTGTCTACATAATCATCCTCGCGAAATTTATAGCCGCTGGACGGCGTTTAAATCAACCGATCATCATCGATTGGCGCGAATATGGCTGGATGGACTTCTCAGGAGAGGAGAAATATCGATTAGTATTATGGATTTTCACCGTTCGAAGTGTAAATCGGAGCAGGATGTTTATCCTCTCAGAAGGATACCACGTCGATCGGATAATCGATATCGATCGATACCATTGATGGATTCTAAGCACGTTTGGCGTCTGTTTTTCTTCCTGTAGCGCTCTGCTGTCCTGAACTTTGCATCGGTTTTTTAAGAAACCTTCCGGATCCTTCTGTAGCACCGATTATCTTGATATTCTGAAGTCGTGAAGACTGCAATGAATGGAGTTACTTCGTCGCTCCGAGCCATAGACGTCTACATCCGGCAGTTCTCCTGCTGTGACATCGTTCGTTACTTCATGCTGTTTCCAGGAAGTGGTGCGGCTATTACGGCTATTCATCAAGCGTCGCGCTGAACAGCTTCGTTAGAAGCGATTCGGACACATTCCTGAGGCAACCGTAGTATCCGTGGAATTCTGGAGCGTTTTTGCAACGCACATAATCGCCTGTTTTCATGGCTGTTTCACGAAGTGGATGTTTCAGCTGGAGCTTTGAGAATGGCAGCTGTAAAGCCAGGTGTTTCTGTGATGAATTCTTTCAGAACTGGAATGAAAAAGCCGGATGAAGTCATTGTAGCCTAGGCAGATCAGTCATCAACATCCGCTGGACGAGAATTGAAGTCAGCAACACATCGGATGGGCCCCCAGCCCGTGCCAGAATAGCTCAGTAGGTCGTACAAATGCTGGGCTACTTTGGCACGCGACAGGGACCACTGAAAGCGCATGAGGTGTCATCTCAACGAGATTGACAATCAATGGAGCATAGCGACAAGTGATACTCCAGAAGCGCCTGGCTTTAAAGCTGCCATTCTCAAATGGTGCTTCTGGAGTACCACTTGTCGCCTTGCTCCAACGATCGTCGATTTCGTCGAGAAGACGCCTCATGCGCTTTCAGTGGTCCCTGTCGCGTGCCAAAATAGCCCAGCGTCTGAATGACTTGCTGAGCTACTGTGGCACGGGCTAGGGACTCATCCGACGTTTTGCTGACTTCGATTCTGGTCCAGCGGATGTTGGTGACCGCTCCTCTTGGTCTACAGCGACTTCACCTGGCTTCTTCATACCAATTCTAGATGAATCCGTCATGGAATCCAGTCTCCTGCTATGAACTTCTGTTACCGCGGCATTCTGATGACGTCCGACTGTCAAGCACCTTGTCGCGTCGGCGTCAGCTGACTCGACGCGCCACTCGACTCAATTCCGCTCCATCAGGCGAAGTAGTCAAAGCCGCCGAGGTGGAAAACCAAAGAACCAACTTCGTTGACATCGGAGGTCGTCACGTGGCTGCATAATGATGGACTTCCCGCGCCAGTGTCGAGTTTTCCTGTTTTTGAGACGAAAATAGCCAGAATACCCTCGAGTAAACAGTAAACAACGAAACGCGACAGCTAAACTGAGAAGGGGACGAAAGCAGCAATGCTGCCCCTCGCAACCTCCGTCTAATCCTGGCGCTGAAGCCCCTTCGAAGCTGAAAATAAAGAAACGAGGGCGAGTGCCGTCCTAGCTATGCATTGGAACATCAGTACTGGTCGTTAATATGGCCTACATGAGCAGGCAGGAGCTAATCAGCCAATCACAATCAATGAGCAGACGCACTTTGGCCAATCAGCGCACGGGCAGTTCATGGGTGACACGCCAATTCGATGCGGCTGGCCTGCTTCCAACCATGTAGGCCACATTCACGACTACCGCCGGACTACCACTTTACCATTCAAGTTTCCTTAATCCTCCCTTAATCCTAGCGCCAAAACCTTCTCGATGAGGGCGAGCATAGTCCCTGTCATTCTTGAGAACGTCGGTACTAGTCGTGAATGTGGCCTACCTGGGATGGCGCGAACGCTCGAGAGCCAATCACGGTTAGTCAGCGCTCTGACTGAGCAGCATGTAGCAGCCAATCATAGCACCGATCCTAAACGCTGCTCTGTGTGACAGGTTCACCTGAAGCGACCTGATTGGTCGATGACTCACGATGTAGGCCACATTCACGACTAGTACCGAAACAATAACAGTAATCCCAAATGGCAGGTGCTGATTGTTACCTTTGGATTGCCCCATGCATTAGATTTGCGTGTATCATGGTACCGACTCTGGGCACGCCCAGTCGATGTGCCTTGATTGCTGCACACAGCCTATGTAGGCCACATTGACGACCAGCACGGAAACATGTAATAGTAGTAAGTTTGGGCCCTAAAGGGATGGTACCGACCTCAGCGGCCCTAGATGGCACACCCACTCGAGACGACATGAATGGGCAGTTTCGTTTCCCACCCCCATGTAGGCCACATTCACGACCAGCACCGATATATCTAATAGCAGTAGCTCTTAGCCGCTAACGGCGGGTGTAGATAATTACCCCTGGGTTGCGCCATGCATCACATTTTCATGCAGTGTCGTGGAGCATTGATGGCGTATTCGGCCCGACCTACCAATTTATCAACCAATTTCGCATTTTTTTTACGAATTTTAAAGTGCTTTTTGCATATCAGAGTCGGTAGCATGATACCTCATGGAAATTTAATGCATGGCGCAACCCGAAGGTAACGATCAGCACCTGCCATTTGGGGATCAGAACCACTCCTGCGATTAGATGTTTCGGGACTAGTCGTGAATATGGCCTACATGAGGAGGTGCGCGATAGACCAGATCAATCAGGTCGCATCGAGTGGGCGTGCCACACAGAGCGGCGTTTAGGATCGGTGCTATGACTGGCTGCTGATGCTCAGAATGGTGAGTAACTGTGATTGGCTGTAGCGTTCCCGCCCCCCGTGTAGGCCACATTCACGACCAGCATCGACATATCTATTTGTAGTAGCTCTTAGTTCAAATGGTGGGTGTGGGTAATTATCCTTAGATTGAGCCATGCATCGAACTTTCATGTAGTAGTATCGTGGAGCAGTTTCAACGCCCTTCTTGCCAATTTATCAATCAGCTTTGTAATTTTTAATTTAAAAATAATTTAAACCTTTCTTAAAGGATTGTTAGGTAACAGAAAAGCGTAGAACATTCGGCAGCTATCGTAGTAAGCCCTAGTTTAGATATCGATCGAGCGTCGCGAAAAGTCGATACCTATGATGATCGTGATGCCGCGCCACGCGGCGCGGCATCACGATCATCATAGGTATCGATTTTTCGCGCCGCTCGATCGATATCTATTGCGGCTGTGCTGTTGCGCTGCGATGCCTCACAACTATAAACTAGGGCTAAGGGTCTGAACCTTCCTACTCCCCAAAAACCTCCCGAATTTCAGCAGCTCGGAGCCGAAGACGCCGACGTTGCTGTCGCCACTCAGGGTGCTGCCGCGTCACGCCTTCGCAAATGAGCAGGTAAGGAAGGCTCCGTTTCTTCATCGGCTTCTAATGACATCCGCTGTGTGTGAACTCCCCACGGAGCGTGTTCTTGTGCGTGCGTGTCGGTAATAAGACGAAGACACGAAGGAACTATGGCAACCCGACGACAACGAGGAGGTGCTCCTTGCACGCGAAAGGCTTGCTGAATGCAGACATCGGCTGTGGATTAGGCTGGCGTGTATTTCGTCATGAAAAAAGGGCTTAAAATAGTCCAGTGGCTAGTGCTTGCTTAGAAAGCAGCAGAGCAGTCCGCATTCCAACCTTTTTCTCACCAGGGAAAGGTGTCTGGCCGTCTCAGCGGAGGAAATGAACACCGCCGCGAGAGTTTTTAACAGTTTCTGGGCGTTTTTTCCCATCGCATAGGTCGTCCAATGCTGATCCCAAATATGGGATTTATTTTTCAAAACAGGCTGTTTGAATGGGGACGCTCACAAAACGGTGGGAAAGCGCTTTTTTCCGCCAAAGACCAAAACATACGGACGGTATTGTATTAGGGCCTCTACAGAGTCTCGCGGCAGCACCTCGAGAACTCGTCCATATCGCTCCCGCCGCAATGGGACCCACGCTGTCATTGTGGTGGAAGCCGCGGCGTGGACGAGTTGTCGCGGAGCCGCCGCTCGCAAAGGTCCCCGAGGGCTGCCGCAGTTCACGGCGGCTCTCACCCGCAGCGCCAGGAGCTGCGGGTGAGACCCGCCGGAGGGCGTGATAGGTGAGTGCCCACCTATTATGGCTCATCTATTCTAAACATTTTTAAACGAATCTACATGCTAGGAGTATAATAGGTTGGTGCATGATTTCTGCCCATAAAAGAGCTTGACAACCATCAGTATAGTCCCGTTAGTGTCGACAAATGGAGGCATGTGGAATCCTGCACTCAAAACGCAACGCAAAAAACCTTAGCACCATATTAGGTAACCTTTACTGCCCTGAAAATCTTCGTAGCCTTACAGCCACAAGTTGGCCGTGTGAGGTTTAGGGAAAACTTTACACAGAAATACAACAACAAAGCAGCCCGTTTTTTTTAGTATGAGCTATAACTGCATCGGACAGATCTCCCGGACTCAACAAGGCATCGGAGGGAATGTTGTCATCACAAGGGCTACCACAATATCTTCGGGATTGTCAACCGAGGAACTTTTAGTGATGAAAGAACGACAAAAGTGAGAGCAAGCGCAAAATGGTACAGAACTGTTGAGTTATAAGGAGTGTTCTATTAGATCTCGGGGCTTAGATTCAAGAACTCCTAACTTGGCTTAAAAAACGCTTCTTCACAACAACAAAAAACGTTTTGCTTACTATACATCTGACATTCTTATAGGTCGCAACTGCCGGCAAAAGTACGCAGTATTGCGTATAGTAACCCTCGCGGCGCCGCACCACCCGCCGTTGTCATGGCGGGTCCGCGGCACCCGCAAGACTCTGCTGCCGGCCTTAGGTTGGCAACTAATTTCGTGGTGCGCCTCTCAAGCGCCTTCAACAAAAGTGTTCATAAACAGATAACAAATAACGTTTTCAACCAAAGTAAGATCTGTTGGAACGCGGGACTGCTTCCCATTTATCAGCTACCTGGCCCATCCCACAGCTGTAGAATTCCTGTGCTTTTGAAGCTGAGAATCCTTGGAGGTGCATTTTGACATGGTCCACATCAATAAATCGTCCTCCAACCAAGAAGTGCTGCAGTGTGCTATAAAGGTGCTAGTCATTTGGCGCACAGCCTGTGCTGTAAGATGGGTGAGTTAGACGCTCCCAGCTAAGGTCTTCTGTTTTTGAAGCTCCCGATTCGTGACGTGTGATCTGGCGTTATCTTGCTGATAGATAATTCCGCTTCTGAAAATCTGTCTGAACCGATTCCATCGGAGTTCAGCCTGCGCGCGGCCAGGTTGAGAAGAGTAGATTACAGCATTAATGCTGGAACCGTTCTTGACGAGCTCCTAGAAGTTGATACCTTCTTGACACCACCAAACGGAGGGAACGCAGCGAACCGGACGCCTCAAAAAATAGAAGACCTTGACTGGGAGCGTCAAACTCATCCACCTTACAGCCCAGACCTTGCGCCGAGTGACCACCACATCTTTAGTTCGGTGCAGTACTTCTTGGTTGGAAGACGATTTAATAATGTGGAACGGGCCAAAATGCACCTCCAAAGATTCTTGGCCTTAAAAGCACAATAATTCTATGGCCGTGGGATAGATCAGCCAACTGATATATGGGAAGCACTTCTGCGTTCCGAGGGATCTTATTTTGATTAAAGATTGTCATTCACCTGTATCACTTGTCGTCCCGTTGATCATCGACTTGCTCGAGCGGGTGCCAGCAGCGTCTCCATTCGTCCCTGTCGCGTGCCAGAGTGGTCCAATGGATCCTCCTCGCTGGAGGAACACGAAGAGCGTCATATCGGTCGTTCAGGGCTTTAACGAAGAAGATTCTTGAGAGTCCACGAAATTAGCTGCCAACCTTATAGTTTGCAATGTTCGTCCAAACTCAACTTGGTGTCTAAGTAAAAGTCAAGATCTCGAACTTTGTCCTTCTCCACCTTTCCACGACCTTGAAGGATTCGATTCGTGGGCAGATTTCTTGCGGTAGTACCTCTGCAGTAGCGTTCCTTCTAAAAATCGTCAGTTTTACTAAATTTTTTTACGATTTCAGTGATTTCAGAACAATTTTTGGTACAGAAAAGACAGTGGCCGATAATCACTAATGAAGAAGTCATCTGCCACACCTGCTGCTTGCTCTACAACCACTGAAACCTTTAAAAGAACTGAAGATTTTCAGAATAGCTAAGCACTGCATTCCGGTTTCCACTATAATTATGCTCGAACGAGTATATTCGAATAATTATTCAAATGAGTCATTCAAATAATTGTTTGAATAGTCGAGTTCTCGATGTTTTTAGATTTTCGAATATTCGTTCGAGTTCGAACATCGATAGGAAGCCATATTCGAATATTATTCGAAAATCGATTAATTTAATTCGAATATCGAATATCGAATAAGGGCGCGTGTAGCGCAGTCGGAGGAGGCGCGACTGTCGCGTGCACCCGATACCAGGTTCCTGGTTCGGATTTCCCGCCCAGGCCAACCAAGCCTTCCATCCCTCCGGGGTCTGTGAATTGGTACCAGACTTGTCTGGGAAGGATAGAGCGCTGACTTGTTCATCGACTGGCCACCGCAAGTCATTGTATGGCCAAATACGCATTCAAGTCGCCTCCGCGACATCCCGTAGAAGTAGAATGCGCTGGCGCATCCCAGAAGGGATTGAATAACGCCGTCCTTTATCCTTATCCTTATCGAATATGCTTCACAAGTCCTCAAGCATAGAACCTGATTCGAAAAATTTGTTCGACTATTCGATTATCCAAAGAATCGAGAAATGAGACTTATTCGATTTTCGATCATTCGAAAAAAAAATCGAATAAATTCGTTCGTTCGCTCGCTCGTTCGAAATTTTTCGACATCGAATTTATTCGTTGGATAAAACTTCTCAATAGCACAACTACAGTATCAAGCAACGATTCCGATCTTCTGATTACGATCTTCACAACTGGACTGCTGCTGGTGGTCTCTATCTACACAGAGAAATATTTGAAGGCTTAGGAAGTGAGGAGGACTCGTTTAGCGCATTGCGAGGAGGCGTCAGCTCCGATATGCACCCCAATCGATCTTATGGTTCGGGTTCCCGCCTCGGATAAACGAAGCGTTCCACATCTAACAGGGCGGGGCGTTGAGACTTGTCTGGGAAGCGGAAAACGTTGGCATGTCCATTAGCTGACCAGCGCAAGTCCTTGAATAGGTCACATTCCAATTGACTATACGATATGCAGAAGTGAAGTGCATGGCGCATCCCACAGACAGCCTGCCAGATTATGATAAAAATGAAGATGAAAACTAATGGCAACTTATAAAGAACGGCGTTGATCAACCCCTTTTGGGATGCGCCACGCACTCTATTTCTACGGGATGTCGCGGAGTCGATTTTAATGCGTATTTGGCCATTCACTGACTTGCGGTGACCAGCCGATGAACAAGTCATCGCTCCATCATTCCTGGACATGGCTGGTACCAATTTACCGACCCCGGATGGATGGATGGATGGATTGGTTGTGCTGGGCTGGAAATCCGTACCATGAACCTGGAATCGGGTGCGTGCGGCAGCCGGCGCCCCCTCCAACTGAGCCAACAAGCGCTCATCTGTCTTCGGAGTCTGTGAGTCAGTGCTAGAGTCGCTTGAGAACGGTGTAGAGCTGTGGCTCCTGAGTCTTCAGAACCACTTACAGGCCGAATTGGCTTCAAGCTATCTCTGTCTCAGAGTTTGCCCGTCGCTGACGTAGGTTCCTCCAAATTCTGGCTTCTAGTCGATTTCTGGTGCTGCTTTTTCGTCAGTGTCCTTTTGAGAATTTTGAAACACACAGCTTTGGACTTTTCTAAAATAGAAAACTGCTCGGTTCAAGAAAAAGCCCAACGTCCTACAGGAATTTTTGTTGAAGGCTAATTGTAGACTCATCGTCATACTCGTTCTACCCTCAGAAGCCCATCAAATGACACGGCTTATGGTGATTATACGATAACGATGCGTGCGAAGCGGAAAAAAGAACAGAGCGCACGAACTCGGAATGCGCCGTGACTTCTGCTGACCTCAGAACTAAATCAGCCTTTGCTGAGGTAACCACAGAGTAACATGCCTTTTGAAGTGAGTCCTGTAGGTTCCATGTCCGACTTTCCATGAATCTCGGCATAACGTTCCTTGTTGATTTGTTGGTGCCGTGAAGCTGTGCATCGAGATTGTTACAGCACTTTGTTCGGCCATTAACCCCACTTTGGTTAATTAAACCCGGGTTTAAGACTCCGAAGAAGGCGAAAAAGACAGCTGAATGAAGTGCTGTAACAATCTCGGTGCACAGCTCCGCGAAACCAACAAATCAACAAGGATCGTTATGCCGAGATTCATGGAAAGTCTGACATGGAGCCTACAGGATTCACATCAATAAGCGTTTTACTCTGTGGCTGCCTCAGGAAAGGCTGATTTCGTTCTAAGGTCAGCAGAAGTCACGGCGCATTCCGAGTTCGAGCGCTCTGTTCTTCTTATCGCTTCGTGCACATCCATATCGTATAGTCACCGTAAGCCGATGTCATTTGATGGGCTTCAGAGGGTGGCACGAGTCTGAGTCCACGATTAGCTTCTCTGTTCGTCAACAGAAGAACGTAACAACAAACAACTCGTCGCGGTGTTTATAATCGGAGGGTATGCGGGTGTTCGCGTGTACAAACGGTGAACTGGTGGCCGGTGAACTAAATTTGCTGCAAACCATCGGCTCACATGCGAAACAGCGACAACAAACAGAGACGTAATTACTGCCGAGTAGACGGCTGTAAAGAGCCGGCAGGGATGAAAGGAGGCTGAAATGAGCCGTCTCGTCCTCACCTGAGAGGTGCGATTCCGCACCCGGACGAGGTTTTCTGTACAGACCTATGGTTGGGTCACTGTACTTGACTGAAGACATTGAAGCACTGACATGATCATTGAAGCCTGGAATCACGCTGGAACACAGAGACACTCGTGGAGGAAGTGGAACGCACGGCCTATACCAAAGATGACTGAAGGTAGCCGATTCTTATCCTCTCATTTGGCTGGAGCACCTCGCTATTCTGCTGAAGTTTCGATAGCCAGAGGAATTTGACAGGGAGAGCGGTCAGCCCTGGCACGTTGCTTCTTGGTATACGCCGTGCATTCTGCATCTACTGGTGTTGTAGAGATTGACCGATTCATCAAATTCGTCATCTCTACAACACCACCAGATGCGGAATGCACGGCGTATACTAAGAAGCAACATGCCCGGGCTGATCGTTGTCCGTGTCGGTTGCCCTCTGGCTGTCAAAATTTCAGCAGAGTAGCAAGGAACTCCGGCCAATCGAGAGGATAAGAGTCGGCTATGTCCAGTCATCCTTGGTATACGCCGTGCGTTCCACTTTCACCGTTGTCGTGGAGGTATCTCGAAGCGCATCCAGCTTTCAGGGCGTTTTTCAGTTTTTGCCCTTAAACAAGTCAGTGTCCCAATGGCTTCAAACAAGACAAGGGGTCAGATGATCGGCTTAGAAGAGTCTGGTCCGGCTGCGGAGTCGAACCAGCTGACTTTTGGATGGTGCGGTACTTGTCGCTAATGTAGCCTACGTGGGGAAGGGGATCCACCGGGCCTATCCGACAGCATCGAATGGGCGTACCACTCGGAGCGGGGTGCATTGTTTCTACCTTGGTTCACCGGAGCGTGTTGGGTCGGCGCCTCGATTGGCTGTGATTGAACGGCGCGTTCGTGCCACCCCATGTAGGCCACATTAGAGACTAGTTCCGGTGGCACCTCTTAGCCAATGTACCAGACGGTTTTGTACACTTTCGAACACTTTTGTATGGCTTCCCACATATGGCGCTACCAGAACTAGTCGTTAATGTGGCCTACATTGGGGGGGGGGGGAGCGCGCCGGTCAATCACAGCCAATCGGATCACCATCCTGACACACTCCGGCCAATCAGGGCAGAAACCATGCACGCTCGCTCTGAGTGGCACGTATTCGATGCAGTCTGTCTGATTGGTCGGGTGGTCCCCCCCCCCCCCTTGAGGATCCTGGTGCTGTCAGATGACGCGCTGTTCAGAGTCGCATCCAGGTCTCGTTCGCACCACATTCTAAGCAGCCTTATACCCGCCCAGGTCAGCAACCCGATATGTACCTGCAATTGTCTTCGCCTGTTCTGAAGAGCTCCAAAGATATTCAGCTGAGCTAAGAAGGACGTTGTAAGATCTTAAGTCGAAACATTGTTCGAGTGCATGGCGCATCCTCAGGGCGTACCAGATTGCGTTGAGTTAAATCCAAACAAAATTCTGCCATCAGATACCTGTCGGAGAGCACAGAATATGTTGAATTTGTGAGGTCAGAGCAGCGTCCTGGTTTAGTTACCCAAGTTTGAGGTAAGTTGGCTGAGATGTGCCATGTACTCTACTCCCTATCGACATAATGGAGGCCCCCTAATGAGCATCCTACTCAGAGTAGAAACCCACCACTACGGTAATTCCTTTGTCACAGTGGCTGAAAAGGGCTAAAATGGGCATTTAATTTGATTTGTGTTCGAGTTGCCTAAATCGGTACACAGTGCGCAAATAACCTGGGCGGGTACAGAGCGCTGACACCAAAGCAGTGCCGACCTATTACAGGAAGGTGGTTTCCTGTGACTGGCTGGTTGTCCACTGGTGCCAGCGTCTTGTACCCGCCCAGGTCATCTGCGCACTATGTACCGATTTAGGCATCTCGGACACGGAATCAAGCTAGGTGCTCATTTTTGGTGCTTTACAGCCGCCGTTTGTGTGATTGCTGGTCTCTTAGCCATCTTCCCAGCGTACTGTGCTCGAAACGCCAGTGGCGCAGATGTTTTCTGACGTGAAGACACCGAAGATCATTGAACACAGACACGTTTTCCCGGGCGGAAATCTGCACATTGAAGCTCCACAGTAAACAAAGCAATCAGCTGTCTTCTGGAAGGCAGACGGAACGCACATATGGTTACGGTATCGTTTGAGCCGTTGACTGCATAACATCGTACGCAACTGCAGAACAGGAAATACGATCGGCATCTGGATGCACTGTTGAGCTTAAATCACTCTGTTTGCTTCACAGGAACGCATTAATAACAGCAGTGAGTGCTACGAAAGGACAGACGACCTTACAGGCCTTATGAGGAAGTCGCACAGTCGGCGACTTCCTTATAAGGCCTGTAAGGTCGTCTGTCCTTTCCTAGCAGCCAGAGCTGGGAAGGAACTAGAGGTGATTTACGCTCGAAAGAACATTCAGGCGCCGATTTTATTTCCTGGTCTGCAGTTGCATACGATGTTATGCACCCGACGGCTCGATACCGTACCGTTCTGTCGTGCAGTTACGGAATTCCAAGAAGCACGAGGGCTTTGCTGCTTCGTATATCGCGCGGGTTCATTGTTTCTCACACTTCCAACACCGATCGATAAATAAATAAGAAATGCGCACTTCAAAAAAGATGGGTCAGGTTTTCTAGAACTAGCTATGGTACTAGTCGACAATGTGGCCCGCATAAGGAGGCGGGGACGCACCTTCCAATCAGAGCACGGCTGTTCTCACACCCTCTCTTTGGTGCTATCCCGTTCGATGCAGTCGACGTCCACTCCACTCTGATTGGCTAGCGCGTTCTCGTCTCACCGTCTCTGTAGGCCATATTGCCGACAAGTACCGTGACTGTCCTAGGTGTGGACAAGTTGACGTGTACCTATCCTTCGACCACTATAGCGACATGGCAGGACTTCTATATTGGCCTCAGGAATTGACCAACACCCTTCTCTATCCTTTATCATTCATCTTTATGGTAGTGCAATTAACTGCAGTACTTGTCGGAAATGCGGCCCGCATGATGTGGCGAGAACGACCAGCCAATCAGAGCACGGACTGCAGGCGCACCCTCTCTCTTTTGGGTATTATAGCGATACAGCCGATGTCCACGTCTGATTGGCTGGCGTGTCCTAGCCTCCACGTCTGTAGGCCATATTGCCGACAAGTTAGTTAACTGCGCAGTGTTTCGACGAGTTGGCCCTCGTCACACTATTTCAGACCAGAAACGGCTGATTAGCGCTTCAGAAGGAACTGTTACAGATACAAACAGCTGGATGAGTTACTGTGGACAGCTCGTCCATTTCAGGCAATCGTTGCGGGACCCACAAGCTGATTTGTTTCGACAATTTCGGCTGAGTAATCGCCAGATTTGCGAAATTCCACTATAAGGACAGAGAACAGCGCGTTAGTCAATCTTTGTTTGGGATGCACCACATATTCTACTTCTACTGAATATCATAGAGGCAATTTGAACGCTTGTAATGGCCAGTCGATGGAAAAGTCAGTTTTATCACCAGAGTGGTCGAAAATGAACTACACGACCATAACCACCATAGGGATACAGGTCCGTGTAGTTCATTTTCGACCAAAGTGAAGAAACAGCGAATTTTTTTTATCAATTGGCTATTACAAACCTTCCGATTGCCTCTATGATATCCCGTAGAAGTAGAATGCGTGGCGCATACCAAACAGAAATTGATCAACGCGTTCCTCTTTATCCTTATGATGGTATTTCACGAATCTGGCGGTTACATAGCCGAAATTGCCGGAACAATTCGGCCTGTGGGTCCCGCAACGATTGCCTGAAATGGACGAGCTGTTCGTAGTAACTCACCCAGCTGTTTGTGTATGGAACAGCTCACTTCTGAAGCGCTAAATCAACAGCTTCTGGCCTGAAATCGTGTGACAATGTTCGCTACAGCGGTCAGCACAACAAGTGTTCATCGTACAAGAATCCAAGAACAGACGTCGTTCAGCGCTCAATATTAGTGCTCCGAGCGCCGCATTAATGACACCCTAATAGGCTATCATGCTATATTATGCGCATAGTCTGAAAACATAAACAAGAAAGACCAGTAAAACACCTGAAGTCATGTTTTCGCGAAAAAGATTCTCAGAAATCACCGTGAAAAAATAGTTGATCATAGATTGAAACGTACAAGATCGTGCATTTGACGTCCGCTCGGACGAGTTTTCAGTTGTTCTAATAGCATGTCGCCAAGGTCAATTGATCTCCTATGAAAAATCTCCAATTAAATATACCATTTTCACGTCAAATTGAACACTTTTCACATCAAGCTGGGCACATTTCAAGTCAAAATAGACACCGTCACATTGACTGAACATTTTTCACACCTAATTCGACACCTTTTACGTCAAGTTGGGCACTTTTTAAATCCGAATGGACACTTTTCACGTCAAATAGGACACCTTTCACTTCAAATTCGACGCCTTTGACGCCACGCTTCAAATTGGACAATTTCAAGTCAAATAGGAAGGACATCGTCACATCAAGTTGGACATCTTTCACATCAAATTCGACACCTTTGACGTCAAGACGCACACTTTTCACTTCAAATTGGACAAATTTCAAATCAAATTGGACAGTGTCACGTAAACTTGGACACTCTTCACACCAAATTGGACACCTTTGACGTCAAGTTGGACACTTTTTAAATCGAAATGGACATCTTTGAGGCCACATTGGACGCTTTCCAAATCAAGTTGGACACCTTTCAAGTCAAATTGGACTAGCTTCACTTCAAATTGGACACCGTCACGTCAATTTGAACAGTTTTCAAATCAAATTGGACACTTTTCGCTTCAAATCGGGCACCTTCGGCGTTGAAATGTGCAATTTTCAAATCAAAATGGACTCTTCTCAAATGAAATGGGACACCTTTGGCGTCACATTGGTCGCTTTCCAGACCGAATCGAACACTTTCCAAACCAAGTTGGGCACTTTCACTTCAAATTGGACACTTTTCAAACCATATTGGACCCCTCGCTTCAAATTGGACACTTTTCAAATCAGAATGAACATCTTTTACGTCAAGTTGGACAGCTGTCAAAAAAAAATTGGACGCTTTTCATGTCAAACTGGACACTTTTCAAATCAGCTTGAACGTTTTAACTTCAAATTCGACACCGTTGACGTCCAGTTGGACACTTTTCAAATCAAACTGGACACTTATCAGGGGAAACTGTGTACGTTCCATGCCAAATTGGTGGTGAAAAGTGCTTACTTTGGTTTTGTCCGATTTGACGTGAAATTGATGTAACCTCTCAAACGAACAATGAAAACCGAAAACTTCATTGTTCACATTTGTTTGTCCAAACTGTGAAACTTATGCAAGAAGGCGTTCTTGGGGAAAATTATAGGGGGTGCACCTATTTAGAAACAAAACAAAAACAAAACAATGCTGATTACTGATGAGGGCGGCAGCTACGCCCACAAGGAGCTCGAACGAGGGGCCTGTTCATACTCCGCGACGGGAGCGATGGCACCGATAACAGCGACAAGGCAAAGAATACGTATCGATTTGTCCCAGGCATCTCCGTTAATCGATACGTATGCTTTGCTTTGTCGCTCTTGTCGCTGTCGCCGCCGCCAGGAGTATGAACAGGCCTGACGCATTCTCGAAATGTTGAAACTTCAATGAATTCGAAACGATATGAAAGTAGGATACAATTTGGAGGGGCGTGACTTTTCTAGGACCGTGCCCATCTGGACGAGTTTCACCAGGCGTTTAGCGCATTGAAACTCGTCCAGGTGGGCGTGCCTCTTTGCTTCTTGAGTGCTGAAAGTGAAGCATCCAGTTCGTTGATGAACACTATTTTAACTGATTTTTTTTCAATTTCAGAAGCGTTCACAGTCGAGCGAGTGTCTGCGACGTACGCGTTCGAACTCTATGCATCGCGCCGACCGACCTCGTCGAGCCGAGTCACGACTGCCTTCTGAGCCGACTGAACGTCCCAGCGGGGCACGACGACGGATCGCCTCCGACAACGACGAAGAGAGCACCGCGCAGTTCATCGAACGGATTCGGCTCGAACTCGTCCAGCAACTCCACCGTCCGCAGGAGTTCGAGTCGATCGCGCGTCGTCGACCGGCGGTTGTCTGAAGCGATTTGAGCGAATATTGAGGCGGCACCCTCGTTTCCCGATGCAAAACACCGGCCGATTACTAATGCGCTACTAGTCGTTAATGTGGCCTACATGGGTGCAACATACCAATCAGGGCGTACCAAACGGGAGTGGTGCACTCGGACGCCTCGCGAGCCCTGATTGGTGGCTCGTGTTCGGTCGCTGCTCTGATTGGTCGTGATCGGCTGGCGCTTTGTAGGTCACATTAGCGACTAGTACAGATTCTTTCGATAAGACGTGCAACTAGTCTAATAGTCCTGCTCAATGCTCCACTACTGTTTAACGTAGTTTTTCTCCATCATGGTTAGAATTCGCTGGTAGAATGGCCTAGGTCTCAAGTCGTTTTTGAATTGCGTTTGTCACTCTCCTTACATGATTTGTGATTTTTTTTACTCCAAAATTTGTACATTGTTTACCGATGTTCTCAGTCTCTTTATCGTATTAATGGGTTACTGTAGCGCCGAATGGCTGCAACTGCAGAAACCTGCAAATTTCTCGAATGTTGTACATTCCTCCTCATAAACACTATTGTGAACTGTCGACTTGTTGACGTATGATTAAAAACTTTGCTAAATTCTCAAAAATGGACCGTAGATTCGCGATCGGCACCTCAAATAACCCTATTTGGCAGATTTCACCAGTTTCCCTAGCCCTCGATAAGAGGTGAGTTACCGTAGTCTACCGTATTCGGACGAAGCATCGAAAGCGGAGCTTGTTTTCGCAATTAGCACCACGCATAACCCTCCTAGGCTACGTTTGGAAGAATTTCATGAACTTCTGCTATCTCCGACTAGGGTGGTTACCTACCGTAACCTACAGTATTCGGACGAAACATCCAAAGCGGACCATGGATTCGTGATCAGCACATCAAATCATCCTGGTGGTTACGTTTGGGTGACGTTTATGGCATTCAGCTACCCCTCTCCTCCCCACCCCGACGAGAGTGGTTACCTACCGTAACTTACCGTACTCGGGGGAAAGTAGGAAACATCGAAACGGAGCTTGTTTTCGCGATCGGCGATCCAAATAGCTCACCTAGGCCACGTTTGGACGAATTTTGTGACTTTCAGCTAACCCTCGACAAGGGTGGTTACCCACAATAACCTACCGTATTCGGGGAAAACATCGAAACGGAGCTTGTTCCCGCAATCAGCACCACGAATAACCCTCCTAGACCACGTTTGGGCGAATTTTGTCACTTTCAGCTAACCCTCGGCGAGGGAATCTTCGAAAAAACGGCTTGTTTTCGCTATCAGCAACCCAAATAGCTCTCCTAGGCCACGTTTAGGGCAATTTCATGACTTTCCGTTATTTCCCGACGAGGGCGGTTACCTACCGTAACCTACAGTAATTGGCCGACACTTCGAAAACGGACCCGGTTTTCGTGATCAGCGCTCTAAATAACCCTCCTAGGCCACGTTTAGAAGAATTTTATCTCCGACAAGGGTGGTTACCTACTCTAACCTACAGTATTCGGGTGAAATGTCGAAAACGGACCATGGATTTGTGATCAGCACATCAAATCACCCTGGTGGCTACGGTTTGGGTGGAGTTTATGACATTCATCTACCCCCGACGAGAGTGGTTATCTACCGTAACCCACCGTATCCGGACGAATGTTCGAAAAAACGGCTTGTTTTCGCTATCGGCGACCCAAATATCTCTCCTATGCCACGTCTGGGAGAATTTCCTGACATTCCGCTATGTCCCGACGAGGGCGGTTACCTATCGTAACCTACCGTGTTCAGATGGAATATAGAAAACGGAGCGGTTTCCGAGATCAGCACTACAAAAAACGCTCATAGGCCAAGTTTGGGCGGATTTTATGACATTCAACTATCCCCCGACGAGTGCGGTTACCTACCGTAATCTCCCTTATTCGGCGTATATTCCAAAAACTGACCATGGAATCCGGATCAGCGTCCTAAATAACCCTCCTAGGCTTTGTTTTGGCGAATTTTATGGCATTCAGCTACCCACCGACGAGGGTAGTTACCTACCGTAACCTACCGTATTCAGACTAAGCATCGAAAACTGAGTTGGATTCGCGATCAGCATCACAAATAACCCTCCTAGGCCACGTTTGTACAAATTTCGTGACTTTCAGCTAATCCTCGACGTGGGCGGTTACCTACCGTACCCTACCGTATTCGGATGAATCTTCAAAAACAGAGCCTGTTTTCGTGGTAAGCATCCCAAATGACCCTCCTAGGCCAGGTTTGTGTGATTTTTGTGATTTTCAGCTAACCCCCGACGAGGGCGGTTACGTACCGTCGTAAACTACCACCGTATTCGGACAAGACATCGGAAACGAGTTTTCCTCCTAGCTCAGCACCACAAATAACCCTCCTAGGCCATGTTTCGGCGAGTTTTATGACATTCAGATTTCCCCGACGAAGACAGTTACTTATCGTAACCTACCGTATTTGGCGTGAAATTCGACAATAGACCTTGTTTTAGCGATTAGTACCTCAAATAACCCTACAAGGCCATGTTTCGGCAAATTTTGTGGGATTCACTTAACCGCCGCTATGAATCGCAGTCTACCGTAGCCTACCGTACTCGGCTGAAACTTCGAAACCGGACTTTGCATTGCTATTTACCCTAAATAGGCCTAGAAGACTGCGATTAGGAAAATCTCGTTACTTTCACCACACCTCTGAAGAGAGTGGTGGCCTACCGGACAGTATCGTATTCGGCCGAATTTTCGAAAACGGTCTTTAGATTCATAATAAGTACCCCAATTAACATTTGACTTAAGAAGTTGCAGAATAAAGTTCAATCACTGCCCATAAGCAGTTCATAGCTGTAAGAGTGCGCTTTAGGCGTAGGCGTAGGCTTAGGCTTAGGCTTAGGTCAAGAATCCTAAGTTGGAGTCCCTTGAATGGGGACTCCCCTCAGATGTGCATATGGGTGCGTCGAAGCTCACGGATGGTTCCCGGATACTTCGCGAAGTGTCCCCGAATTTAGTACAGAGTCGCGGCGGCGCTCAGGGGCGCTCACTTTTATGCCCACGATGCCCACTCCAGCAAGCCTCCAGGACATTGGTCCGACGCGACGTCGCGCGGTAGCCGCATGCGACATCGCGTCGGCGAAACGCAGACGTGCGCTCGTGTCGTGGTTGAGATGGGTCCCGGAACGATTATGCTGACGCCTGTTCGCTGTGGAGCACAAAATTGACACCAATCGAACTGGGGACTGTCGCCAGGGCATCCGCGTTGCGCAGCACGACATCCTTCAAGGTGCTCCTTTGAAGTTTCGCCATCGGTAAGCGAAGAGCATCATGTGTACGGCGAGATAGTATGGACTGGTTAAATCTCGTGAAGACATGGTGTTCTTGCGTCTACGTCGCAAACTGTCGTAATCCTCAGCCCCAGAGAACTCTTATAGGTTCAACCACAAGGGGGGGGGGCATTCCATAATGGCTTGTGAATTTTAGCTGCGCATAAATACACACAACATACAACATAACACATGAACGACCTTACCTTACCTGATCCCTCCCCTGGAAATCTCCGACCCTGACGCTAAATGTTAAAAACAATCGTTGCCAGACTATAGAGAGGCTGCAGCGGCGCCGCTCGTAATACCCGTTTGAATTCCCGCGGTACCCTACCGGCGTGCGCGTCGACTCACTCACGTGAGAAGCCTGCGGGCTCTACGTATCGCCCCACGGCCTACTTCTATTGTCGCGGGTGGACCGCGCCGGTCGCTTATTTCCTGCATTGTTTTCTGTATTTCCGGTGATTCCTATATCTGGGGAGAGAAGGGGGGGGGGGGGGTGAAATAATCTAGTGACTCCGTTATGTTTTCATAAGGCAGTCACCAGATTCTATTGAAATGAAGTGCCCCCCCCCCCTTTGCGAATGAGCCCTCTTACCCTCCTATATCACGGTTACTCGTAGCCAAATCATCAGAGAACGACGATTCCTCCACGCACTATGAGACCTGGACCACTCATCCAATTCTTGGTGCACTAGGCGAGACGTTCTGGGCCCGGATTCATCAACGATTTACTGGCCGGTAACGGTGGTACTTACCGCGAAACCGCCACATACCGCGTTTCGTCGACGTGCAGCCCGGTAGGCTTCCAGTGAAAGCCGTTGTAACGGTTACCCGGCTGGAACGTCGGATAGATACGCGGTGGAGTACCGTTAACGCTCTGCTGCTAATGTCTGACCCAGTGGCAACGAGTTGGGCGCGCTGCCAAGCGTAGTTGGAAACATGCGCAGCATCTCCCCCGCGTCCTTCGTTAGGGCCCGTTTATACTTCGACGTCGAGCGACGCCACGCCACGTGTTCTGGCCAGATTGATCATGCGACGCGATCGATCAATTTGGCCACTATACATGCCGTCGCGTCGCTCGGCGTCGGAAGTATAAACAGGTCCTTATGGAGCGTTTAGTGACAGTATTATAAAAATCCGACTCCTGAATTTGACACCGTAACCCGGCGTTCGATTAGGGCGCGGTTGCGAGCGCGGCAGGGCAGATTCAAAACGGGCGCGAATGTTTCCATGATTACATGTGAACTGGTCCCCGAAAAATTCCGTCACGCGCGAGCGGCGAGAGTCAGATGAGCAGAGTGAGTCTCCAGATTGGGCTAGGGAAGGGACTCCGGGGTGTGGCGAGCAGAGGCGTGCAGTGCACGAGACGACACGACGAAAAACCGCGCGCCGCCTCGGCACTATGCCAAGCGGACCAGTTCTCCGGCAACGATGTTTCCATACTTGGTTCACGTGTGAGTCATGAGCTCACGGTCGCGATAAGTAAGTCTCCAAACACAATGTTATGAAATCTAGAGGGACTGAGACCGACCACGTCACGCTAAGGCCGGTTGCATTGACTCGTCTAGGAGGATACACTGAAGCCGTTGCGAGCAATTATAGTAGGGAAATATTTTCTAAGGAGTGAAGGAGCTAATCACAACTCATACGCTGCAAGCAGATGACTTCTTTAACGACACTCCAGAGCTATCTAAGGATGAACGAAAGCTCTCTCCCTTCTTTGAGACTTTCGAGATCTAACTAGACACTTGAATGTCCTCATAATATTCATAATAGATGCCTACCAACGCTCCTAAGACCATTCCTACCGTCTTTGCGACAGTGGAGTGGCATGAATCGACACATTCCCATTCTGTGTACATATTCTAGGACAGCTCGAAAAGCTGGAGAACTTAACTGAGATGAAGAATGTTGGTCATATGTGTTTCAATTTCCTCTCCATGAGCTCATGAACACTTTCTCACTCTCAACGGTAAGATCTTCCGTATAATGAAGAGGATGAAGCTCACCCTATAGGACAGCACTATGCAGTGTCTTGTGTTATACTACTGAGCTAGGCCATTTCTAATGCTATTCGACATACATACGCCTTCTTATCAAGGCGGATAGCCACTGTACATGTTGACTCCCCCTCCCCCCCCCCCCCCACAAGCCAATTTGCGCTTACAGCCATGTGCCATATGTTACCTATTATCCTGGCAGGTCCAAAAACGCCTCGAAAGAACCTCGCTGACTACCTGGAAACGTCCAGGACTCAATTTCTGACGTTAAGCACAGAAGATAATGGCTTGGTGTCTGATGCAAAAGCTACCATTACGCACAGGTCTTCCCATTTGAAGGTAAATATGATAGACCTGTCCCAATCCCTGGTTAAGATGCTCGAAGCACTCCGTATACTGTAGACATGGGATCCGAATCATGCATTTTCGGATATCCGGCCGGATTTATCCGGCTTCGGATTATCCGAAATCCGGCTCGGTCAAAAATTGCCCTCATCTGAATCATCCGAAGATCCGGGTTTCTAAAATTGTCCTCATCTGAATCATCCGAAGATCCGGGGTTTTCAAAATCGCCCTCATCTGAATCATCCGAAGATCCGGTGTTTTGAAAAACGCAATGATTCGGATAAAATCGGATAAAATTCGGATAATAGGAGGTTAGCGCGCCTTGCTGACAAAGTCTGCGCCATTGATAACCTGACTTTTTCGGGCAGATTTGCAATCAATTGGCGGGAATTCTCTCACAAGGGAAGGGTCTGATAGCGTATATCTGAACGGGGAGAGGGAGTCATTCTATTAAATAGGAATAATCGCCACCCCTAAATTAGCATAAAATGTGTTTCATTTTTGCCAAGTCGTTAAACCCAAGGAGTGGGAGTTTTTGAAGTCACAACTGAACGGCGCATCACGAATTTGGGTTCTTGTACGACCGCGATGCCTCTGCCGGCAAGCAGCTCGGGGCGCAATGGGTAGTGACGATGCTTCATGGGACGAAGGTCGGGATTCGATCCTAATGCACTGCTGCATCCCTGCTTTTTAAGTGATTGGTGGAGATTTGAGGGATTCTGACGTCTATACCATTTTCAGATGTTTTCCGTGCACTTTCCAGCTGCATGCTGTGGTACTCAACAGGATGATGCATAAATAGTCAACAACAGTGAATACACAGGTACAACGTGCATAAAGCAGCACTGGACACAATGGGCAGGGTACAAATGCTGCAGGCTCCTCTCAGTCTGTTTCCATACATCGGCCAATGACCTCGGGTAAAACCATTCTGCTTGGATTTTCAAAGGAAACCATGACGTGACGTCACATGTGGTTAAAACTAGAAAGTCTGTGGATCCCGGAATTTTACCTAAACGGCATCAATACACTCTTTCTCTCATCTTTGCCTGTCATCTGGAAATCAGAGGTCTGCTGGAGGTTCTCTAAAACCTAACACCAACAAAGTCGCCGATGCTCGAGTGGTGATCCACTTGCTCACGCTGAAGTGTGGTCCACCTTTAGATAAGCAGCCTTCATGGGATTGGCACCAACCTTCCCGAACGGATGGCTAGCATACCCAAGGACTTCGAAGCACGTCAACTTGAATTTAACGAAGACGAACGGCTGGAAGTGGTGGAAAACCAGAAGGTTGTGATCCGCAAAATGAACTAATAGACGTGGAAAGGCTGACAAGCAGTGGACACATGATAACGTTTTCCGCTGGAACTCTTGTTTCGGAGGAAAGGGTACGTCTTCAATTGGATTTCACCTATGGAGCCGATCTCATTTGTCCATATATGGAAGCAAACTGTGAGGAGCCAGCGGCCTTTATGCGCTGCTCGTATTGGGACCAGTGCTTATGTTCCATGCACTTTGTGTCTGTGTATCACTGATGTTAAACGTTCATACATCGTTATGTTGAACAGCTTTCCAATTGAGGTTTGGTTAAAAAACCGGTCAGTAATAAACAAGTGGCAACAAAGTTGCTCTCACGGCATACATCTGGAAACACTACACAGCAAACATCTAAAATGGTGCAGATGTCAGAATCACTCAAATCAAACAGTTGAAATGCAAAGTTGCAGCAGCGCTCGTGAGGCGCCGATTCCACTGTAACTTCAAGGATCCTCTACTCCTCGGGCTTATCGATTTGGCAAAAAAGAAACACATTTTTATACTAATTGAGGAGTGGCGATTATTCCTATATGGTGGGATGACTCGCTCTCTCCGTTCAGACATACGCTTCAGACCCTTCCTTTTTCAGAGCACGAGAAATTTCTTGCGGGGCGTTTCAGAATCGTTTCATTATTGTCCTTTACATAACATCGCTGTGCATTACCAACTCACTATTGGGTTGGTATTGGCTCTTTGGGGTCTTAAAGCTGCTTTTTGTTTGTTCTGGAAGCGCAAAATAGCTTTGCGGAGGGCTCCCCTCGTAAGGAAGCCAAATGCGACATCCTTTACGTAGCGCTGGTGTTTTCCACTCAATTGGTGAACTAAGCTAGGCCAGATATAATGTAACTGGGCATTCATGTGCCTTGCTACCAGGGCATATAAACATTTAATTCACGGTAAGGCGCTCCAACCTGCTTTTCGCGCTCATGACTTCAATTGGTGAAGGAAATAAACGCGTAGTTACTGATAAGTTCCGTTTTTAAGAGATTGCGTGCCACTGTTATATCACTTATCCGGTTGTATCCGAATCGGATATCCGAAATCCGGCTCGGCCGAAAATGGCGTTATCTGAATCATCCGAAGATCCGGGGTTTGAGAAAATGGCCTATCTGAATCATCCGATTATCCGGAAAATCGGTGTCGGATCCAATGTCTAGTATACTGATAGAGGATGCCGTCGAGGCTATGAAACAATTGCTTTCCCGAGATCTCTTAGAATTTTGGCCTCTAGATGTTTCCATTGTGAGGTAGTCTTCATCAGATACTTACCAGTCCTACCGTCCAATAGACTCATCTTGTGGAGGGGCTCCAGACGCTATAAACTCCGTGAACGAGGTCTGTTTGAACATCTACAAAACATCCTTCCTTGCAAGCATGCTAAGTTAAGGACCAGTGTTACGTCACAGTTGATCATCAAAACAAGGTACAGAAAGTTCTGCTAAGGAGGCCAAGGTATTCGAGATCCAGTCGATTAGTCCTAACATTACCCTCCACCACTGCGCGGATCCTTCAAAACATCGTGATAGTAGAATGTTCGAAGCGCCTGTCGACACCCGCTACATACTGTGCGATTACGTCACGAGTTTAAAGGACCGACCGCGCCCCAATCGAACGCCGGGTTACGGTGTCAAATTCAGGAGTCGGATTTTTATAATACTGTCGTTTAGCGTGCACGCGACGCGCGACACGATGTCACGATATGCTCCCATATCGATTCATCGCACAGCGGGATCGATATAGGAGCTTATCATTACATCCCGTCGCACGTCGCGTGCACACTAAAGGATGCCTTAACCACAACGGCCGGTAAATTTCTGGCAAGGAGCCTGTTAGGTAAATCTGTGGTAGCGATTTGCCGACTCCGTCGTTGTTGAGTCCGGACCCTGGAGAGTTCGCGCGTCGTTGGAGTAATGTCTGCCCCCTCCCTCTACCTGCCAGCGGTTCGGGATGCAGTGGGTAGTGGGATGCTTAATGGGATAGAGGTCGGATGTTCGGATCTCGAGTTTTGCAGCATTTTTGCATTTCCACTGATCGATTGAGATTCGAGGGATCCTGACATCGAAACAATTTTGAGGCGTTTTCTGCAGATTTTTCCAGCTGTATGCTGTGAAAAGTATCCAGGGGCCGGATTCACCAGCGAGTTACAGCAATTTAACAGAGAAAATACAGCCCAAATCGCTGATAGCCCGGCTTATCAACAAGCAATATGGTGAAACATTGAAGCGTTTCACCACATCGCTTGTTGATAAGCCGCGCTATCAGCGATTTCGGCTGTATTTTCTCCGTTAAATTGCTGTAAGTCGTTGATGGATCTTTTCCCAGCTTGAGACTTGTTTGTTATTGACCTTTCCGCTTTTCTAAAGACAGAGAAGTAAAGGTCCGCCCATAGTTCGCGACGGGAGCGATTGGTGAGCTGGGCAAACCATACGTATCGATTTTGCCAAGCGATCGTCCAGCGGAAATCGATACCTATGATTTGTCTGGATGGCCAATCGCTTCTGTCGCAAGTATAAACACGCCGTCAAGCGTGAGAGGACGCAGTAGGGAATGCAGTGATCCCGGAAGTGACCATAACCAAAACACGAAACCAGCTGATGAACGTCGGGATGACCACTGGGGCGCTTCCTGCGCTCTTTGGGCCTGTTCATGCTTCACGACGAGAGCGACTCGTCGCCCGTGCAAAACATGCATATCGATTAAAAGAGCGCGCGCCGCCGAAAAGTGTTCATACATGAGCGCCGGCTGTCGCTGTTGTCGCTCCAGTCGCTGCTGACGCCTGCTCACACTTCCACGAGCTGCGCACTTGTCGCTGCTGTCGCGAAGTATGAACAGGCCCTTTCCCGCCAAGTTCGAACTCAAACGCGTTTTGGCGCGAAAATCAGGAATTTGAGTATGGTCTCTAATCTCTACGGGGTTCAGCCTTAATTTTATTGATTCGCATGGACTTCTTGGGTGGATAGGTTAGTGTATTTGGATTATTTATATGTTTACGACACCGCTTATGTGCTTTTTTCGCTGAACTTTCACAACAGCTAAACCCCTATTGCGCCGGCAATCATCAAAATCGGCAGATGATGGCACAAATCAGCTGAAACGTAGCAAAATTGCGAAGAAACAGCTCAGATACTTGTAAATTTTATGTGAGACACTCTTCTTGCTAAGGTAAACAATCTCGAAGTCTAACTAACAAATTCTATTCACAAAGTGACACACACGACAAGACATCATACAACGAAGATACCCATACAATCACGCAAACATCAAATCTCCCTTCGGGAGCGAGAATATCGCCGGGGCAGAGACTGAACACGAGCGCCGGACAGAAAATATGATGAAGATCGATCGAATGTAACAAAAACGAAGCACATTTGAGAAAGTGGACAACAGCGACACATTTAAAGGGTCAGCACACGCGCCGCAGAGCGAACAATTGCAGCTTCTGAAACATTTTCACGTGAATGCGCGACGAGCGGAGAGAAGTATGCGCAGATCGTTCTGGCAAAGCCCTAGGTTACACCTGCGCCATCACGCGGCGCGGCACTACCTACGATCGCCATAGATATCGATTTTTCGCGCCACTCGATCGATATCTATTCCGACTATGGTGCCGCGCCGTGCAGCAGCGCAACTATAAACTAGGGCTAAGCAAGACTTACGATTAGAGCTAGACCTACACCTTGCCAAGGTCACGATCACAAACGAACCATCTACCAGTAGGTATGCGCATTGGAGCCGTGTGCGAAGCCGTGCTTCACGCCGGAGACGACTGAGTGTTTAGCCGAACGCGCGCTTCTTCAGCATCTCGTGCATCGTGTCGGCGACGGCGTGGAACACCGCTGACGAGCTGTCACCGCTCAGTGTCATGCACACACCGTGACTCCTGAAAGACAACAGTTAGTATCATTTAGCCCATGCTTTATTTTCAAGTAATAGGTCGTTGCATATGAAATGGCCAATTTTACTCCTCAATTTCTGGTCGATTTTTCGTGACTACGAATGTCCCTGTGCAGGCACTGTATATATTAAGTTGCCCCATAAGTCACCGCCGTTTTTTTTTCAACGACTCATTGCGGATTTCGCCGGCGGTCTCTTGCATAGCGCTGCATAGCTTTCTAAAGAGAATGATTTGCTCTATCAGAGCATGTATTGCATTTCTTTCTTCATCCTGAATTTTGTCAACTTTTAGGTCGCTAAAATGAAAAGTTAAAAAGTGGCCATCTTCGCAGTTGTTCTCTCCGCTTAGGTTTGGAATTTTTTGCGCAGTTTTTCATAGCATTTGGAAGACTATGTTCTGTACTACAAGAACACGTTTTGGTCCTGTTTGCTCATTTGTCCTTTATTGATTTTTAGGTCATCAAATTGGGAGGTCCAACTTTTCTATCCGAACTTTTACCGACAGCTCCTGTTCTGAAGTGGACTTTTTTGCTTGGTGTTTAATGTAGTTCGGAAGAGAATGTCTTGCTCTACAAGAATTCGTGTCGCGTTTATTAGCTCATGTTGATTTCTGTCGAATATCAACAAAATTCCAAAAGGAGAAAAATCATCTTCACCGACTTCTCCTTGTTCAGTTGTTGATATTCGACAGAAATCAGCATGAGCCAATAAACGCGACACAAATTCTTATTGAGCAAGACATCCCCTTCCGAACGACATATAACACCAAGCAAAAGACCAACCACAGAACCGAGCTCTCGGTAAAAATTCGGAGTGAAAATTCGGACGTCTCAATTTGAAGACCTAAAAATCAATAAAGGGCAAATAAGCAAATAGGACCAACACGTATTCTTGTAGTACAGAACATTGTCTTCCAAATGCTATGAAAAACTGCGCAAAAAATTCCAAACCTAAGCGGTGAGAACAACTGCGCAGATGGCCACTTTTTCACTTTTCACTTTAGCGACCTAAAAATTTACAAAATTCGGGATGAAAAAAGAAAGTGAATACATGCTCGGATAGAGCAAATCATTCTCTTTCGAAAGCTGTACAGCGCTATGCAAGAGACCGCTGGCGAAATCCACAATGAATCGTTGAAAAAAAAAACGGCGGGAACTTATGGGACAATCTAATAGTTTCTGAAAAGCGCAGAATCTCCGATTTCTTACCATATAGCTTTTGTGAGATAACTGCCTTTTGCCGAGTTTTTGACGTCGTTTTTACGGTATGAATCAACGTGATATTCGGGTGCTCTACTTATATGAACGGAGAAGTGGAGAAAACGCTGCGGCTGCAGATCGTAACATCGACGCTGCATTTGAGGATTTCGCGCTGAGGAACGCACAATTCGCCACTGGTTCAATAGGTTTCTATCTGAAGATGGAAGCCGCGAAGATGAAGACCGAGATAGGCCGCTACCTCTACTGAACGACGACCAACTCAAAGCCATGGCGGAAGCGGATCCGCGTCAAACTGTAAGAGGGCCACCATAGCATTTTGACGTTGACGACTGCACTATCAGTCACCACTTTGGTGCGATCAGAAAAGTAAGGAAATTGGATGAATGGACCCCGCAGGAACTGACCGTCGGGCAGATGCTGAAGCGCCACGACACCCGTGTTTCTTTAAGACTGCGCAATCTAAGGCCCCGTTTATACTTCGTCGCGGCGCGACGCAATGGCCACGCGATGAGGCCAAATTGATCGACCGCGTCGCACAATCAATATGGCCACTACACGTGGCGTCGCGTCGCCCCGCGACGAAGTATAAACGGGGCCTAAGGAAGCCTTTTTGGAGAGGATCGTGATATGCGACGAAAATGGATCCTTTGGATCCTTTATGACAGCCGTTGTTGCTCTGCACAATGGCCGGACAAGAATGAGAGTCCGAAGGAGATGTCGAAACCAAGTCTCCATCCGTAGAAGAACATTGTGACCAGATGGTGGACAGTGACTGGCATAGTCCATTACAAGTTCTTAAAGACTGGAGGGACGATCACAGCGGGGAGTACTGTGCCGAAATTGAAGTTGACTGAGAAACAGCCGGCTTTGGTCAATCAAAGGGGACCAATCCTACTGCATGACAACGCGCGCTCACACGTTCCTAAAATTGTTGTCCAGAAACTGGACAAGTTATGATACGAAACTCGGATCTATCCTAGTCCGGGGAGGCACATAACTAAAAAGCATTATATGTAACAAATTCACTCAAGACTTACCGAGCGGCTCCTACAGAACAATATGAGACCTAAACAAGAAAAAGTCACAAAAAAACGAAAAAATTGCATTTACGGTTGTAAGAAGGCAAAGTTGTGTGCCCTCTTCACCATGTTAGATCCTGGTTATAACATGTCAGGCGGCGGTGAGCACGCGGCATGCGGCTTCATGCACCCTCCTCACCATGTTAGATCCTGGTTATAACATGTCAAGCGGCGGTGAGCACGCGGCATGACTCTATTCCGTCGCTTTTTGCCTGCCGCGACGGTTGTAAACCGCGACGATTTTTTATTTTTCGTTTTTTCGTTCGTTTTCGGTTTCTGTTAGGTTCTAGTTCGTTCTCTAGGAGCCGCTCGGTAAGCCTCAATTCATTTTGTTATCTACTTTTTAGTTGTGTGGCCCCCCCCCCCTCCGACTAGGAGAGATCCCGAAACTCTGCCACATCCTGCATTTTCACCAAAACTCTCCCTTATCGATTATCTTTTTCCAAGCATTCAGGTCGTTTTTGTAAGAATAAAAATTCGAGCAATCAAGTTGATGCCGAAAATGACTTCTTATGCTTTATTAATTCTCACGGTTCTGATTTTTACATTTACAGAGATGGAATGTCTAAGCTTTTGTAGCGTTGGTAAAAGTGTATCAATTGTAAGCGTGCTTATTTCGAATAATAAAGCTGCTTTCAAGCAAAGTTACGATCTGTCAAAGTTTTCGGTGAAAATCGGCCATTTCATATGCAACGAGCTAATAATTTGATTAAAATTTTATAGAAAAGACCCCACTTTTTGACCGAAAATTGTCACGAAAAGCATCCAATATATGCTATTTTGAAGAAAAAAAATCAATATAGACCAGCATGCCCACCTATAGTAGTCCACCACCTTCTTCTCTGTCTTGTCGTGCACTTCCAGTCGTCGCCTCACCACCTCTGCCGCGTCATCTTCTCTCTTGAACAGCGGCTCGCCAGTGATGTCGTCTTTGCCCTGGAACGAGAAGTTGGTTTGTTCCACAATATTGATGCCAATCGATCGATATTGAATGGCTAAACGATTTTTTCTGCCCGGAATCAGCTGTGGGTGAAAATCGATAATATTGATTCAACTATGGACGCACGAACGGATTGATGGACGCACGCAGAGATGCGCGGATGGATTAATTGTCGGATACGAAGTTTTACAGACACATTATAAAGCGGATAGCGCACCTAACTGATTCTAATCTGCAACTTTTGGCCCAAAACGGAAAGAACGAGGAAATGACGCTCACCTCAACCTTCGGAGGGTCAAAGTCGACGTTATACGTTCGACCTGATGCCGGATGGACGAGCTGCTTGGAGAGACGATCAATGAGAACCTTCTTTGGCAGCTGAAAGGCAACCATTTAGGGCGATAATGAGCGAATCGGTGATCTACACCTACAGCACACCCTATTCTCTAGGATAAATAAGCTGTCACTGCAGTGTAGACGTCCGAAAACACTACCGCAAGTCTCACATTCAGCTCTACAACAAGATCCAGCGGTGACACCTCCTCGATCGCCTTCAGCTGAGCCATCGAGCGTGGGTAGCCTGAAACAGTCGCCTAGACAGCTGAACAGAGGTCACCAACGGATGCGCCATGCGCTTGACTTCTTCACAACGACTTTCTAGAGGCATTCTTCTCACACAAAAGTCGGTGAGTGACCGAGCGTGGAAGGTTTTGGGACAGATTTACTGCTCAGTTTGAACCTTGTCGTGTCTCAGACACCAAGTTGGTTAGTAAGCGACCATGAAAGGGCTTGGAATCGAGCACGAAAGGCGGACAAGCCCCCGAAGCAGTGTTGCTATTGCGCAGCGGAGGGTGTGGCCGTCTTTTGTGCTCAGTTCCAAAGCCATTCATGGTCGCTTACTAACCAACTTAGGGTCTGAGACACAAGGTTCAAACCGAGCAGTAAATCTGTTCCAAACCCTTTCATGCTCGGAGGGTCAGAAAGGGGCTGAACCCACTACCTAGCTCCAACCCTTCCTTCAACAGCGTCCGTGACCAGCCCGAACACAACTCTCGGCGAGTCTTATCGACGACTGCAGTGTAAAAGTCGCTGCACGTGTAAACCAACTCGCAGCGGCCGCGTAAACGAGGCCCTGCAGACAACCGTGACGCCTTTGCATGATTCCCCGCGTTATCAGCACAATGCGTGCTGATCAGCAGCAGATCGGTCTACCTACGCTAACACTACACGAAAAGGTCTATTTTAAGAATTTCAAGCCGCCAGGAGTCATAGTTTGTTCCTTCCTCCTTCACAACTACACAGGAAGGAAATGCACATCTTCCAGAGCACTTCTATTCTTAAAACCTTGTTCAAAGTGATCCATCGAATCTCGCCTAAACCTTCCTCATTGCACCGACATCCGGTGCCGATGAGTGGAAAAGAATACCATTTTGCGCAGGCAAATTTTAAGCCACCCCTGTTTTCCGAATAGCTGATAATGGTGTTTATAGTGCAGCTGTTTAATGCGTGCAGTATTTCAGGTCCTAACACATAAAACCCTCTCCATGGATACAGAGTGCGGAAGGAACCACAATAACACAGCGAAAACTGATAGAAGGACCAGAAGTCGCCGTTAATCAACTTTTTTCCAATTACCGCGCAATCTAGTACTTCATACTCCACTTCTCGATCTAACGACGCCGAATGTAAACGTTGAAATGAATGACGCCATTCTGGGTGAATCATTGTTTCACCGCTCAAAAAGTAGGTGTTAATTCACGCGGGTGAAACAGAAAGGGAAATAACAAAATACCAGGCGGGATGGGTGGGGGGGGGGGGGGGGAGACGTCCACATGACATTCTCAGAAAAATAGAAAAATCGGATCTATCCTAGTCCGGGGGGGGGGCAAGAATTAAAAATTATGTAACAAATTGACTTGACGCTCACAGAGCGGACTGAGGAGAACAGAATAGAGCCTAAGCTGACAAATTTCACAAAGTAAAACAAAAAATAAGATACGGTTTCACCGCGGTAAACAGATAACGTTATGCGCCCCCTCACTATGATGGATCCTAGTTATATCATGTCAGGCTGCGGTCAGCACACGGCATGCGGCTTTATTTGCCCCCTCACTATGCTAGATTCGTGTTATGACATGTCTGGCGGCGGTCAGCTATGTTTGAATGCGCTTTGCCCGCCAAAAAGTATTTATAACCGCGGTTATTTGTTTGTTTATTGCTTGTTTGTTCGTTTCGTTGTTTTTTGGGGTCCTATTCTGTTCTCGTCAATCCGCTCTGTGAGTGTCAAGTCAATTTGCTACATAATTTTTATTATAACTCTGTGCCCCCAGCCTAGGATAGATCCGAAAAATCAATAAATCCTCCCACCTTATGGCGACAGCACGCTTACCCTTGACATGTCCTTACGTGTCTACTGACCAGACAAATGCGTGCCAACTGTTTTGCCGTGCGATGGGCAGAGTTGTTCGGATTTATTCTAGATTTTGTCTAATTCTACCGTGTTTTTCTAACCATGCCCCCTCATCTAGGAACGCTGTTTAAGGCGTCCACTCGAGCAATCATCAGGACTCTACGGCATAAGGTTTGCATGGTTGTACTTTGTGTTGCGTGTTTTTTACCTCTGTCAAGATTTCTATGAGAATATGGCATTCAAAGTACAACCATCCAAACCTTATGCCGTATAGTCCTGATAATTGCTCGAATGCATGCCCAAAACAGCATTCCTAGTCGAGCAGGAATGGTTAGAAAAACACGGTAGAATTAAACAAAATCTAGAATAAATCCGAACAACTCTGCCTATCGCCACATTCAGGGAGTTGACGCGCACTTGTCTGGTCAGTAAACGCGCAAGGACAATTCCGTGACAAGAGTAAGCGGGTTGATACCAAGGCGAAGAGAACCTATTGACTTTTCTAAGAATGTCAGGTGAACCCCTCCCCCCCCCCCCTCAATTGGACTTGAATCAAACACCACATCAGTAAATAACAATAGCACAAATCATACCGTCTAATATGAGCTTGTCCCCACGCCGACGAATCTCCTCGAAAAGCACTCCGTTTACGATGCTGTCTGGGATGAGTTCACCTTTGCGAAGGAATGACGAGGCGCGCTGCCCGAACTCTGAAAGCGGTGCACTGAAACGGAAGCACTTTCCCAGATGACCAGAGGACCTGAACTTCTGCAGTGAAACCGTGAGTAATAAGAGAGAGAGAGAGAGAGACGCATACGGTCTTCTATGATATTAGAGCTCACTATGGTGCTTCAACCATACTTGTCCTTCCACTCCTAAAGTCTCGTACCACGATAAAGGATAAAAATGATGAAGGCATTTATCAATCTCTTTGTGGCATGAGCCACGTATTCTACATCTACCGTGTGTGGTGGAGGCGATTTGAATCCGTATTTGGTCATGCAATGACCAAGTGATGAACAACTCAGCGTTTTATCCTTCCCAGACAAATCTGCCGCCAATTCGCCTACCCCGGACGGAGGGAGGTGTTGTTGGGCCTGAACGGGGCTTGAACCAAGAACCTTGACTCGAGAGATGAGGCACATTCTTGGACTGCGCTTCCACGCGCTCCCTCCCTACAATAGACAGCGAGAAATAGGACTGATGGAGAAGTTGCATACATTTATTTTATTTATTCAATACGCTGCATAAGACAGTCATGGGAAAAGTGCAAACAGAGCACAGTCAAATAAAGAACAGCAACAAGTAACATCATGAAAAAGGTCATGAAAATGATAACTGCCGCTTCCCTGCGATGTGCTTAAAAATCGAGAAGAATTGCGGAATGGGGGGTACGTCGTTCATGAGCAAGATATAACCAGATCGTTTTAGGCGTTTTATATCCAATGTCTGAATTCGCTCGAGTTCTAGACTTGCTGATGCGATGAAATTTACTAACTCCAACCTTTATTAATCCGGAAAGTACTTTGAAAACCGTACACACATCATTTCGCTTCCACCGCGACTGTGGAGGGTGTGGAGTTAAAACCGTGAGTTTCTATGTGGAAAACCCGGTATTCTACAGAAACCCGGCTTCTTCATCTCATCATCACCTTCCTTGCAAAGTTGTTTTGTGCCTTTTACAACAATTCAACACCCTCTCTTTGAGAGGACAAAACGCTGAGAACCGCAATCCATGGTGGGTCTAGTATATGCTTTATACGCTGTTTCGGAGAGTGGGTTCGAGTGTTCTGCTGCAAAAACGTCGACTTGAATCCACCATTCTTCAAAATGCTAAGCTGCTCACTGGTTCTGCCAGCATTCAGCAACTAATGAGCCAGAAAACGGCAACGTTTATCAGATAAGGGGACAATTGTTTGCGGGAGGTAGCTTTCGGTTAATTCTACCCCCTCCAAAACGGCGCTGGTTAATTCTGAATAAATCATCTTATCTGTGGCCAGATTCATCAACCATTTACCGCCATCTAACGGTGGAAATATCGCCAAATACCGATTCTGATGAATATCATATTAGGTTGGAAAAAAGTCTCTTCACACTTCGAAATTTTTTTACCCTTCCCCTTGTAAACGCACTAGCCAACGTTGATTGCTGATTTCGTAATCCTATCACACTTGTCTACCGTTCGCACGCGGACACAGGTTAAGACTCTTCTTGTAATTCGTTATCCATCCAATCTTCCGAACTCAATGCCAGATCTACCTCATGGCCGTTTTCAGCACGGCATTCTTCAAGAATTCATTAAAGAATCCACAGCACGTCAGGCAGCAGACCAAATTAACCACATATATGGCTTGGGATCTACTACTCATCGCGCCTGTTATGAGTGGTTCGGAAAGTCTTTAAAGGGAAATTATTCACTGAGGGCAAAGCATGGTCAGGAAGGCCAACTGGATTGGACGACAGTGAACTACACCATCTTCTTCGTACCGATAGTTGGCAGACGACACGTCAGCTGGCAGAGAAGCTCGAAGTGTCTCATAGGATGGTGGGGATCCATCTGAAGAATCTTGGCTTTCATGGAAATTTGGAGCTTGGATTCCACATGCCCTGTCAGACACTCAGAAAGGTCGACGGCTCTCCATCGCTGCTTCTCTTCTGTCCAGATAAGGAAGAAAATCGTTTCTTCCGCGGATTGTGACAGGCGAAGAGTCCTGGGTTCTGTGTGCCAACTTTCGAGGAAAAGGCAATGGGTACAAAAGGGAGAGAGCCCTAAGTCTGATCTCAAGCCCAATGTTCACGAACGGAAGATTCTCTTGAGTGTTTGGTGGATATCAGAGGAGTGATTTATCGGCAAACTCTCAGAAGTGGAGAGACACTTACTGCTGTCACATACTGCGGCCAACTCCACAAAGTCGTCGCAACTCTCCAAGAAAACAGGCCGGAGACGTCAAAGGTGATGATCCTGCATGACGATGCAAAGCCACATGTTGCAAGACTCACAAGAAAAACAATAAAGGAGCTTTGCTGGGAGGTATGCCACATCCACCGTATAGCCCTGAACTCGCCCTTACCGAATGCCATTTCTTCCGTGCTCTCAAGCAAGAAATTGGAAAGAAATATTTTGAAGAGGATGAAGACGTCAAAAATTGGATTCAGCAATGGTTCGACTCCAGAACTGCAGTCTTTTAAGCAAGAAGAATTGGAAAATTACCCAGTCTTTGGAGAAGTGTAGTGGAACAAAATGGAGTTTATCTCAGTTGATTTGACCTTGTAGTTGTGAAGTAATAAATCTTTGAAAAAAATGAAAAGACTTTTTTTCCAACCTAATATAAGTGGGTTTGGCGGTATTTTCACCGTTAGGCCCCGTTTATACTTCGTCGCGGCGCGACGCGACGCCGCGTATAGTGGCCATATTGATTGTGCGACGCGATCGATCAATTTGGCCTCACTGCGTGGCCATCGCATCGCGCCACAACGAAGTATAAGCGGCGCCTTAGAGGGGGCAGTAAGCGGCTGACGGATCCGACCCCCGGTGTATACGTGGTAGCACAGTCGAAGAAGGCGCCGACATCAGCGTGCACCCTGCATCAAGGTTCTTGTTTCGGATCCCGCCCAGGCCAACCAAGTCTTTCATCTCTCCGGGGTCGACGAATTGCTAGCATACGTCTCTTGAAAGAAGTAGGATGCGTGGCGCAGCTTAAAATGGGGATGGCTAAGGCCGTTCTTCACCGTTCACCCCTCTTATCTCATAAAACAACATAAAGCTAGTGATTCGTCCACCCTCATCTACCAGTAAGGTTCATCACACTATGAGATCAGCGGGCGAGGTGGACCCCTGTGCCATTCTGGCAGTAGAGCAACGAACAAAGGCTTATAGGATCCGAAAATGAATCCATGGTCACCTGGAAAATAGCACTCACAGGGAAGGATTTCCAATAATGAAAAGCGGACGATCAATAGGAGCAATGGTGGAGAATACTATGGTGGCCTAGCGTGCTCAGCGGGATCCCTCCCGGTTCCCGATGGATGTTGCAGCGATCACTTCACGGCAGATGAAATACGACACCGCTTTTTATCTTCTCCCAGCAGACCACAATGACAAACGCACCTGTGCCTCGTTGAATGTGATCTCGGATGAAGTCGCCGGCGGAGAAGTAGCCGAAGTTGTCGAACTCCTTCAGCAGCATCTTCGCTATCGTGTGCTTGCCGCTGCCGGCTGGACCGCTCAGTAGTACGCGGAACATCCTCTGGAAAGAATATGGTTGGTTGGATATGGTTGGCTTAAATATCGGCCAATAATATCGCGACAAGCGGACGAACCGACAAATGATAAGAATCGGACACGTTGAACGCTGAGCTCATTTCTGAACTGCTAGTAACACTTGAAGCTTTCAGGACAAATCCTGGACAAATTCGGAAACAAAAATATGAGGTTGTAGGGAACGATCTCGTCGTTTTAGTACTTTAAATATCCCCACCACTGTTTCGGCTCGTTACTCCAAGGCTTCATGGGAGGCTCTGGGCGCAGTCGCAAAATAGAGGGGTTGGTAAAATTAAAAAATATACACATACCTAGTTAGACAGATATGTAAACAATACAAAACCACTTACCATTTCACCTCAACTGCGCCGGCGCCATGCTGGTTTGGGGGGGGGGGGTCACCCAGATAACCCCTGGCTGGAGGGTTGGAGATTGCCTTAAAAACTATGATCCCTCGCGTCAGCGGAGTATGGCGCAGAACAGAATACTGCTGTTTCATTTGCCTCCATATTTTGGCAACGGAAGCGACTCCAGGATGTGGGCAATTTTAACACGAGTGCGTAACTCGGCCGCGCGCCACCGATCCGCTGCGAAGAATGGGCACGAAGGTCTAAAATCTTTGCTTTCGCATGCGCAACAATGCGCGACTCTGGGCCTTCGTTGGAGGACCCGCCCCGAGAGCATGGGCCTGTTCATACTTCGCGACAAGAGCGGCTGGAGCGACTGGGGCGACGGATGTAGTGTGGAGCACGCAATTATTTACGTACACCACACTACTCCGTCGCCCCAGTCGCTCTTGTCGCGAAGTATGAACAAGCCCTAAGAGCTCCCGGAAATTGAGCTAGGTGGGTGTTTTTCTTATTACTTTTCCTGTATACTGGCGTGATTGAGGTATTTGTTTGGCTTGAATGAGTTACCTAGGATGTGCTCAGTCACATCCTAGGTAACTCATTGAAATTTACCAACCCCTCTATTTTGCGACTGCGCCAGGTTCTGATGGCACTACGTACAGGAAAACATGCAATGGTTCAGTCCCAAAGGGGAGCGGCACTCCATAATCACTTGTAAATCGCACCCATTTGGGTATGAACACATACAACATAACGTATAAACAACCTTACCTGATGCCCTCCCAAGAAATAGCGGGTCCCGTTGCTAGGATATTGAAAAAAATTGGATCTATCCTAGTCCGGGGTGCACTCAACTAAAAAGTATTATATGTGACAATTTCACTCGTTTTCGCCGCGGTTGTAACCAGGAAAATTGTGTGCCCTCCTCACCATGTTAGATCCTGGATATAACATGTCAAGCGGCGGTCAGCACGCGGCATGATTCTATTCCGTCGCCCTTTGCCCGCCGAGACGGTTGTAAACCGCGGCGATTTTTTGTTTGTTTGTTCGTCCGTTTTTGGTTTCTTTTAGGTTAGGTTTCGTTCTCTAGGAGCCGCTCGGTATACATTAATTCATTTTGTTGTCTAGTTTTTAGTTATGCGTCCCCCCCCCGGACTAGAATAGATCCAAAAAATTAGTTGTGAAAGCATGAAAAGGTTCCAGCGGTTCCGCACGTAATCCCTTTTTAAATTCCCGCGCACTGAATGCGTGCGCATTAGACATTGGATCCGACACTGATTTTCCGGATAATCGGATGATTCGGATAGGCCATTTTTTCAAACCCCGGATCTTCGGATGATTCAGATGAGGGCAATTTTAGAAACCCCGGATCTTCAGATGATTCAGATGACGGCAATTTTAGAAACCCCGGATCTTCGGATGATTCAGATAACGCCATTTTTGGCCGAACCGGATTTCGGATATCCGATTCGGATACAACCGGATAAGTCATATAATAGGCGCACGCAACCTTTTAAAAACGGAACACATCAGCAACTCCGTGTTTATTTCCTTGACCAATTGAAGCTACGAACGCGCAAAGCAGCTTGGAGCGCCTCACCTTGAATTAAGGGCTATATGCCTGGTAGCAAGACACATGAATGCTCAATTTCATCATTACTGGATAAGCTCAATTCACCATTGGAGTAGAGCACACCAGTGCTACGTAAAATGTGTCGTGTTTGGCTGCCTTACGAGGGGAGCCCTCCCCAGGGCTATTTTGCGCTTCCAGAACAAACAAAAACAGCGTTAAGACTCCAAAGAGCCAATATCAACTTAATAGTGAGTTGGTAATGCACAGCGAAGTCTTGTAAAGGACAATAATGAAACGATTCCGAAACGCCCCGCAAGAAGTTTCTCGTGCTCTGAAAAGGGAAGGGTCTGAAGCGTATGTCTGAACGGCAGATTGAGTCATATAGGAATAATCGCCACTCCTCAATTATTATAAAAATGTGTTTCTTTTTTGCCATATCGATATGCCCGAGGAGCAGAGGATCATTGAAGTTACAGTGGAATCGGCGCCTCACAAGTTGGTGAGTCTTGTATGCCCACAATGCCGCCGGCGGGAAGCGGCTCGTAGCGCAGTGGATTGCTTTGCTCACGTTGCTCCATGAGAGGGAGGTAGAGGGTTCGACTTTTCTGCGCTGCTGCATCTTTGCATTTCAGCTTATTGTTTGATTTGAGGGATTCTGACATCTATACCATTTTAGATGTTTGCTGCGCAGTGTTTCCAGATGTATGCCGTGGAGAGCAACTTTGTTGCCACTTGTTTATTACTGACCGGTTTTTTTAACCAAAACTCAATTGGAAGCTGCTCAACATAACGATGTATAAACGTTTAACATCAGTGATACACAGACACAAAGTTCCTGGAACATAAGCACTGGTCACAATACGGGCAGCGCATAAAGGCTACTGGCTCCTCACAGTTTGCTTCCATATATGGACAAATGAGATCGGCTCCATAGACAAAATCCAATTGAAGACGTTCCTTTTCCTCTGAAACAAGAGTTCCAGCCGAAAACGTTATCATATGCCCACTGCTTGCCAGCCTTTCCACGTCTATCAGTTCATCTTGCGGATCCCAACCTTCTTCTGGATTTTCACCACTTCTAGCCGTTCGTCTTCGTTAACTTCAAGTTGACGTCATTCGAAGTCCGTGAGTATGCTTGCCATCCGTTCGGTCAGGATGGCATCATTCCGTTGAAGGCTCCTTATCTAAAGGTGGACCACACTTCAGCGTGAGCAAGTGGATCACCACTCGAGCATCGGCAACTTTGATGGTGTTAGGTTTTAGAGAATCCTCACCAGACCTCTGATTTCCAGGTGACAGGCAAAGATGAGAAGTGTATTGATGCCGTTTAGGTCAATTTCCGGGATCCACAGAGTCTGTGGCACAGACTCTCTCGTTTTAACCACATGTGACGTCACATCATGGTCTCCTTTGAAAATCCGAGCAGTTGGTTTTACCCGAGGTCATTGGCCGATGTATAGAAACAGACTGAAAGGAGCCTGCAGCATTTATACCCTGCCCATTGTGTTAAGTGCTGCTTTATGCATGTTGTACCTGTGTATCACTGGTGTTGAATATTTATGCATCATCATGTTGAGTACCACAGCATGCAGAAAACGTCTGAAAATGGTATAGACGTCAGAACCCCTCAAATCTCAACCATTGAAAAGCAGGAATGCCGCAGCGCATGAGGATCGAACCCCCGATCCTTCCTCCCATGAAGCATCGTAACTACCCATTGCGCTCCGAGCTGCTTGCCGGAAGAGGCATCGCGGTCGTAGAAGACCCCAAACTCGTGATGCGCCGTGCTCCATTGTGACTTCAAGAACCACCACTCCTTGGGTTTAACGACTTGGCAAAAATGAAACACATTTTATGCTAATTGAGGGGTGGCGATTATTCCTATTTAATAGGATGACTCCCTCTCCCCGTTCAGATATACGCTATCAGACCCTTCCCTTGTGAGAGAATTCCCGCCAAATGATTGCAAATCTGCCCAAAAAAAGTCAGGCTATCAATGGCGCAGAGTTTGCCAGCAAGGCGCACTAGCACCCTATTATCCGATTTTTATCCGATTTTATCCGAATCATTGCATTTTTCAAAACCCCGGATCTTCGGATGATTCAGATGAGGGCAATTTTGAAAACCCCGGATCTTCGGATGATTCAGATGAGGGCAATTTTAGAAACCCCGGATCTTCGGATGATTCAGATGAGGGCAATTTTCGACCGAGCCGGATTTCGGATAATCCGAAACCGGATAAATCCGGCCGGATATCCGAAAAAGCATGATTCGGATCCCATGTCTAGTGCGCATCGACTCATTCACCGTGGGGCGACGCGTAGAGGCGGCCCAGAACGGGACGTGGGGCGTTTTTGTTTCTCTTATTGTTCGTTTTATTGCTTCTTTTACTGATTGGCCTATCCAGGGGACTCTGAGATCACGTTATAATTGGACTTGCGTCCGGGAGCGAGCAGTAGGACGTCGAAGTCCAGTTCTAAGGTGCCCCCCTTTGGGATTGAACCCACGGTGTTTCAAACACAAGTGAAATATATAAGAGGACTTTCAAAACCTGAGGAATATAGGACCCATTCCGTGACAGTAGAAAACTGGGCGAGATCTCCCTTTGAGTCGATTTATCTTTGGATTTTGCTGTAAAGCGAAGCCTTATGATCATCAAGAGACGCTACGGGAATAGAAGAGCCCAAGCACTTCGAAAATTCAGATGAAACGTTGGAAGAATGAACAGTTGATGACAAAGGACTTCATTTGAAGAGAAAGAGCCATAGAACCGGAGTATTCGCCGAAGATCGAAACTAGACAATGCACAGTCGCTCAGTGATTCGGCCTTTGTACCTGCGAACCGCGCAAGAACTCCAACAACTGCGAGCCGGAAAAACGGGGAGAAACCATGAATCAATGAGCATTCCCCAACTTCGCTCAGTTTCATCTCGAAAACTATAGGGAAAGGATTCACGTGTAGAAACCGAGGTCTACTAGCAAGATGGGACCCCACTTGCCCTTAAAGAAGTCGATAGACGTCAGCAGGAGGTCAGTTCGATCTACAGGACCGCTGGACATCACTACGTGGGGATTGCGAAAAGCCGGCAGCGCGCGCCGCCCGAGGGCGAGCCGTCGTGCTCGTGTGCCGTGTGCATTTACGACCAATATTGCTCAACAAACGTAAAAATTAATCCAAACCTCTGACACTGGGAGTGGTCACCTGCTGGTGAAAATGACGTATTTTGACGTCACAGGTGACCTGTGGGGCTATTTTGGGGCGGAGTTTCAGTGAGCGGTCTACTACCGGTCATTTCGCCGCTCGCGTGATACGCAACGCGATATGTAGGTGAACTACAGGTTCACACGCTCCTGCAATCGATTGGGTCACCTGTGGGTCGAAATCAGATCACCTTCACCTGCAGGTGACCTCTCCCAGTGTCTGAGACGCGCAAGATAATTTGAATTCGAACTAAAACTGTTCTTTTAAACATAAAATGCGACGGAGAACGCGTGGAGGTGAATATTAGCGAAGTACTTGGAGCACAGTCAATTTCACGCAGCTGTCAGCCTAAGCTGAAGCGTTACCACTGTGGCGGAAGTATAAACCATCCGCGATTTAGTGTAAACTTGTTCTACTTACAAGCGGTAGAGCACAGAGATGGGTTAGAATCAATTCCACGCGTCTAATTGCACAAGATTCAAGTTCAAGTAGCAACATGTCACTCGCCGATACATTTACAACCGGAAGAAAACCCGTCCGAGTTGTCCGGTGCGCAACGCCCATAGCCGCGCGGTTCAAATCTGGTTTTTTATTAGCTATGGAGCACCCTTACTACAGACTCTATACGCTGGAGCCAGGGATGAGGGACATTAATGACGCAAATAGGGTCGGGGGAGGGGGGGGGGGGGGGGAGGGCTCTGGGATTTTCTGTCCATCAGAAGCCCCACCCCCTCCCCCTCCCCTCCCTCCACCGCCCGACCTATTTGCGCCGGACAAGCACGCAAATATCACTAGCTGCTAGCTGCAGCGACTGATTAGCAGATGGATAGGCAACTGCGTGGTCACGTAGCGATTTTCCTGAATTTCAGTCCGAAATTACGGTGGACAACTCGAACGGTTTTTTTTTGGTTGTAAGCTTATCAAATACTCAAGTCAAGTTCTTTTAATACTCCTAAGGTCCGGTATAAATTTACGAACTGTTACACTGTCTCGAAAGCCTAGTTAGAAGCGGAGCGGAATCGAACCAGTACGGCCGGTCTGATAAGCCCTGGTTTATAGTTGCACCACTGCGAAAAGTGGCACCATAGTCGGAATAGATATCGATCAGGCGGCGCGAAAAATCGATATCTATGGTGATTGTCTTGCTGCTCCGAGTGGCGGCGCAAGTATAAACTAGGGCTAATAGACGATCTATAGCCAGTTGCACCGTGGCGCAGTGTGCGGACAAGAAAATGCGCCATAAAACATCGAAATTTACAGTACTGTTCGTCAATATGGCCTACATGAGGGGGTGGGAATGCGTCAGTCAATCGAAACCAGTTCAAACATCGATCAACCACCCTTCGACCCATCAGCTGATCGACCGTGCACGTCTTTTCCATGAAGAGCACGTCGTCCATTCGATCAGGCGCGAATGTTCTGGTGGACTCCGCCTTCGCATGTAGGCCACATTGACGACCGACAGGGTATAGTAGATCAGTCCCAGTCGATGGGATGTGGGCGGCATTGGGTGATGAAAACGTGTCAGATTATCATAACCAATCAGAGCATCAGCCCTGCCTCCCCTCTGCATGGGCCGCCCATTCGACGTGGTATGATTGGCTGGCGCTCCCACCTCCCAACGCTGCCCGCATTCGCGACATGGTCTTAGAATTTCACTCTCTTCGCGCATTAAAGTAGAATTTCAAAATTTTCAACAAATTTACTAACAGGAGTGTGTCAGTCTACTAAACAGAGCCAACATTTTCTGATAGAACCTATAAAAACAACCAAATTATCAAAAAATGTGCTGTTCGATTTTGGTATGAATCATCCCAGCTGCTACCCCTCCTTGAAAAGGAGAACTACACAATGGTAATCAGGGCTAGACTCATGACTATAAGTAACGTAATCCAACGGGTAGATCACGTCGTCAGGCAAAGTAGACGCCGTTTATACTTCGACGCCGAGCGACGCGACCGATCGATTTATTACCATCACGGCGCGACGCGTCCTATATCGATTGGGCGACGCGATTAATCAATACGGGAGGATGTCACGCCGCGAAGAAGCTCCAAACAATCCCTTAGAACCGACCATGGCAACTAGAAATAAGGAACAAGGCGAAGGATTCTGATGAACAGCGGAGAGTTTTCAGCTGAGTATCGAAGTGCTCTAGTGTGACCAGTCTCTGGTGTAGTACAGTGACCTTTATACCCACTCGAGCATCACAAGACGAAGACGTCCGTCCGTTCTTCGACGTCATGACCGCGATCCGAACGAACGAGCGAGCGAACAACGTGTTTGCCGGCAGCCCGCTATCATTCTGACGCAAGATAAACACCCCCGAAGCGTACGTGATATCTCGTGTGTGTCCATCCATCAGCACGCTGTAGTGCAGCTTTTTTGGGACCCAATGTGGATTGTTTACAGGTAGACTAGACGCCTGTTGTACGACGGGAAACATACACTGCTTACTGCATAGAAGAGGTTAGACGACCATTTCGCGAACAATAACTATCGATTGATGACGCGTGCGCAGAAAATCGATTCGCCTCGATTGCGCGGCGGCTAGTCGCGCCGTCGGCGAGCTTAGATGAGGCTTAACAATAAAAAATAGCCACTAAGGACCGTTGAATCCATAACGAGTCCCAAACAAGTATACGCACAGAATCTGACCCTGAGTGGGCAGGCATAGAATTCGGAGGCCACTTCAGCGAAAAAGGGGAGAAAAAGAGAATTACAGGACCAAAAGAATAGATAGAAGAGCAAGAAGAGTGCCCTGAAGCCTTTAAAGCCAAACAGAAGAAAGGCCGGCGCTTTGTGAGCATTTGCCCGAAGCGTGCACCGAAGAGGTGCCACTCGATCAAAGCTCTCCCTCGACCGCCACCTTATCCGTCAACACTCTCAAAGCAATCCTATGAATCGACGAGTTTGTGGACGTTCGAGAATAGTTACGCCCTTTCGCTTGGGCTGAGTCGTTGAAAATTGGGTGAGCCAGCCGGGCGCGTTTCGCTAGGACGAGAGCGGTTAGACAATGGTTCCGTGGAATGTTGAGAGGACACCTGGGGCCGGATTCATCAAAGTTACTGCAGTAACTTTAACGGAGAATTGTAAGCGAAAGCTCAGATAACGCGGCTTATCGCCCACCATATCGCTTGATAGGCCGCGTTCTCTGAGCTTTCGCTTTCAATTCTCCGCTAAAGTTACTGCAGTAACTATGATGAATCCGGCCACAGAACACCCAGCAACGATCGGACCTTTTCGTGGAAACCCCGTAACGAAAGATTTGAAGCTCTTCGTGTCCTTTGAGGAAGCAATACCCAATGGACCACTCTGGCACATTGCCTAGCTGTGCAAGCCACTCTGTCGGCTGAGAACGTCGTCAGACCGTCCTGACGATACGCATAGGTGGAATGCATGGCGCATTCCAAAGAAAAGGCTGAATAACGATGACCTTTGAAGGCAACATGAGCAAAATAAAATAATAAAATTACATTGTAATAGTAAAAATAAATAAAATAAAAATAATAAAATGATAAAAAATAATAAAAATAACAAAGATTGGCCTGTGCGTGATTGCTTAGTTTGTGTAGGTGCTTTGATAAACCTGACAATTTCTAACCAGGCATTAATAGCTACACCTTTCCATTGAGGCAGGATTTGTACTTGCGCCGCGAAGTGGCGCGGCGCCATGAAAACGATCAATATCGATCGATTGCGTCGCCTAATCGATACGCACAAATTCCACGGCGCCGCACCACTCGGCGTCTAATGCATAAATTACGCTTAACGGGCATAACTATAAGCGATCTTCTTCAGCCATATCAGTTTCCAAATAAGGTTATATTTTTACACTCTCTAATTGAATCATTTCTAAAGAAACCGAAAAAATAATAGAGCAAGAAAGGGATAAATCGATAAATCACTGTCTAGTCAATCCAATTACTCTGAAAATTTATAAAAATGTTCGTGTGCATGGCGCTGTCGCGTTGTGTTATTAGCGTAATTTGTTTATGGAAAGTTATATGGTTAACGTGGAATAAATAAATAAATAAATAAAATAGCAAAGCTAAACAAATGAGCGTAATAATCGTAACATATTTATGCATTTATTTATTTATTTATTTATTTACTTATTTATTGATTTATTCACGTTACATAAGGTAAACATCAGGGAAAAACACAATCACTCAGCATAACCTACTAATACGTCTATTTAATCCATAATAAATAAATAAATAAATAAATCCTACTATATATAAAGCAGCAAGCGTGTGTGTGTGTGTGTGTGCGTGTGTGCGTGTGTGCGTGTGTCACACTGTCCGTCCGTTGGGGCGCGGCAGCCGAACACCTCGGCAACCGTGCATGGCGAGCCGCAGACGTGCCGAACACGTCGACGACCGTGCATGGCGAGCCCCAGACGTGCCGAACACGTCGGCGGCACGAAACTTCTCCCCTGCAGGTAATCGAGGTCGCTGAACACGAATCTGAAGTCAACCAATCTATATCGATCGATATTATCGATTTTTTGAGGATGGTGCTCAAGCGGAGCGAAACTTCGGCCCTGGGGGTAATCGAGGTCGTTGAAGACGAATCTGAAATCGGATCAATCGATATCGATCGATATTATCGATTTTTTGAGGATGACGTTCTAGCGGCACGAAACTTCGGCCCTGGGGGTAATCGAGGTCGCTGAACACGAATCTGAAGTCGACCAATCGATATCGATCGATATTATCGATTTTTTTGAGGATGGTGCTCAAGTGGCGCGAAACTTCGGCCCTGGGGTAATCGAGGTCGCTGAACACGAATCTGAAGTCGGATCAATCGATCCATCTCGATTAACATAAAGGTCAGAAGGCCTAGGGAAGAATAGGAAACCCGTAGCGGCCATGGCGTCCTATTCTCGGGGTTTGGGGGCGAAGCCCCCAACAAGTCGTAGGCGGCCGCTAGGCCGACGTACGACTGGTAGATAAATAAATAACATAGAGGTCGACAACTAGCTTTGCGTCAAAAAATAGAAAAACGAGGAGGAAATAAATCTACTGCACTTTTTTCCAAGATAGGAATAAAGAACCTGCTCCGGAAGCATGTAGACGAGTTAGACCTTAGGTTCGTTTCTGGTGTAGGTGATTTTTATTTCAATTTTTTGACTTAATTTTAATTTTTTAATGAACAATGAGGCACATAGCTTTTGAGGCAGTATAATATGAAAGGTAAAAACGGTACCAGTAACAATCTGAAACGTCAAATCCATGGCTAATATACTTCCAATACTTCCAAAATTCCAATTAATAGCTAGACATTTAAAAGAAGGTGGCATAAGCGAGCCGAAGAACTCACAAAATTACAATTTTTGAAATTATATTTTCCTCTCCGAAAAATGCTTCTAGCCAGGGCCGTTTTGATCAAATTCTCCATAATCTCCCTTTTATTTTCACAATTCTGATGACGATTCGCTGCTTTACTTGTGCGTACTCCAATGTGCAATAAATAAACAAATAAATAGATGTTATACAGCCTTCTTTTGGGCGCGTGGAGCGCAGTCGGCGGAGGCGCCGGCTGTCGCGTGCACCTGATACCAGGTTCCTGGTTCGGATTTCCCGCCCAGGCCAAATTGGTACCAGACTTGTCTGGGATGGATAAAGCGCTGACTTGTTCATTGGCTGGCCACCGAAAGTCATTCTATGGCCAAATACGCATTCAACTCACCTCCACGGCATCCCGTAGAAGTAGAGTGCGTGGCGCATCCCAAAGGGGATTGAATGATGCCGTCCTTTATCCTTATCCTTATCCTCAATATTCAATTCTGTGCCCGCCGGACTAGGAAAGAACCGGGTTTCATATAATGTCAAGAGGACACCAGAATGCCCAGCAACGCATTGGTCGGACTTCTTCGTGAAAACCCTGAACTGCCTCCCTTTGTGCCCTTTGAGCGAGGACCACCCATTGGACCATTCTGGCACGCGACGGGAACGAACGGAGACGGTTACTAATTTAAGGCGAAATGGGCCATTGCCTGGCTGTGCAGGCCACTGTCAGCTGAACGTCAGACCGCCCTCACGATATGCATAGGTGGAATGCATGGCGCATTCCAAGGAAGACGCTAAATATCAGGGTATCAGGGAAAACGATCGGCGAGAAAAGCGAGCGGTTCACGGGCGCATGGATTGTCTCGAGGTCTGATTTTCAGCAAACAAATGCCACACGGAGCCGCCGACGAGGCGCCGCCACCGGTGGTGGCGTTTCACAGCTGCTGCGAGGGGCGGATGGTATCCGTTTTTTCTGGTTCAACGGCAAGCAGAGATGAGACGTGCGAGAAAACGATGAAGGAGGACCAGCACCTGCACCTGATCAGCCTGAACGAGCGGGCGGCGGTCGCTTATCGCAACAACCGGCAGTCGGGCAGGCACACGTGACGACGTCGGCGAGTGAGGGCAGTCGTGGTGCCGAGGCCGGCGGTCGGGAGAGATAAGGACGTTAATTAATGTAAATACTGGCAACAAACACGAAGACGAACGAAGCAGAAGCGCGGAGTGCACACACGGTCGGCCCCAGAAGTGATTCCGGCAGGGTATTCGGCTCTTAAGCGCCGGCTAGCTGACGCTTACGGGGGAAATGTGGAGGCGGAATCCATCGTACGGTCTCGCTGACGTCGATGATGACAGAGAGAATACAGAAGGCCGTTTGGAAGTGAAACGCAGCGACGAACGCTGCAGACACCCACCCGCAGCTGACGCACTCCGCGCGTCGACGGCACGACGTCGCAAAATATTTGCCGAAATGTGTCGAAACCCGGAACAACATCGGCCGCTGGTCGATCATTGATGCATGAGCTCTTCTGTATACGTCGTAGATCACCAGTGCCTCTGAAAAGCCTATTGGGTGGCTTCAATCCAATCAATTAGGGGCCAGATCGATTTACGTCTGATTTCAGGAATAGTCATCCTTTATCTAAAACACTGTTCCGATATAATGACAGTATAACGACACTTCTAAATCCTATTATAACAAAAACTAAGTTAACCCGTCAGTGAGACAGTGTGTGCGTCCGTTCACGCAAAATTAATGACCGCTGGATGGCCCATTTATTGTTGTCCCATCTGAGAATAATGACAGTGCTAAATCCTATTATCACAAAAACTAGGTCAATCCGTCCGTGAGGCAGTGTGTGCGCCCGTAAACGCAAAATTAATGGCCGCTGGGCGGACTCTTTTATTGTTGCCCCATCTGAAAATCTGAGATTTCCAGATTAGTCGTTGTTATCTAAAACACTGCTCCCATACAGTGACAGTACTAAATACTATTATAGCAAAAACTAGGCTAATCTTTCCGTGAGAAAGTGTATGCGTTCGTCCGCGCAAAATTAATGGCCGCTGGACAGAATGATTCCTTGTTTTCCCCATCTGAGTATCTGAGATTCCCATATTAGTGATCTAAATCAATGTCCCCCTATAATAACATAATGATGGGATCCTAAACCCTGTTATTAAAAAACTAGATTAATCCGTATGTGAGAAAGTGTGTGCGTCCGTCCACGCAAAACTAATGGCCGTCTCCATCTGAGGATCTGAGATTTCCAGATTAGCCGACTTTTATCTAAAACACTGTTCCCGTAGATCTGTTGTGAACAAAACTAGGCAAATCCGTCCGTGAGACAGTGTGTGCGTCCGTCCACGCAAAATTAATGGCGGACGGACTCATTTATTGTTGTCCCCATCTGAGTATCTGAGATTTCCAGATTAGTCGCCTTTTATCTAAAACACTGCTCTCATATGATAACAGTCCTAAATCATATTATGAACAAAACTAGGCAAATCCGTCCGTGAGACAGTGTGTGCGTCCGTTCATGCAAAATTAATGGCGGATGGATGGACTCATTTATTGTTCTCCCCATCTGAGAATCTGGCATTTCCAGATTAGTCGCCTTTTATCTAAATCAATGTTCCGCTATAATAACATCCTATACCCTGTTATTATAAAACTAGGTTAATCCGTCCGTGAGTCTGTACATACGTCCGTCCACGCAAAATTAATGGCCGCTGGACGGACTCATTTATTGCTGTTCCCATCCAGGGGTGCACACAAAATTCTGTGCGTTAAATTTTTTTAACGAAATTTTTTAACGGAAAATTTTCGTTAAATTTCCGGTAAATCGTTAAATTTCGTTAAAAATACAAAATAGATGCAAACCCTTATTTCAAGTGAAAAAATCAAGAAAATCGTATAGGTTCCCACTTCAAGAGTTTAACAGCTAACGTTTAAGGAATGGAGTGCAACACTGCAATGTAATACAAACAATTCAAGATCAACAAACGTAGAAAAATAAACAAGCCTTCAGTAGCAAATTATCTAGAGGGTGTGGAATAAGAACAGCTATAGAGTTATCATGGAAGATGATCACCGACAAGGCATCTTAAAATGTGCTATCAGGCAGAATCCGCAGTTCCCTCCCCCGCCCCCACTTTCCTAGTTCTTTGCGAAACCGTTTTGTCTGACTGCTCTACGACCATATACAATTTTAATGCGGGCACAGGCCACTCTGTTCCAGGTGGGGGCAAAAGTATTCTGGGAAAAGTAGCGCCAGGTGAGGATAGGCATATCTTACGAGGAGGTTGGACCAGTATATTTTTTTCGATTCGTTGACGTACTTGGGGCTCGGCGAAGAAATTTCTAGCTCGAAAAGGCATTAAAGGATAAGGATAAAAGACGGCATTACTTAATCCCTTTTGGGATGCGCCACGCATTCTACTTCTCTGAGATGCGTAGGCGATTTGAATGCGTGTTTGGCCTATACCTACTTGCGGTGACAAGCCGATGAACAAGTCAGCGCTTTATCCTCATAGACAAGTCTGGATGGAAGTCTTGGTTGGCTGGGGCAGGAAATCAGGAACCTGGTATCGGGTGACGGCCGGTACCTCCTCCGACTGCGCTACCCGCGCATCAAAATGCATCATTTCCAAGAATTCAAAACAAATTCATGAAAACATCAAAATGTTCTTGACAATTTCAATAGTTTTTCAGGAACAATCCTAATCGGGAGGGTGAGATCTGCAACAATCGTGAAGACTAAGGGTAAATGTGATAAAATCACTTAGTAGAAAATCCGTTGAAAATTCCGTTAAATTTCTAAAAATTTCCGTTAAGTCGTTAAGCCCGGTTTTAACGAGAAATGCCGTTAATTCGTTAAATTCGTTAAATCGTTAACCGTTAAATGTGCACCCCTGTTCCCATCAGAGAAACTGTGATCGCGACTATATGATCTGTGATCGCGACTATGTATATGACGGCGGCCGGACTGCCGCAAACCTGTGCCTCATCTGGAATACGCCATGCATTCTACTTCTACAGATTTCATACAGACAATTTGAATAAATTGTCTAAAAGGTAGTAAATTATCTATTTGCTCGGAAGCGTTCGAAATCCTATCCTGAGCTATATGTAAGTCAGTGAGTCTGCGCGTGCGTCCGCCCACGCAAATATAATGACCGATCATCCAGCCCGGTGGTTTTTTGTCTAAAATTGACCGAAGAAGGTGGAGGCTGCGATCATGAACGTGAAGGCCCTTGGATCATACGGTGCAGGGACTGGGCTGAGCAGTCCCATCCAATTCCTCGCCGGAATGCGCCTTTCTACTTCCGAATGTCATTCGAAATCCAAAATCGACGACGGATGAACCCTAGAGCCTCCTCTTCCTCTTCCATTTTTACGAATAAACAATGAATAAATTCTTCAACTGGTGAAAACCAGAGCACACAGGGCAGAAGCGAGCGTAGACAGATGGATCGGTTGTTGTCACGGGGCAAGGGGCGGGAACCACAGCCAACAGCGACGGCTGTCATGAGACCCTGCAGACCATCAGGCTCCATGATCACTGGCGCCGGCCGCGTCCCATCAGTCGACCCGGACGGCGGCGATCTTTGGACTCGACGAGACCCCCACGTCATCGGACGAGAAACGCCGCGGTCTATTTGTAGTCAGTGGAACGAGTTCTGGCGTCAGAATATAGCATGACGTCGTGTGGTCGTTTTCCTACTATGCCTTGTCAACGTTCTCGGCGTATTTATGGGGGCAGCCCTGAGTAGATATGAGACCTTGTAGAAGAATTGAGTCCTATGCCCCTTCTGGGAATGCGCCACGCTTTCAAGCTCTATGGATTTGCAGAAAATGTCTGAGAAAGTGGCCTATACAACGACTTCTTCAGGATTTATCGAAATGCCACATTGAGTTACATCGTCTGTGAGCCCGTGCGTGCGTCCGTCCACGCAAAAATAATGGCCGTCAAACTATTCTGATGGCTTTTTCTACAAAGTTGACCGAATGGTCCCTAAATCGATTAAGGATAATAAGCCGTAGCCTTGCCCGAAAAGCCGCTATGCAAATAGACACGTGGTCATATTTTCCCCGTCACGCGTATAAGCAAAGTACATGGCGCATTCCAAAGAAAAGATTGGGTGACGACGACCGTCTTCTCTTCTGTTTCTTTCAAGGGAAATCCTGCTACATTACTGAACTAATCCGTCCATGAGTCCATGTATGCGTCCGTCCGGGCAATGGCCTTGTGGAATCACCGGGTTGTTCTTATCTCAGCAATGTCTCCTTCCATAACAACACTGGTCCGATCAACTGCGGAAATCGTATTATACATAGCTGAGCTAATCCGTCCATGAGTCCATGTGTGCGTCCGTCCGAGCAAAATTAATGGCCGTTGTAGGAACACTGGTTTATTCTTCTCTAGGATGTTCTCATCCCATAACATGACAACACTGGTCCGATAAATTGAGGAACTCCTATTACACATAGCTGAACTAATCCGCCCGTAAGTCCGTGTGCGCGTCCGCCCCCGCAAAATTAATGGCCGTTGTGGAAACACTGGTTATTCTCATCTCAGAATTGTCCTCCGTCCATAACAACACTGGTCCGATCAACTGCGGAAACCGTATTATACATAGCTGAGCTAATCCGTCCATGAGTCCATGTGTGCGTCCGTCCGCACGAAATTAATGACCACTAGGTGAATAAGCCGATTTTTGGGGTGGGTGACTCCAAGCAATTGAAACAATGGAAAGCTTAGCTCGGCTAAACGCGATATCAGCACGTAAACCAGCGACCAATTTCTACAAAAAATGGTTGCTTTTGCGCAAAATTAATGGCCACGGCACGACCTCATCTATTGCTGTCTCGGTCCGAAGAACTCGGAACTGGACTACGCGATGGTAGTTGAAAGACGATGAAATAGAAAGGTTCGCGAAAATCTGTGACCCTTCTGGAATGCGCCACGCTTTCTACCTCTGCAGAGATTTCGCATACAGTTGGAGGATAAGGAGCGCACAATTACATGTTCAGGTTTTATTAAAATGCTACATTGAGCTATATCATCCGTGAGGCCGTGCATGCGTCTGTCCGCGCAAAAATAATGGCCGTTGGATTAGCCTGATGGGATTTCTCCAAAAATGACCGAATAAACAGTTATCGCGATCATAAACATGGTGGTCATTAAACCGATTAAGGATAACAAGCCGTTGCTTTGCGCATGCCAGACAAGTGATCATACTCCCCTCGTAACGCGTATAAGCCAAGAGCATGGCGCATTCCAAGGAAAACCTTAGGTGGCGACGATCACCCTAACTTCTGTTCGTTCCAAGGGTAATGCGCCAGGTGATTGCGTCGCGGTTATACACTGAGAAAGTCCTACTATACAGGGCTCATCCATCCGTGAGTCCATGTGTCCGTCCTGGCAAAATTAATGGCCGTTGTGGGAACGCTGGTTTATTCTTATCGACGAATTGCCCTATGCCCTTAACATGACCATACTAGTCCGAGAAACTGCGGAAATCCTACTGTACATAACTGAGCTCATCGTCCATGAGTCCATTTGTGCGTCCGTTCGAGCAAAATTAGTGGCCGTTGTGGGAACATCTGGTTATTCGTATCTAAGAATTGTCCATCCATAACAACGCTGGCCCGATAAACTGCGAAAATCCTAATACACATAACTGAGCTAATCCGTCCTTCCATGAGTCCATGTGTGCTCCCATCCGCGCAAAATTAGTGACCAATGGGTGAACAAGCCGATTTTTGGGGTGAGTGATTCCAAGAAACTGAAACGATGGAAAGCCCTGCTAGTCTAGACGCGATATCAACGCGAAAACCAGCGGCCAATTTTCGCGAAAGTAGGTGCCTTGCGCAAAATTAATGGCCGTAGAACAGACTCGTCTACTGTTTTATTGATCTGAAAAACCCAGAAATTGATTACGTGCTTAATTTCAAAAGTCTTAGGCTAGCTCAAAAAAGGGTCAAATTTTACGTGAAAAGTTCCCAATTTGATTTGAAAGCTGTTCAATTAGACGTGAATATGGCCTATCTAGTTTAATGAAGACGACGGGTGACAGCTGATCAATACAATCAATACGAATCGATACAATACGAGCAATGCCTCGACAGAAAGCAAGTCGTTCCCGGTCGCCTAACGATAGGTCAGTTGCGACGCAGACGCGCGCCTCTCCCTCGCGCCTGGGTGGCTGATGACGTTGTCCGACGGACCCCTCCACCGCCTATTTCGACATCGTCGTCTACCGTAACCGTGATCAGGGCACCCTCTGCGTCTTCTAGAACAGAGACTGGAGAGAGCAAAATGGCCAGTGTACGATGAAACGGTCGTTTGGGAGGTCCTTTGCGGTTCTTGGGGTGCCTCTACTCAACCTTGCAACCTTCTTGGTTCGGTTGAAAGGTAAAGAGAGGCCAGAACTGTCGAAGAACCGAGGTCGTGGATGTCGTCGGTGTACGGCCGGTTAGGCTGACGTCTTGGGCGAGTCGCCACTTTGAAGCCGTGACGCCCATGCTTCAGAATCTCCGGCTTCGCGACGTCAACGCCATGGTGTAGAAGAGCACCGTACTTCTTGCCATCAAAGCAGTACTCGACATCTCCTTCTGAAGACCGACCGTGAAGAAGATGTCCATCTCTCGTTCAACAAATCAGTTGCTAGAAGGCACCCGAACTGGTCGTTGCATACTTTGCTTCATCTCGATTCTGAAGCCACCACTCGCAGAAGTCTCACAGAATCAGCTGGCCGAATCAAGCCTTCTGGAAGAGCGCCATAGTTGGGATGACCAAGGAACGTAGGAATCGGTCCGACTTCTTCGTCCCAACCATGAATTCAACGATAACCTTCACACGACCTTCCTACGTCTTCGCTGGCAGTGTGGGTCATAGCATCGCGTCGATTCCAACCAGAATGATGTTGCCGTTCGAGAATGGGCTTGATACGTCGTCAACCGGAATGCCCCGGCTGGTTCATCCGTATGATGGACGCGTCGTCGACCCAGATTGTCGCAAGTCTCCTTCGGCATCCACTCCAGCCATGTCTTCTTCTCTTTTGGTGGCTTCCGACGTCCTTTGGCATCCACTCCAGCCTTCTCTTCATCTACTGATGCTCTCCTGATGTAAGCTCTCTATCGGGATTCAGCCTTCCACAGTAATGCGATGGGTCACGAAGATAGGTACTTATCGAGTTTTTGCCCGACCGCGTGCCCAAGAGGCACTGGCCAATCAACACACTTCACCTATCACCACTGGTTTGGCATTCACATCGTGTTGCTTCTCTGCTGTGTCCGAATTCAGCAACGGTTTTACCCGCGGGTATCCGGGGTATAGGGGCAGACGTGCCCACGATGTGGGACGAGGCATTCATGATAAACCTTACCCGCCACATCGGGAGTATACCAGTGGGTAGAGAATACCCGACGATCGTCGTGGGTATATCCGCACACAGGCGAGGATTCCGCGCTCCATTGACAGAATGGTGCTCCACTGGGATTAGCTGTTCTTTCTCGCGAGAGGCTTAGCTCTGCCGTGGCCTTGATTCCTTTCAAGAATACGAATCGTACCCGCTACCCACTGCGGGTAGTGGGTACGATTCCCTTACGATATCTCCACCTTCCCTTACGGTATCTCTACCTATACCTACTGCTTGATGAATACCGCCCCTGGACGTCGATGTGATCCTGATTAATAAATAAAAAGATAAAGGACGGCGTTATTCAATCCCTTCTGGGATGCGCCACGCATTCTACTTCTACAGGATGTCGTTGAGGCGAGCTGAATGCGTATTTGGCCATACGATGAATTGCGGTGGCCAGCCGATGAACAAGTCAGCGCTTTATCCTTCCCAGACAAGTCTGGTACCAATTCACCGACCCCGGAGGGAAGGAAGGCTTGGTTGGCCTGGGCGGGAAATCCGAACCAGGAACCTGGTATCGGGTGCAGGCCATAGCCGGCGCCTCCCCCGACTGCGCTCCACACGCCCGTTTCATGGTTTACAGAAGTGAAATCGAATGAAAACCGCGACGTCTTGGACGAGGACGTGGCGCAATCTCTATTTATAGCACTAAAAAGTGGTCGCAATCGTGCTCTTTAAAACAAGCTTTATGCCATTATTTCTTTAAAAGTAGAATTTTGTACAGTTTGGAACAATGTGCTGATTTACAGGGCAGATGAGTGTAAAAATTTCAAAGGAAGTCATTCCAATTCTCCTCGAACAAAAAATTATTCGACCTTTCTGGAGAGTCTCTGTTTAATGTGATATTGATAATGATATTTACTACGACTGTTTAAGACAGGGGCATGAAAGCGGTAAATGAATAAATAAACAAACTTTAAGACAGGCACATGAAATGGAGATGAACACATCATGAACAAACATAAACATGAAGTGGTTTAATTACCTCTTAAAGGACAATCTCGGAAAATAGATGTGTAACGAATCCGTAATGCTAGGTTCTATGCTTCGGTGTCATCGTTATCTCATTTTGTAATATGCTGCATAGGTCCCGCAACGATTCCCTTAGCTTCAAGTGATTACCGTACCCCAGCGCCTATAAAAGGCGCGTCCCCCAACAGTTAGTGTTCATTTCTGTGCTTGTCCAGACCGTGAGTAGCGGCTCTACTAATAAAGCTCTACGAAGGACTACCCTAGACACCGACCAAGGCCCGAACGGCTGGGAGATAAGGCAGCCGGGACGCGTCAGAAGGATACAGGAGACGCGACATAGGGGCCGAACCGAAGGAGCTGCAGTAGAACCGTCCGAAGACCGGAACGACCGGAAGGACGAGATCCTGCCGTTGATAGAGGCAGAGTACGGTCTCCAGGAACGAGAAAGGTGCTGCACCTACCCTCGTTGAGGCCCGTTAACCTTTCGGTCACACCGGAGGCTCGTTCAGTATTCCTCAGTGGCCCTCTGTTGTGTTCTTGCGGAAACGCTCGATTGCGGCAAGACTGAGCTAACAACAGAAGTATTACGGTGCTGTTTCAGATAAGCCGAGATGGCCTCTGAGAACGTGAATGACCTGGAAATGGAGCGTATGCTCTTGGACGAGCCCACGGAATCGGACAGAATTGCCGCACTCCAGGCGTCAATCGACACACTAGTCGGAGCGGTCAAGGAGATCGTGCAGAAAGGAGCGCTGCAGGTAAGACTAAGCGCAGTTACGATTGCCGACAAACTGTCAGTGCTAGAGGATATACCTAGCAGTTTGGTACATCCGCTTGATGGAGACACTACAACACTGGGTGTCGACCACCTCTCCAAGGTGATGGAAGAGTTTGTGCAGGCAAATTGCAAGACAATCCATGGAGAGCTGGCTCGACTGGAGTTCGTTCGCACGCAGCTTAATAAAGCCCACGATTTGCTGCAAGCAGGGCTTCATGAGGAGTTAAGAGAGCAGCTTGAGCAGGCGAAATATGATGACAGCTGCATGCGCGAACTCGCACAAGTGCTGGGTGTGGATACCACTGAGGTGGTAGGGAGAGTCAAAAGCCTAGTTCAGCTTCCTAGGGAAGTGAGTGCATGCAAGCGAGGGCTAACATCTCCACTTCAGAGTGCGGCCCAGACGTTACAAGGCAGTAATAACTGCCAGGTGGAACAGCTCAATGTTGACGACTTTGACGACGTTGCTTACCATGCGACCTTTGATCCAGTCGCAGCCGCGCAAGGTGAGCTCTTGCTTCCTCAGCCTGACCCGCTACTCAATAGAGGATTGCAGCAAGCAAGGAAGAACGAGCGGCCGCCGAAGCGGAGGGTATCGTCCTCGACAGCAGTCCCGACGACCAGCATCCGTCAAGGTGAGCTTTTGGATGCAAATTCCTCAAGCATTCCTGAATACTCCATTGCTAAAATGTTTGCGGCCATGACATTGCCCGAGGTCGAGACGTTTAGTGACCCAAAAGGGAAGAACTACGGCCAATTCTTAGCAAGGTTCAGGATGAAATACCAAGGGCTGGGGCTCGGCGATGAAATGCTGGTTCATCTTTTATTCTCTAAGCTGGATGGGTACCCATTAGCAGTTGCGAATGCACTGCCACGATCGGTAAAAGAGGGAGGTTTCGAGCTTATAGCAAGCTCCCTGAAAGCAAAACTCACGGAGAATGACTCGGCCACGCAGATGAAAGCGTATATGAAACTCAAGACCCTCCGGAAAGTAGGGGATGTCGCAAGCTACTGCGTAGAACTGGAGGAGCTAACGCAGCTAGCGTATCCGGATGCGTCTGAGGGAGAACTTTCGCGTACTCGAGCAGGAGAGTTGGTGTCTCAGTTGACGGACTGGCCCGAGTATCTTCAACTGTTCACGACAATGGAGGTAGCGCCTAAAGAGTCCGCCTATGAAATGGTCAAGAGTTTGGCGCAGCGCTGCGAGCGAAGCCGAGAACTTGCTATGGCCTCGAAAAAGAACATGGACTCAGTTAAGGCAGGCCCCGTCCAAACGGTGAGGGGACCTCAACAGAGGAAACCTCAACAAGCCATAAGGCTGGACACAACAGATAACCCTGGAAGGACCAAACTGCCAAAATGTTTTAACTGCAATGGAAGCGGTCACTTCAGACGAGACTGCAAAAAGGCACGGGTCAATAAAGGAAACAAGGAAGAGAAGAAGTCTGATCGGTCTGAAGGGCCAAAAGTGTTTAGTGCAGCCCTAAGTAAATGGTTGTGTGGAGCGGAAAAGGCGTCAGTGCAACAAGGAGATCTAATAGGAGAGGTGCCAGTGAGGAATGTGAAACTGTTGGGGTTGGTCAGACGAGCACTCCTGGATACAGGTTCACAGATAAGCATAATTCCTCTCGAAATGTTGCGTGCTGCTCGCACTGCAGGATTTGATGTTGACTCTGACGTGGAGGAAATCACGCTCGGAAAACCCATGCCTATTTACGACGCGTCAGGAAACAAAATGACATTCAAAGGTGCAGTGAGGCTCACGTTACAAGTTGACGATGAAGCGGAACGCCGAGTAGCTCTATTAGTGAAGGAAGGTGGAGATGGAACGTTAGTTCTCGGCACTAATGCTCTCCACATATTGGGGTTTACCCTAACGTCAGAGCCTAGAAGCCTGCACCCGTCACTCGATCAGATCAAGGGCGATGGAAGCGCACCTAGTGGACGGAAGAGCGACTCTCGGGAAGTTGTCGAAACAGTGACAGCGAGAAGCGCGAAAGTGGCCAAAAGAGTGTACATACGCCCTGGTAAGACAAAAATAGTCCCTGTACTGATTAGCAAGGACTGCGAAGGTGTATTGTGGTCAGACAACGACAGCATACCAGACCTGGTATGCGACGATTCTGCAACAACAGTGAACGTACAGGTGACGAATTCCTTCGCAGGAGCGAAGCTGTTTCGCGCGGGGGAGAAGGTCGGTTCCTTCGAACCGGCACAAGTTGTTGAACGGGAGCCCGTTAACAGCGTAAGCATGTTGGAGCGTACGGAGGCTTCGGTACAGGACCGAGAGGGGAAGCTGTGGGAGCTACTGAAAAGCAGAAAGAAAAGCGAAGCTCTCAATGAACACCTGATGTGCCTAGTGAAGCGGTATGCAGATGTGTTCGCAGTCAGCGAACAGGAACTGAGCCAAACAGCGCTAGTGGAGCATACGATAGAAACGGGTGATGCGAGTCCAATCCGCCAGAAGGCACGCCCGATACCGCTAGCTACAAGAGTTGAACTCCGGCGGATACTGAGCGATTTACAGAGCAGGAAGGTGATCGAACCTAGTAGTTCTAGCTGGGCATCACCAATAGTTCTGGTGCAGAAAAAGGATGGAACGCTACGGCTATGCGTAGACTATCGCAAGGTAAATGCGGTTACGAAGATCGACAGTTATCCACTGCCAACGATTGATACGATGCTGCAAAGCTTGAGAGGCAAGAAGTGGTTTTCAACTCTGGACCTGGCATCGGGATATTGGCAGATTAGCCTCTCGCAGGAGGCTAAGGAAAAGTCCGCGTTCACTACCACTGAGGGCCTCTACCAATTCCGCGTGTTGCCTTTCGGATTAGCCTCTTCGCCAGCCGTATTTCAACGCCTGATGCACGTCGTTTTGGGTCCTCTTCTAGGGGAAGAGATATTCTGCTACCTAGATGATATATTAGTGGCAACGTCGTCCGTGGAGCGACATATAGAGTTGATGGAAAAAGCCTTTAGTGCACTGCGGGAGGCAGGACTGAAACTAAATCCCAAGAAGTGTATCTTGCTTGAAGACAAGGTGGAATTCCTCGGACACGTGATCGATTTTCACGGCGTGCATATGGATCCAAACAAAGTGAATGCCATTCTGCAGTATCCCCTGCCTCAGTCACGAGCAGAACTTCGCACTTTCCTCGGGATGTGCTCGTACTATCGCAAGTTTGTCTTGCGATTCTCGAAAGTCTCCGGTCCATTGCATGAGATGACTTCGGAGAAAGTCAAGTTTGAGTGGACGCCGATGCGAAAGGCTGCGTTCGAAAGCTTGAAGAGGATCATCTCTGAGGCACCCGTACTGGCACAACCAGATATTGAAGGTGCAAGGAACGGACAGAAACCGTTCAAAATTCATACTGACGCCAGCGGCTGTGGCCTAGGTGCAGTATTAAGTCAACAAGGTGATGATGGCCTCCTGCACCCGGTATTCTTCGCCTCGAAGGGACTGACCAAGTGCGAGAGGAGATACCATATTACCGACCTGGAGGCACTGGCCGTCGTCTTCGCTCTTCGGAAGTTCCACATGTTTGTGTACGGGTTGCCGGTGGAGGTTTTTACCGACCATCAACCGTTGACAGCTCTATTCAAAAGAACGAACGTGTCAGGTCGAGTACTTCGATGGGCGTTGGAACTCCAACGGTATAATTTGAAGGTGACGTTCCTTAAGGGAGCTGCGAACAAGGTAGCTGATGCCCTAAGTCGAGGGGCTACCCTTGACAACGTCAGCAGCAGAGAGGAATCTCCACCGAACGAGGCCATAGTAGGAGCAATAGTTCAGGAATCGGAATGGACAGCCGAGTTACGGGAGCATCCGATATACGGAAAGGTCATCAGTGATCTGGAGGAAGGGAAGCTGAATGTTGATGTCGCCTTCCCGGAGGTAACTCGCAGGTTCAAGGTTGCCGATTTTCTGATGGATGGCGGAGCCCTCCTGCTGTTGGAAAACGATAGACATCGAAAGGTTGTACCGCCCTCGAAGCGTAGAGCTGTATTTGATGAGGCCCATGCAGGTCTTCTAGCTGGCCATTTCGGGCCAAAGAAGATAATACGACAACTCTCTAAGAGTCTGTTTTGGGAGACCTTGAACAGAGACGTGCATAAATGGTCGAAGGAATGTAGGGAGTGTTTGTGTCATAATGCACAACATCCGACGGTGCCGCCCCTAAAACCTATCGTGACGACGAGGCCTTATGAGGTGGTGGGAATCGATGTACTGGAACTGGGCCAAACGTCGAGCGGGAACCGTTACGTCCTCAGCGTAATCGATCACTTCTCCAAGTTCGGAGGGGCATATGCGATACCCTCGAAAAATGCTGAGACGGTGGCCAGAGTATTTATTCTTCGAAAGATGGGTTTCGGAAGGTTGCCGCCAGCCAAAGACCATCCTTTCGGACGTGGGAGGTGAGTTCGACAACAAGCTGATGGAGGAGTTGAGGGCTATCATGGGAATCGAGCACGTATTCACCAAAGGATACAATCCTCGCGAGAACGGTGTTACCGAGAGATTCAACCGAACTCTTATAAGCATGTTACGCAAGAAAGTTCGGGTCCCAAGCGAGTGGGATAAAATGCTACCGTACTGTGTCTTTGCGTATAACACCACCGTTCACGAGGCCACGGGAGAATCTCCATTCTTTGTTCTGCATGGCATAGACGCTTATGTTCCTTGGGCATCAGTTCCGGAAGTGGGCGTGAGCGAGTATATGGCAGACATGGAAAGCTACGTCCAGGAACTTGCAGTTGGAACCGAGGTGGCGCGTAACTATGCATTGGAAGTGAACGAGAAAATGCGACAAAGAATGAAGGCTCTGTATGATAAGAGGAACAAGGTGGCCGAAAGCCCTTTGAAACCTGGTGATCGAGTGTATATGAGGGTTCCCAGTGAACGGCAACCGCTTAACCCAAAACTTACCAACCAGTGGGAAGGCCCATACCGAGTCATCGAAGTGAGTGGGAACAGCGCGCTGATCACTCTGATTGGACAAAACAAAGACCCACTGAGAATACCCTTCGACAAATTGCGGAAGTTACCGATGGGCATGACCAATGACCCTATAAGGACAGTGAGAAGCCGGGGAAAACGGGGTCGCCCGCGTAAAAATGAAGCACGTCAAGAGCAGGTGCAGTGTAATAGAGTCACTGTTTTCAGGATCATACTGGGAGTGGACGATCCACTCCACCTCCGCTATCGCTGCGATTGCGCCCTGTTCGGCCAAATGGCACACGTGGCACTTCCAAGCTTGGCTCACCCGATGGCGAGATCCAAGAAAGTGCAAGATATGTTCGAGCTGGCCAACGTCGCCTCGATCTCCGAGCAGGCCTGCTGGGGAGAAGAAAGAAAGGAGGAGGAACTCAGGAAGAAAAACTCCCCATACATAACAGCGTATGGGCTAGCTCTTGCCATTGATGCTCACCGCCGACGCTGCCACCGATACGCCGTTGCGGTTGAAGAGGCGAAGGGCAAACGATTTGACCACTCCTCAGTCTTCGCGTGGTCGGTTCCATACGACTACGGGAACAACCTGACGACCGCGATCGCGTTGTTGCAACATACGCGACTTCCTGGACCTAGATCGAGCGCCGAGCAGGAGATTTTCATTGCACTGCCGTCGTCCTTCGCCCGCGCTAATGCTGAGGTCATTTCCCCAGAAAATGTGACACTCTATGTATATGCCGACTGGAGCACGCTGGCCAAGAAAATGCTGACGATGAAAATCACGACTTCAATCATCATCGTTTGGCCCGATGAGATGCCGGAGAGCCGTCCGATGAGGCAGGTGCTGATTTGTTTGGAGCGCCACCTGCAGTGTGGTGGAGCCCTCGCATTTTTCCCAAGTCCATATGAAGACGACAACGCCGAGGCTTGGACTGCTATGGGAAGAGTATGCGCTGAGTATGTTAAGTATGTGACCGGGCCAAAGCGAAGATTCGACGCAATCGTTCGAGATCACTATACTGACGCGTTAGACCACGTGAGCTACACGCATCCAGCGCTGACGCTCGGAGCGCATCCCCGATACGGGAAAGCACCGTTCATCGGCCGGCAAATAGTGTGGTTCCTCGAGAAGTTGCGCCTTACCGTCGATGATCTCATCAAAATGAGGGAGTTTAGCTTCGCTTCAAGTGATGAGAGGGAGCGCCGACGTAAGGAAAAGGCAGCGCAGAATAGGAGGCGCAAGCAGGAACACCTGCCGAACTTCTGGGTGGTCGAGGACCCAGAACACCGTCGCCATGATCGTCGAATTACTTTCGAGATGCCGAGCAGCCGTCGCCGCCCTATGGACAGGGAATCCGGACCGAGCGCCAAGCAGCCGCCAGCCGATCGCCGCCGCCACGACCGAGAGACCAGCTATGAGCCGAGTCGCCGTCGCCACCACGAGGACATGGAGTCGCCACCTGGACTATCGCCGACGCCGAGAGACCGTTCCACCGACCGTTACGATCGCCACTGCAAATCCAGAAGACTCGATCATCGCGAGGACCGCCAGCCACATCGTTCCGGTAGACCGTAGTTGGCAGACCCTAGAGTCGGGACGACTCTCCGTCTACGGGGGGCATGTAACGAATCCGTAATGCTAGGTTCTATGCTTCGGTGTCATCGTTATCTCATTTTGTAATATGCTGCATAGGTCCCGCAACGATTCCCTTAGCTTCAAGTGATTACCGTACCCCAGCGCCTATAAAAGGCGCGTCCCCCAACAGTTAGTGTTCATTTCTGTGCTTGTCCAGACCGTGAGTAGCGGCTCTACTAATAAAGCTCTACGAAGGACTACCCTAGACACCGACCAAGGCCCGAACGGCTGGGAGATAAGGCAGCCGGGACGCGTCAGAAGGATACAGGAGACGCGACAGATGTTGGTTTTCTCGGAGAACTTCGAGGCCTACCTTAAGAGGCGGGAGTTGGCCTGACGACGCGCAAGGTCGCTGCGAACCTGAAGCCGACACTGGAGTTTGTCCTCCAAGGCGACACTTACCAGATGACGTCCGTCTCCACGTTCAAGACCTACGTCACCAAATTCAAGCTCGGCGAGACGTTTGATGAGAAGACCGGCGACGGGCGAGATGTCAGCCAAACCTACACGATCGAGAACGATCGTGTACGTTTGGCTGACATCTCGCCGTCGAAAACTCCCTATAAAAGAGTCATATGGGAAAATTCACATGGCGCTCTTCTCATGTTTCATTTGTTCTATTCCTCATTCCTTTGTAAGATGTTTTTAGGACGCTCTACTATGCACTGTATGTATATTAAAGTTTCGGTTTAATTACCCAAGTTTGAGGTAAACGGTGTCGAACAGCTGGTGTATGTGTGTACCGAAGGACATATTCTGAACCACTGACACTCTAGCACTCTAGCTTACCATTTACTTTTCCCTGCTTCGTATTAGGGTTTCTGTTATTTTTTCGGGCTCCACCGTTCCGGATTCTGTCCTCTGCTTTTCCCAACAAAAAGCCGTACCTCGTAGCTGGACCCTTTACTCGCTACATGTGAACTATAGTTGTTCTTTTGACAAATTTTTATCGAACGAATGAACTAACGAATTTATTCGATGTCGAAAAGTTTCGAGCGAATGAACGAACGAAGTTATCTCCTCATCAAATTTTCGAATGATCGAAAATCGAATATGCCTGCTTTTTTGTTTGTTTACTATTTTTAAAGTGCTCCGTCACGCCTATCGGCGTGCCTCGCACTTGCGCGCTTCGCGCGATGTTGCAGTATATCTAAGCTAAGGGCAATCACATCAAGCTAGCCGCTCCATTTGTGCAGCTTTTTTCCCTAACCAGGAGTACAAAAGGCTCGCAGTATGCACAGTGCATATGATAGGGCGATCTATTGGTTCCTCACTATTGGTCCTCCCCTAGTGAAACGGCCCCCATTACTGATATTGGTCCACCTCAGTGATCCGCCCTTAGTGAACAACGTCTTCGGCACACATTCTGAATCCCCAGGCACATGGGACGACGTCTTCAGCACGTCTATCTGGATCCCCAAACACGTTGATAGACGTCTTTGGCACGTCTTCTGAGTCCCAGCCACGTCATGCGACGTATTCTGCACGTCTTCCAAATCCCCTGGCACGTAGAAGACGTCTGGGTATTTTCCGCTATTTTCGCGCCACGTAATTTAATCACTATCGATTGACGGTGATCGGTACTGCAAAACTTCAGATTCGTGTTGTGCGACCTCGACTACCCCCAAGGCTAAAGATTTCACCGCCTAGACGACATCCACAAAAAATCGATAGTTTGATCAATATCGATTGATGGCCATCGACACTTCAAAAACAAATTTCAGATTCGTGTTCAGCAACCTCAATTGCCTCAGGGCTGGAGTTCCCAGGCGTGGAGAAGACGTCTGGGTATTCTCGCTATTTTCGTGACCCGTAATTTGGCCAATATCGATTGGTGGCGATCGATACTTCGAAAACGAACTTCGATTCATGTTGAGCGACCTCGACTACCCCAGGGCTAAAGAAGTTTCGTGCCGCCGAGACGATATTCATAAAAATCGATAGTTTGATCAATATCGATTTATGGCGATCAATGCTTCAAAAGGGAACCTCAGATTCGCGTTTAGCAACCTCGATTGCACTAGGGCCGAAGTTCCCAGGCAGGGAGAAGACTATTTTCGTGTCGTAGTTTCCCCCTATTCCCCCCCCCCCATCCCCCTGGTTTCAGAGGACAGGTCCTCTACGCCGCCCTAGAAGCATCTGAATTAAGGAATTGTGTCACCGGCGTGCTGCGGCGTGCAGGCGCTTTCAGAATTCAACATGGGATGCTGATCTACAGAGGAAGTATAGCCTCCTCCTGCAGTGCACCGCGGACGGCTGCCCTCCCACGGGCGGGAAGTATAACACCCCTCTCGTCGTCTGTCGGCGGCGATCCGCGGACGGCGGGCGTAGCGGGCCGCGACGAGTGGCCCGGCGCGGGGTCCCGACGCGATTTCCGCCCATCAGCGGAAGCTCCCGCGGGAGAATAACAGGGGCTTAAACGGGCCCTAAACCCGGCCTTCACCCTAAAAAAGTTATGCTTACTTTGCGGTGCTCTTGTAAAGGTGTAATCCACTACAGCTTTTTGCAGCCTGGTCAGACGTCAAGCGCTATACAGCTGCACATCTCGGAGCGTGGAGACCACAATTTGGGAACAACTACCGCTTGTGCGAAGTTTATTCACAATTCAACACAACTGAAGGTAAGACGTTATAAACGGAAGGAATGGAAGAGCTGCTGCACTACTGCCGAACAGCGTAAACGTTATTACTCGATTATCGTAATCTTTGAATACAAGAGTGATGTGACGCTGGTCAAACGCCACCGCACATTCTTGCGGCCATCTGTAAAACACTAATATTGCAGTCGCTAATAACTAATGTCGACCTGATACTGCGCACTTACTCACCCTTCGTTCCCCTGAAACGTTTTCACTCCAATATTAAACCGATAGTATGCTGCCATTATGTCCATATAATATGACTCAATTGCCGTATATAAGCTGCTATCACACTTGTGAGTTGTGTTCTTACGTAAGCATTCTGACATACAGCCCGCAAAACTGAAAAAAATGTGTATGACGTAGTACAGACGTCTTTAGTAGATGTCCTCAAGCTTGCTTAGCTCATATCAGCATCTATACTATGAATCAAATAAAAGTCATCGCGACCTTTTCGAGAACAGTGCGCGATCTGGTCTTTTAATGCGCTATATGTTTGCTTGTTCCTCCTTGCATTAAAACGAAATTTAGTTTATTATTAATGTTATTCGTTGTTATTTTATGTTATTGTTATTGAATAACTAAATATTCAATCAGACAGCTGAAATAAAAATTTGAAAAAAGGTTAATAAAAATTTTCCTTGCACAAAAATTACTTTAGCTAGCTTGGTAAGTCTGTAGTGTTTTACGCCTAAGGCATGGTCCCGCAAGTGTGTCCGCGGCGGGACGGTCGTTGTCGACCGGTCCGCGTCGCATTGGAGCGCTTTTCGGCGCCGGACTTGAAACAGTGTCGTGCTGGACTGCACCGCGGACGGCTGCCATCCCGCAAGTACAACAGCCCCTAACGGTCCGTTAGTGGCGATCTGCGGACGACGTGCGTGGTTGGGAGCGATGATTGGCCAGGTGAGGAATCCTGGCACGACTCGCCCCGTCCACGGACACTCACGCGGGAGTATACCATAAGCCTTAGCCTTAAGAAGGTTATTTGGATTGGAAAGAGTTTGCTTCGAGGCGTCGGCGACGGGGAGTACAACATCCCCTTACGACGCTATGGCGACAGTGTTGCGCAGCCTGTTACGTGTTGAGGTCGTCGTGAAAATGACACAACTTCATCTACCCTGGCAGATTAGGTGGGCCGGCCATGTCATGCGCTTCGCAGACACCCGTTGGACGAGAGCCGTCACCGACGGATTCCGCGGGACGTCAAAAGAACTCCAGGACGCCCACCAACGCGATGATCGGACTTCTTCGTGGAAGCCCTGAACGAACGATGTGACACTCCTCGCCTCCATTGAGCTATCGGAGCACTTTGGCACGCGACAGGCACGAGTGGAGACGCTGCTGGTGCCAGCTCGAGCAACTCGATGAGCAAAGGGACGACAAGTGATACAGGAGATACCCTGATATCTCTTCGTATACCAAGGAGGATCCATCCCAGTAGCAGCAGTAGGCGCGTCATTGGTTTGGTAAGGTATATGATAAATCCCACATCGTGGATAATTATTGTATTTTTCTGTTGTATGTGATAGTAATCCTCGTAAAAGGGAGTACAGTGCGTTTCAAAAGTGTGAGGCCACTAACGATGCTGGTTTGTTATACCTGCAATTTTTTTTGACCTGTGAAATCAAAACTGCTCTGCATTGACTTTGCTATTACCCACTATATTAATGCCAACATTTCGCGTGGTAACCGACTGTCCGTTGAGGAAGAAGCTCTAGCTCGAGCTCTAGATCAGGTAGAACACTCCAGAAATTGCTGCACAACTTCGTCGATCAAGATGCGTGGTGTCGAACTATCTTGAAGATCCTGTTGGCTATAAAAGAAACTCAGCATTTGGAAGACCTCCTGCACTCTCTGGACAAGATGTTCGACACATTCAGCGACTCTTATCGAACTCTACCGGCTTCGATAAGCAAGTTAAGACGGACCTATTGGTTGGATGCATCGCGGACGATCATCTAGAGTGCAGCCAGAAAAAGCGGCAACATTGTCCGCGAGACGATGGTGTGCTCCGATGCTGACTGATCGCCAGCAATCTAAACATCTTCAGTTTCTGAGTAGAAACATCAGGACCGATTGCTGCACGGCACGCCATTTTTTCACTATGAAATCCCTCCTACATGAATGAGTCCGGTGCTTTCAGATAGCCTTCTCCGACGAAAAGAAATTCAATTTGGACGGCCCGGATGGATATCACTGCCACTGGCGGGATTTGCGGAAGGACCGACTCGTCTTCAGCAGATGTAATTTTGGTGGTGGCTCCGGGATGATCTGGTTAGCCTTCTGTAGCTCTGATTTTCTTCGGTTTGCCTTTACCACGAGTCGAATGAACTCATAGGACTATCAGAATATTCTTAAAGATCATCTACCACCATTTCGTCGATAACGTCATGCACAGGAATTCAATTTATGCAGGATAACGCTTCCGTACATGCCAGTAGATCAACCATCCTGTGGTTGAACTACAAAAACATCCGCGTGCTAGGCCAATTCGTTCACCGGACTTGAACCGGAAAAGAACATATGGGGGATCATTGTACGTTAGATATATGCCAACTGAAAGCAATTCAACAAAGTCGAGAAACCAGGGCGATCGAGGCAGCGTGGAACCATTTGGACGCTGATATCCTGAAGAACATGGCTAAAAGTATGCCAGACAGAATTTCTGAACTTTTTTCCAATCACGGCGGACCTGTCCATTATCAGTCTGTAGCTGCTGATTATTGATCGTATTAGAATGAAGTGTCTGTGGTGGCCTTATACTTTGAAATAGTGGAAAACCAATGATTTCTTCTTAAAAAGTACTTTGTATCAAAGATAGCTTTCTGGTTCATTTTCAGGCATGGTTTTCGATTAAGGCAAATTCAGTGTAAGCAGCCCCTTACCGCGAAATGTCGTTAAAAATACGAAATTTACAAAATTAGTGGTGGCTTTGTACTTTTGAAACGTATCGTAGAAAACTATGAGTCAACATAAAAAACAGTGAACATAATAAGCAGAAAAATAGAAGCATACTCTCAGTGTAATGCATTCGATTAAAACAAACTGGTAAGGAATTTTCTGCAGATAGACCAGTCAGTAAGGATTCTGCATCGCGTTATGGAATTTGGTATCTTCGCACGCCCACCAGTACTTGTTTACCTTTACACTGAAACTGACAAACACAGCCTTAGGTCGCAGCTAACATGCGTCAGAACTCGCAGAAGATAGTAGCTCCGCGACTATGAACACTAAACGAATGGTGGAGAAGAATGACATGAGGCGAAGCGACAAGCCAGTCGTCCTTATAAGGAGAGCTGACTCAGTCGTGGTCGGTGCAAGTAATTGCGTAATGTGAGATTCACATTCTTGCAAAAAAATTGGCGGAGCAGCGCAATGAAACCTATCAATATCGATCGGCTACGCCACCCAACGTATGCGGGTAGATTTCATAAAGCCGCGGTCCCCAGCATCTTATGTATAAATTCCGGCTATTTTTGGTGTTTCCTGCACAACGTCTTTGCGCAGCAGATGAAGCAGCGATTTGCTCGATATGGGAGCATATCATTGCGTAGTGTCGATTCGCGATGGAGTTCTAAACATGTCCCGTGGTCGAGCTGTATAAAATGAAGCTAGACGAGGCACAGAGCATCGCCAGCCACTCAACAGGTCCAGCACTTGCAAGCTGCAACAGAAGCCATTCGCAAATGAAAACTTGGACTCACTTGCAACTGAGTCTGGCATTTGATGCATCCTCAAAATTCAGCCCAGCGTTGGTCATTTTCTCTGAATGGCCCTGCTTGAGGTTTTCGAGCTCATCGAAGTCAGATTTGCAGGTTGAATGGCAGCTTTCAACGGCTTTATCGACGCAAGCGTCTTCATTGGAATCCACTAAAATAGTGTTGTATTAGACGATCTTGAAGGAGTTTTCAATAAAGAAAACTGTTGGGAAGGAACGCCGAGCTGGGGAAGAGTTACCGGCCGCCCTTGAAGCGCACGGCGCAATAAGTGATCTCGTAGTCTGCGCCGTAGGTGGGATGGCGCGAAGCCAAAAGTATAAAAAGCATGGGTATCCAGGACAAGGGGTTCTTTTTCAGGCTGTGTGCGTCGACTCCCTTTCGTGAGGACTTCTGTGTGTGTGAGTGTGTGTGTGGCCTTCATGACACCCATCTTTCTCAGCTGTCCGCGTAGATATCAACCTCAGTAACTCACCAAGCACTAATCCACGACACGAGAGGTCCACGTCAGTGACAAGTCGAGGACTTTGGCTCCACGCCCTACGCTTCTAGGGATGACTCAGTGACCCAGCTTAGTTAGCGCTCCCAGTTCCACCCATCTTCTTTTGCCTACGATTATTCCTTGCATTGTGTTGTACTGTTATTGAGAAAGATTGATCGATTCACATGTGTGCCAACTGTCGACAGTCGCGGTGTTGCCGTTGACCTATCGCTTCTAATAGCTAGCCGGCTTTTAAAAAGTACCGCAATCGACATATTCGTCGATGCACTAGGTTCTGCTCAAATTGCAACGTGGCAGAAAAAAAAACAATGTAAAAATTGGCTGTTGAATAATGATCGTAGAAATGTTTCAAGCCATTGGACCAAGATTACTAAGCAAATTTAGTCCGTTTAGCGTTTGGGCGCAACCGTCGTCGCAGCCTGAAAAAAGAGATGCACCTTACCCTACCTGATCCCCCTTGGAAATCCCCGATCCTGACGCTGAAATACCTTAAAAAATTCGTTAACAAACTATGGAGAGGCTGCAGCGACGCTGCTAGTAATACCCGTTTGCATTCCCGCGGTAACCCACCAGCGTGCGCGTCGACTCACTCACTGTGAGGACCCCTGCGAGCTCTACGTATCGCCCACGGCCCACCTCTATTGTTGCATGTGGTCCGCGTCGGTCGCTTATTTTTCTGCATTGTTTTCTGTATTTCCATTGTACCCGTATTTCTGGTGATTTATATATCTGGAGGGAGGAGGGAGAAAATCTATGACTGCCTTATATTTTCGTATGGCAGTTATTAGATTTTATTGAAACGAAGTGGCTCCCCTTTGGGAATGAACCTAAAGTAGCAGCCGACAGTCTGGAAAATCATCATCGGATGGAGGCAAACTGTGTGAGTAAGAGTCTCCCTTCTACCCACTCCCTCAACAACCCTCCATCGCCCGCCGATATCAAGCGAAAAAGATCAGCAAATGGGACGAGCCGATTAGTGAAAGTGATAGAGGGAGGGCTGTTGAGGGTGTGGCCAGAAGGGGAAACTCTTACACACACAGTCTACCTCCACCCGCCTGTGGTCTTCCAGACTCTCGGCTGCTACCTTAAACTTATGGTCTCGACCTTCCGTTGCATCTTTTTCACCACTACTTTCTTGAACCACTGTGACTTGAAAGTGGTCCCTGAACGAGTGGGCTCTCCAAATGTTGTTGTTCCAGGTACTGACGGAGGCGCTTGCACCGATGTATAATCCAGGTTGAATTTACTTCACAATCTTGGTCCCACAGCTTCTAATCTCTACGGTCAATATTCGACGTTATGCCAGGATGCGACGGTCGAACTTGAAATAAATACGTCCTGCTCTTACTGTGATTCCTTCAGTTGTCACTGACAGAAAATTGTTTAATAATGTTTTATTCGCAACAATACCCAGAAGCGGGTTACCAGAGCGGAGGAACTCAACAGGGCGAGACCAAGAGGGCGGTCCCTCCACATAGGAGACGATGTGTACTTCAACGAAGTGAATACGGTAGGCGAAGTGTGAATGCACTATTTTTTTGTTCGTCCGAGATCCCACTGTTGAGAAACTCATGAAAAAGTAGCGGCACCTGGTGCTTGCGGTACAGTTACCAGAACTCGTACGCCACGTCCGTTCCGACTGCTGCTCTCAACTTGCCTTTAGATGAGATCGCTAAGGGATCGTTTAGTGTGCGCGCGACGCGATGCCTGTGTAGTGGCCAAATTGATCGAGTGACCCGATTGCTCAATTCCGTCACTACACATGGCATCGCGTCGCGCGTCGCGCGCACACTAGACGACTTCTATTGGATAGAAAATGCGGCTTATCTAGCAGATCGCGTGGATATGTCGCAGTATATTGTGAGGATTAGGAAGGAAGTACGTAGTAGGGCTATGCTCAAGAAGTCAATGAAATCATCGGAAATTGCTCCACTTACCTTCTGGTCCACAAGCAACATTTACCAGCTTTTTGACCGGAGCGTTAAGCTTGAAGTTCATACAGCTTTCAATGCACTTCATCCAACTTTTATAATACCTAAATAAAAATGTCCCAATAGTAGTTCACAAGTTCACATGCACGTAACTACCTGTACTTGTCTGTCATTCAACTCACCAACACACGTTTCCAAGAAGAGGTGGACGTTTCTCCGGCAGTTTGTGGTCAGACTGAAATCATAGCTTACTTAGGAACATTACAGGAAGTGAGGCCTAAAGTACTTTCACGTACAACTTCTGATGTTTGACCAGTCTCATTTCCAGAACACTTCCCAAATTGACCGAATAAATGAGAATATACACAGAAACCGGTGCATCCGTCATATCTGCAATAATTTGCCCTTAGATAGCCAATATTCACCTCCATTTACATATTCGCGCCTAGAATGTTACAACACTGTAAATTAGAGGCGGCTATTATTATTTATTTATTCGCTTATTCAAAGCACATAATAGTGCGCCAATACAAAGCATTAAAAACAGTCGTTAGAAAGCTCGACAGTGAATGACAAATTATTAGTAAAGCTGAGCACTCAGGAACAGACCCCAAAAAGCACTAGCAAAGAGAACAAAAAACAAGGATTACGATATGATTTTTTGAAAGAACCAGAAAGGAAAGCGTTCCGTAAAAAGTTTCACAACATCCTTCAAGGACTAGTATTTCCTTTGCCAAAGATTAGTCCAGCTTTTAGTATTCAGTAAAACTCCAAAAAATATCACCAGCTTAGAAAGAAGTTTTGCAGTAAAGACGTCTTGTACTTGAACTAGAGAATAAGCCTACGACCTTCTAAGCGCGCGGTTTCGGGAGGAACTATTCACGAGTTGCAAGGCGCCACACAAGAAGTACGTCGGCGCAATGCAAGGAAGATGGGGCAACCCATCTGGGGCCGGATTCATTAAAGTCACAACGGTAACTTTTAACAGCGATTTCACATCACAGCACATCAAAACTCAGATAACGCGGCTTAAGAAGCGATATGGTGAGCGATAAGAGGGGTTATCTGAGCTTTTCGCCTACAATTCTCCGTTAAAGTTACGTAAGTTGTTGATGAGTCCGGCCCCAGTACTCAAATACAAGTACAAGGTGACGCGGCATTTCCCACGTATGAACGAGTTCTACCCGTTTGGTTGGCTTGTGACGTACGGTTTGGCCTAGGCTCCTCTCACTATAACCTGCATTGCACGTACGTACGCGTCAGTTCGCGTACAGTATAGAAAATTCCACGACAGCGTATCTGACTGCTACGCTCAAGGCGGTCGAAGCCCATTCGCTGCCCCCCCCCCCCCCCCCTATCATTGCCCCGAGTACGTCATTGTAACAAAAATAACTACTACAATACACTAGAGGAAAGCAACTTTCTGAACGAGTCTATATTTTGTTTCATGCAAGCCTGTAAGCAAAAGCTTGAACTCCCTCAAGCAATGGCAAGCCGAAACTATTTGTCCTACATGCCCTTCCTTGTACATAGTTCTTGGCCGCTATTTTACCGCGCAAAAAAGGATTTATGGTGACATTACCGATGAAAGTGTTGGGAAACATTTTAAAATCAGAAACTTTACTTCTGCATATTAAAGACTTTAATCACATCATTCGTCTACTCGCCATTAGCTCTTCTAGTTCTTAGTTTTCCTGGAGTGGCAGTGCAGTCAGAGGCACCGACTATGGTGAACAACGATCTTGGTTCGCAGGAGTCGGTGAATTGGTACTAGGCTCGCTTCGGAAGAACAAGACGCTGACATGCCCATCGGATGACCACCGCGAGTTGGGCCAAATACGCGTATAAACTGGGGTCGGATTCATCAACGACTTACATAACTTTGACAGAGAATTCACAGCGGAAAACTCAGATAGCGCAGCTTCTCCCACACCACATCGCTTGATAAGCCGCGCCATCAGGGATTTCGGCTGTAATTTTCTCTGTTAAATTGCTGTAAGTCGTTGATGAATCGGGCCCCTGGAGGAAGCGGCCCAACCTCAAGAGGAAGGAAGGACGCTCTTATTCGTCCCTTTTCTATCAGATGAAACCATTGTTTCCATCCGTATATGTCTTCGGAAAGCAAATGTAAAGGAATTGGCTAGAGTCGAGGAGATCCCTCCTACAAACGTAAAGGGAGAACTGATTCAGAACCGCACGTGCGACGGGAGGCGCACTACATCATCCTGTCTTATATACCCGCTTGTAAGTGCAAGTGAAAATATGACATCGTGGGTGGTGTACCCTATTAATGTAGTCAATGCGGGAATGGGTATATAGGGGACGTTTTGCACCAAAGTTGAGGCCTATGGTATAATCCGCGGAAGTGTCCGCGGAACGGAAATAATCTTGCCGGGACTCAATGAGTGCCCAATCGCCGCAATCCGCAACACCCACTTTCTTCGGATCGTCGGCGACGGTCGGTGAGCGGGCTGGTATACTTCCCGTCCGCGGAACAGTCCGCGTGCAATGCACCGCTGGAAGTTGTCGGTCGGCGACCATCCAACAGCGGCCGGCTGACATCGCCATTCCGGGCACTTGGCAACGCTTAAAGACCGACGCCATAAACGCGCGCCAACGCGAAAACTGTCCGTGTAGGCCGCCGACGGTCCCTGGTCGACGACGGCTGTCTCCGCGGTGCACTTTCCTCTTGCGGACGTCCAGCGGACACTTTTGCGGGACTAAACCATAGCTCTGAGGAGCATCCGTGTAGTCGAAGCAAGTCTAGTGTTTCTACTCCACTGCGAGATGGATTCCGGAGCCACGGTGGCGTAACGGTTGAGGTGGTAGTCACAATTTCGGTACGAAACGTGACGTTACAGCACACGGAACTCCGTCTGCGTTTCAGGTTTGGATCGCGACCAAATATCCAAAAAAGAAACGCAAGGAAGAGTGTGTTGCATTGGCGGATGAGCTGGCGCCCATAATTGACCTCGTCTTCGACGTCTACGGAATTGACCTATGTGGTGGTGCTCATGGGAATTCCTCGGGCAGGTGTTCCGTAGATATAAGCTCATACACCCATTCGAGATAGCTCACGTCCAGCTAAGGAGCCACGGTGGATTGCTTCGAATCGGCCACTAAGGATAGCATTACAATGCTCTATGACAATGCCTCCTTACTTTGTCTTCTCTTCTCCATTATTAAAACTTTCTAAATGAAACAATTTTTAAATAAAGAACTTATGCTACTTACTGTTCATCCCCCTGATCACCAGCAATCACAGAGCACAAAATAAACATTATCGCGATGTGCGAGAAACTCTAAAAATAAATGCTTAAAATTGAGCTTTTTCACAGGATTGGTTTGGCTTTTTAGATGTTTTTTCATAGCTGTTGCAATTCCTTCACATATTCGATTTAACCTCCTCACTAGCATGAATTCTAATCCTCCGGGTTTCAAGCTTGCAAGCGATCCAATTGCTTTGGTTTGCGTGAGTTTGTGTGTCGCATGCTCTCAACGTCCAAACATTTCAGTGGGAGAGAGCTCAACGAATCGAGAAACAAGACGACAGAAGACTGCGACTGAACTACCACCATATAGTGCGTTCCACCGGTCTTAAACAGATGCTTCTCGCTGATTTCAAGAGCGATATGCTCCATAAGCTGAGAACACTGAATGACGCGGTATAGCGTGGTTTCAAGCAATGCAGTCCGACCGGTCACCCTCAATGGACGGAGAGTTCTTCACACCGCAAAAGGGCGAAGCAAGGGGCGCGCAAGGCGTTCATCGTGGACGAGATTTTCGGGTACGTAAGAATAGGATTCCACGACAGTTTTGGGGTCTTTCACGTCACTTTATTTCCTCTATCCTGCACCAGTTTTGACCTGTGTTGACCTGCTGTTCTATCCTAATTATGAAACGCACAGCGCAATGACTCGCATGAGTTGGGAGGTAGCCAAGTGCTTATGGCCACATGGACCCTTCTCAATCTGCAAGTCTCGTTGCCATATCGCATTCTTTTGCGTTCTGTTTTGTCCCAAAAAGGGCGCAACGCTTTTATGTTTATGCGATTCACACCGTATTCTCGGGCTGTCAGATGGAGCCCTGTGCGCTGAGGACATGTGAAAAAAACCAGTTTGACGTGGATAAGTGACCATTCTGCACTGTAATGCAGCGGGCTATCAATAAGCAGTCCCAGCTTTAGAGAACATCTTGAACATGATGTTCTAGTACACAAGCACTCCTGTGCTTGTGGTGTTCCTCTGTCTTTCTGTCAGTTTCTTCTGAGTTGTAGTTCTTTTGTTGTTGTAGGAATAACCCTTACCCCAAGTTTCCTCAAGATAACTCGCCGAATTGTCACGTATCAGGTTGGTGAGATTTTTGAGCGACGTCTCGCAACTTAATGAATCTGCAAACCGCAGAATGGATTTCTATGTCACAAACTCATCCAAAAGACAGTACGGAGCGTGGTCGGCGGGAACGATCGTATAAAGGACGATACTCAACACCCTCCCCACTCAACACCAAGCTACACGGTGGAGCAATGTGGTAAGCACGTACGCAACCATGCCTCTGAAGTCTCTGATAAGCCGAATAGGACGTTTGCGACTGAATGATGAAGCTCCGTACCAGCTTCGACTGTTATCGTCGCATACGCCCCAGCATCCGACTACGACCACGAAGAGGTCGAGGCGTTCTACTTGGTGCTAGAAAAGTTCTATAGCGAAGATCACATCTTCTACAAGGCGATCGTCGACGGTCGACTAAAGAACTTCATATCGGGGTCCACCAAAGAGTTGAAAACATGGAGACAGCAGAAACGTCTAACAGACGTTTCCGCTGACTCCAAGTTCTATGCGGACCACTGTATCCCTCGAGCAGTTCCGCTTTTCGCGCCAAGGAGGGGAAGGGCGATAAATTCCAGGAACGTGCAGAACCACCATCAACTGGGACCACCATCAACTGGGATATAAGAACCGCGACCCAGAAAATGCCTGAAAAAATGTGTGGACGACGAAACCGCTCAGATCTCATCCAGTCTGTTGGAATGCAAAAGTGCCGCAACGCAGGAGATACAAACGACCGACCTCCCTCGCATAAAGCAATGCCACTATCAACTGCGCCCCGAGCCGCTCGTCGTCAGTGCCCCAGCGCACAGTTTCTGTGCTCCATCGCTAATCGGTATACGGTAACCATTCGAGGGTGTGTTCGTCAGAATCGTGCAGATTGATCCCCCGAACCGCTTTGCCCCCATGGTGCCATCTTGCGATTTTTTGTAAGGCCATATTTGCAACACAAGGCACTATAAAGCAAGCCTTATGGCCTCTAGAGAAGAACTCGTCCATATCGCTCCCATCGCAGTGAGGACCCGCGCAGCCACTGTGGTGGAAGCCGCAGCGCTGACGAGTAATCGCGGAGCCGTTGGTCGCAAAGGTCGCCGAGAGCTGCCGTAGTTCACGGCAGCTCTCACCCGCAGTGCCAGGCGCAGTGCGAGTGAGTCCCGCCGGGGAAGTGGTCGGATACGAAGCTTGGGGGGACCGGTAGGATAGCTCATTCTTCATAGCCAAAACATTCTCAGGGAACTAGGCCTTTGACTTAGAGCCTGGGAGGCGTTTACGCTTCATATTGAGATGGCCGCAGCCTTAAAATGTAGGTCTGAAATCCTACGTTTTGATCTGCTTCGTTTCAACCCAATTGGACGCAGTTCAAGCCAAACTGCTAACTAAGAAAAGTGTCCGATTTGGTTTGAGAAGTATCCAATCGATGTTTCTATTCGTGTCTCCGCGCTCAGTTTCGTTGCTTCGTTGGTTTTTTTTTTAACTTGGTGGTTTTCATTGTTGCTTTGGTGGTGTCTGTATTTATGTCCTCGTTTTCATTGCATACTCGGTTTTCCTTGTGTTTCGGTTTTCGTTCCTGCCGGCAAATATAAGCAGTGTTGCGTACAGTAAACCTAGCTGCGCCGTACCACCCGCCGTTGTCATGGCGGCTCCGCGAAACTCGCAGAACTCTGCTGCTGGTCTTACGTACTCACCATCTCGAATGGACTTTCAACAGCTGCAAATGAAAAGCGATTTCTACAGTACGTCCACTCTGAAATAACCAAGATTATGGTCCCCTACAACGTTGCGCAAAGTTCCGTACAGGTTTGCTAACTCTGGGGAAGGCGTTAAGACCAAATAGCTAAGCAAAGCTAAACATTACCAGCCGAGGGAGAGATGAATCGAAAACGTCCACTTGACTTGACCACTCGCAAGCAGAAAGTGAACGACCCATGCTGCCAGTTTCTGAGTGCGATACAATTGCCAACTAGGTGTTATCCGTGTGTACTACACGCGTCAATGGTATCGTAACAATCTTTGCTCAATGTTCATTCCCTTCGTATACATTACTCGACCGGTCGTAGGCTCCTAGGAATGCTCGCACTGAATTCAGTGGGTTAAGATAAGATGAGCTAACATTGCTACAAGTGTGGGAGGTGCGGTGAACCTGATCTCAAGTTCAGGTTAGATGTTGAAGACTTTGGACCACTCATATTGCACTTTCAAGAGGCGCTAGTTTGTTCTGGCGCTAGTTTGTTCTGTTGGTAATTTGTAAGATCGCAAACTCGCTCGGTCCAGCTGCACCGCGTGTGTTGTGTGAATGCACACAAACACCACATTTGACTACACCGCCCTAGAAATGCACCTCAGCGGCCACTCCTTTGCTTTCTTCCCACTTTACGATCGGGTAGGAAGTACATGAAGCTAACATATACCTGCTTTAAAACAGGCGTGCATTACAGACGTTAAGATTGAAGTTATATTATAACAGTATGTAGCAATTTATAGCACAACACAAACTCTTTCAATAAGAAATTATGACAGCATATTAAAGGTTAACGAAAAATCGTTCGTTTTTAGACAAATCAAATTTCCAAAAGCCTTTCGTACATATAGAACGTTCCTCTCCAGTGCACGAACAACATAAAATGTACGCTCAGGCGCTGCACGTATCGTGGTTAGAACGAATTTCCCATTCAATCTTCAATCAGTCGTTGCGTCTGGCGGGCTTTGTATTAGGTTGTAACGAATTAAATGGCACTGGCTCGCGCCATTTTTTGGCGCGTCTTTACGCGCTTGATCGAGAACAAACCGTAACATGTGGCATATCATTTAGAAGCGCTAACTTTGCTCTACCGAAGAGTACCAAATTTTCTATGTAAAAGTGGGAAAACTTTAGAGTTTTATTGATTTTTTTGCAGATGGACAAAAGGGTAATCCGAGGCATTTACTTGTATGAATTCAAGCTGGGCACAGCTAAGGAGGCGGACGAGAAGATTAAAGCCGCATTCGGTCAAAGATGTTCCACAATTCGGACGGCGTATCGTTGGTATCAGAAGTTCCGGAATGGAGATGAGAACTTGGAAGAACATGAAAGTCGTGGAAGGCATAGTGATGTTGATGAGGATAAGCTGAGAGATGTGGTAGAGGAGGATCTACACAGAGGTACCAGGGAGATAGCGAAGGTTCTTGGCGTCAGTCACAACACAGCTGCCCGGCATCTGAAGGAAATTGAAAAGACCAAAAAGCTGGAAAGGTAGGTGCCTCACGAGCTGTCCGAGGAGCAAAGAAACCGACGATATGAGATCTCGTCCGCACAGCTTCTACGGGACGAAACGGACCCATTCCTTGATCGCATCGTAACCTGTGACGAGAAATGGATAATGTACGACAACAGGCGACGATCGGCACAGTAGGTGAAGAGCGATGAGAGCCCCAAGATTTTTGCGAAGCCGGAATTGCACCAAAAGAAAGTTATGGTGACAGTATGGTGGTGTTCGCTGGGAATTATTCACCACAGCTTTCTCCCTCCCGATGAATCCATCACGGCAGAGCAGTACTGCATTGAAATTGAAGAAATGATGAAAAAGTTGAAGGATATCCGGCCGGCCTTGGTAAACCGAAGGCGAGTGGTTCAGTGCCATTTATTTCGTTACAACCTAATATTTCTAGACTTCGGGTTCTCCTGCCAAGTTTTCTTTCCTTTGTGCTCATCGTAATATTATGATAGCTATACTGAGGCATTCAAAATCTTGCATGATACTGCATTGAGGCGCAAATAGAATCCGGGGGCCGGGGGGGGGGTCACCACGTAGTAGTACAGCACTATTTGCTTTTAAAAGCCGGATTTTTTGCAGTAATAGTGTGTTCTACCCCTACAGTGAACTGAGGTAGGCTATTTATGATGTAACTGAGTCCCTTCCCTAGCCTATTTCTGCGCTCGAAGAGCGCAGAACCCAGCCGCGGACTCCTGAGCGACGAAAGCAGTCGTAACACCGGCAGCTTGAATCGCGCATACCCTGGAGTCCCTTCCCGAGCCTAGTTCTACAAAACCTAGCCGCGGACTCCCCCTAATCGAGAAATGCAGTTGGAGGGCGATTTTTGGGCGATGCCGTCGAATTCAGTGTGTTGTGTGCATTCACACAACACACGCGGTGCAGCAGAACCGAGCGACTTGGGACCCTAGTTTGGTAATTGCTATCGTGCTGTCATTCTTCGCCTCCCTTTTATAGTGCCAGATGCCCTATTGTGGTTGTGGATAAACAAAATCACGTTATGGCGCAGTACCAAAATAGGGAGTTGGTAAATTAAACAAATATAAATAAATAAACAAATATATATACACCTAATTAGTAATTATATTGGCAACAGACGTTCAAGGTCTGGTTACGGGCTTCGCCTCCAAACCCCGAAATTAGAACTTCTAATATAGCAGTTAGAATAATCAATGATCCCACACATTGGCTGACAGTGTTCGTTGACGCAGAAAAGCAAAAAACGTGGGGCACAAATTCTCAAATTTATTATCGCAAGCAAAAGACTAAATGGAACAGTAGTATGAGACACACAGCAGTGATGAAGACTATCTTACAAGGAAAGGTTCCCAACTAAAGGTGAGCTTTTGCGATGCTATTTTGAAAGGATGTGCGGCCCTGTGAGCGGAGTCCAGAACTGCTGAACGCCTTTTGAAAGTCATGAAAAAGAGGTCTGGAAGCGTGAGAGCAATTATCATCAATCCCTACGACACCCCACAAGGTATGCCTCGGTGGCGCAGTTGGTAGGAGGGACGCCTCATAGGAGCGCACCGGAGGGGTTTTAAGTTCGAGTGCGCGTGCTGACGAAACTTTTGCACATATTATTTTGTTGCTATTACGCATTTTAGATCAACAATGCTTACAAAAAACCAAGGCTGTCTATTTGCGCCTTCATGTGTGCTAATTTTCCAACAATGCCTATCTGCACCAAATCATTTCTCTGGAAATGAAAAGTCCTGTCTTGTCTTCACTTTTAGTCAACAGCTATGGTACAAATCTATGTAACAAGCAAAACACACCAATAGCATCTTACAAAAGCCAGTGAGGAACAATCTTCTCCCTGACAAGGAATGACCACTTCTTCTTCGTTGAACGCCCGATCCGTGGGTGTAGAGAAAGGTCCGAAAGATCACGTTTTCTGAAGGCCACATATAGTATCCTTGTTTGCTTGTAAACGCTTGCTTATTTGTAAACCTATTTTGTGTGAAGCTGTAGTCATGTAACGTTAGATATTTTGTAATTGATTTACTTTTTACTTCGCAGGTGGGTGCTGTGGAGAACTGCCTCGGTTCTTTAGAAGTAAACATTTTGGTTAATCTGTAGTTTGAAACATATGTTATATGTAAATATGCTCTATAACACACGATAATACCCCTAGGTGGACTACCTGTATGATAAACATGGATTTTGCAAAAGTGCAAAACAAACGTAGTCTGCGGGATACAAACCCCCGCCCCTCTTTCACGACCCCGAGCTCTTCCCTATAACGCCACCTGTGCGCTGCGCTCAATCTCGATACGAGCCCTCATCCCGCGCGTGCCCGTCAGCTGCGGAGCACGTGAATCAACATGGCGCTGACACGCGTCTTCCGACGCCCGTAACTCTGCGCAGAGTTGTATTGGGGTCGAGATACCTGCAGTTTTTTACTTCCCAGGGAGAGATGGTTCTGCCCATATACAACACTTAGGCCGTTCCGGCCTACCGTTGAGATAGTATCCTGGTTAGACCAAATGCATAAGAAGTTGCAAAAACTGTGGCCGGCAGTGGTGTGGCCTGTGGCCGGCAGTGCATTAGAAGCAATTGACTAATTTAGTTATTAATTTTGCGACAGCCTGATAGAAATGTCGATTTTTCGACTATTCGAATAATTAATCGAATAAATTATTTCAATAGTTACTCGAATGCGTTCGTTCCAGCACAACTATAATGTCAGTATACCACTTTTCTGGATGTTTACGAAGGATGTTAGTGCTTGCATATGTCGGTACACCCTCACTAATTTTTAAGTATGCATCGCACAAAGCGAAAACCTATTATTAGGTTGTGTAATAAGTTCGTAGCGTTTTCTTCGAAAAGTTTTGTTAAACGATTTTCTTTTTATGTAACAAACTGTCTGTGTTCATTAGAAAGTACTTTTTCTGCTCTACAAAACTGCGCTGCCCTTGGTTGCTTATTTCCGGTCACTGATTTATTGAGCTTCTCCAAAACTAGTGGCCCCAACTAACAAATAACTTCTAGCGGTGTTTTGATTAAGCACCACACGAGGTTTTACGGTGCTTTATTGGCTAACGTTCAGTGGTATCGCCTTCTTCAGAGCCTGAAAGGCCTGAAGCCTGAAAGGAAAGACCAAGTCAGAATGTGGCTTGTAAGGATGCTGTCCCAGGAGGCTTGATTGGGGATGCTTCTGCCGATTTCAAGGCCCTGGAGGCAGCTCCTTAACGAAGGCTCGACGACATTATCCGACACCGGACTCAACAGAAGGAGCCAGAGATCTGGCGCGACCAGACGACATTCCTAAGAACAATTGTGACCAGAGAAAGGCTCGTATGTTACTAAGGATTTATAATCGGACTTCAACACTACCATGTGGATTTATGGAGAGCAAATAGCAAACGTGGCACGGAAGAAGGAAATCAAGAGTAAAGGTATGTGAATGGGAATAAAGGGCCTCATAGGAGAAGAAGGAGAAGATTGAGGAAGAAGAGGAAGAAAAGAAAGATTTCAAGGAGAGCAGGAGGGTGGCCGAAGGCCACCCGTGGGGTGTGCCGGGCCCGGGGGAAATAGTCGAGGATCGGAGTCTGACGGAGAAGAAAAGAACATCATCGTGAATGTATTAGGTTGTAACGAAATAAATGGCACTGAACCACTGTAAATTTAAACAGTTAATATCTCGGCTTGTAGACAAGTTTGTTAATCGAAATAAAAACCTTCTGATTCTACACATCTTTGCCAACGTGACACAAGCTTTTCTATCCCAGTAGCATAAAAATCAGAAGTTCTGGAATTGACGAAATCTTCGAAGGCACTTTCGGCATCCTGTTGGTATTTGAATATTTTTCCTACCAAGAAATCGCCAAGATGCTTGAAGAAATGGTAGTCTGTTGAGGAGAGGTCGGGAGAAAACGGAGGATGTGGTAGAGTTTCAATGCTCAGCTCATTCAATTTCTTCAACGTCATTCGTGCTACATGGGGGCGAGCATTGTCGTGCAGAAGGGGAACTCGCCTTCGGTTTACCAAGGCCGGCCGGATATCCTTCAACTTTTTCATCATTTCTTCAATTTCAATACAGTACTTCTCTGCCGTGATGGATTCACCGGGAGGGAGGAAGCTGTGCTGGCAGAGAAGTACTGAATAATTCCCAGCGAACACCACCATACTGTCACCATTACTTTCTTTTGGTGCAATTCCGGCTTCGCAAAAACCTTGGGGCTCTCATCGCTGTCCACGCACTGTGCCGATCGTCGCCTGTTGTCGTACATTATCCATTTCTCGACACAGGTTACGATGCGATCAAGGAATTGGTCCGTTTCGTTCCGTAGAAGCAGTGCGGACGAGATCTCATATCGTCGGTTTCTTTGCTCCTCAGACAGCTCGTGGGGCACCCATCTTTCCAGCCTTTTGGTCTCTCCAATTTCCTCCAGATGCCGGGCAGCTGTGTTGTGACTGACGCCAAGAACCTTCGCTATCTCCCTGGTATCTCATCTTTCAGCTTGTCCTCATCAACACCACTATGCCTCCCACGACCTTCATGTTCTTCCTAGCTCTCATCTCCATTCCGAGACTTCTGATACCAACGATACGCCGTCCAAATTGTGGGACATCCTTGACCGAATGCGGCTTTGATTTTCTCGTCCGCCTCCTTAGCTGCAGTGCCCAGCTTGAATTCATACAAGTAAATGCCTCGGATTACCCTTTTGTCCATCTGCAAAAAAGTCAATGAAACTCTAAAGTTTTCCCACTTTTACATAGAAAATTTGGTACTCTCCGGTAGAGAAATGTTTGCGCTTCTAAATGATTTGCCACATGTTACGGTTTATTCTTGATCAAACGCGTAAAGACGCACCAAAAATTGGCGCGAGCCAGTGCCATTTAATTCGTTACAACCTAATAGAATGAATGAATTAAGGATGAGAGAAAAGAAAGAGATGATGGGAAAGAGGAGATGGAGGCCGGTGGCCTCACCTCAGTGGCGGCGATCCTCTGTGTCCCTCTGACGTTTTGAGAGCTCCTTTTATACGGTCGTAGGAGCGCTGACCTAGCATTTGTCCGGAATCTTGCCTCTTACTTTCCTATGGTCTTCTTCCAAGTCCGCGGTCAACTGGTGTAAGCTGGTGTGTCATAAATCGTCCTCTGGGGTTCTGGTTTTCCGGTTCAGTTGTTCTTTGTATTTGGGAGCGGCTGCACAGTCATCAATTGAGCTTCTTTGATTTACTGTCGGCGAGTGGACGTTAGTTGGTTCTTGGTGTCCTTTTAGCTTCTTTGATTTATGGTCACTTGAGGCAAGTGAGCAGCGGCTGTTCTCTGGTGTACTTTCAGTGTCCTTACAGGCTGCTGCATCGACGTTGCCTTAAATTTGGAAATTCACGACAACCTTGGATCACGTAGTCAATAGAAAGATCGAGGCCCTCACCTTACAGAAAGCCAGACGGAAAAAGGTTGGCATTGGCCTGTGTCTCGAAAACGGTCCTGCCGGTAATAGGGCCGTTATCGAGACACAGGCCCCCAAATCAGAATGCCAACCTGATGTAGGACCTGGGCTCCCACGTTATATTAAAGCACTCTTCCTTCCGATTTAGCTTGGTGCCTTTGGCGTGAATGCAGAACGCTTCCAGGGTCTTGCGGGCAGCAGTTTGGACTTTGACTGTCAGTAGCTTGGTGATTATGGTGATTATATTGCTGAGTGAATTCCTATAATCTTATATTGTAGTATGATTTTCTTTTATTCCTTTTTTGCTTGCGCGGCCTGTTTTTATTTGTTTTTTTGTTGTTCTTACATATAGTGTCCTTCTTTGAGACGTATTTAAATAAATAAATAAATGTCGAACACCCCAAGACTTTCTCACCCAGTACTTGCACGACGGTATGCACAGTGGTGGCAAAATATTTACGGACACCTAACTCTACGGAATTTTTCTATCGTTAGGAAAATGGTCATGAGTTAATGCATTGGAAATGCCTCTTCTAGACCACAATGTATTGTAGATCATAACAAACGACGCTAAAATCGATAATCTGCGTGGGACAAACAGCTTTACACAATGTTGATCGATTACTGTCCTCTTCAACTCTGAGCAGCTTTCCTGAAGGTGGCGAAAACCAAGTGGATAACCTCAGCCTAGCGGAGTAAATTTACTTCTTCGAGAATTGAAATGGTCGAAAAGAGACGAATCGAAGTTCAACAGGTTCGGATCTGACGGAATGTGCTCTGCTCGTCGGTGAGGAATTCAATCCCAAGTGCATACAACGCTCTGTCAGATGAGGAGGTTCGGTTATGGTATGGGCGGCAACGAGCAGACGCGGGTCAGGGCCAACACATCGAATTCTCTGAACCCGGAACCAACGCGTATATGCTGACATTCTGAAAAATGTGGCGGATCCGTATGCTCGGAAGAAAATGGCAAAGGACTTACTTTATTTTCCAGCACGATAACGACCCAAAGCATACAAGCCGAAAGGTGAAGCAGTGGCTTGAGGCGAAAAAAAATCAAGGCTTTGAAGTGGCCTGTACAACTCCCTATTCAAACCCATTGAAGACCTTTGGAACAACGTGGACAAAGTGCTCAAGCGCTTAAAACCGAAACATCTGGATGAATTCGAAATAGTCATCAAGGAAGCGTGGAATGCTATCCCAGTGGAACGGTGCATGAAGTTGGTCGACTCAATGAGGAACCGATGTCTGGCTGTGATCAAGAACAAGGGCTATCCAACCAAGTATCGATCAGTTCTCCGACAATAAGGGTGCATAGGCGGGCTATTATAATGCTATGTGATTTTGAGGTTCTTCTCATCCATTACCTCATAACCATTTTTTTACTGAAATTTCTCTGTAAATTTAGGGCTGCCTAGAAACATTTAGTTGTGTGTTGTAGGAAATTGTCAGAGGATTCTAAAAACGTACTCACTTTCCTCTGAACTTCTTGGTTCCAAAGCTACGAGCGAAAAACGCGGCAGAGGTAGGTGTCCGTAAACATTCCATTTTCAGGTCGATTTGGACACTTTTCAAAACAAATTGGACACTTTTCGAATCAAATGGGACACTCTTCTAAGCTCGACTAGGACTTCTGAAATCAAACTAAAAAAAAATCAGAACTCTTCCGAATTGAATCAGCCTTCATACAGGTTGAACTAAAGACTTAACAAGATGGTTAGAAAAATTTTTTGTTCAAGGAAAATTTAGAATAACTTTTTTAATTTTTTAAACTTTAGCTGCCCAAATGAGTTTAATAATTTTATGAAATTTTTCCTTTTTGAGAAAAAATAACAAATTAAATTTCGTTTTAAAGCGCAGCAAGGCAGCAACCATATAGTGCCCTAAAAGAGAAAAAATGCGCCATGCGCTCGAAAAGCTCGTCGCGATTTTTATTTGATTGATAGTGTGAATGCTGCTTACATGGAACAACGAGGTATGTGCGTCCTTAACAATTGCACTTTTACGTTGTCTACAGTTTTTTCTTGTTCGATTAAAGTTTAAGTAGTATCAGGTTCCTGGTTCGGATTTTCCGCCCAGGCCAAACAAGCCTTCCATCCCTCCGGGGTCGGTGAATTGTACCAGACGTGTCTGGGAAGGATAAAGCGCTGACTTGTTCATCAACTCGCCACCGCAAGTCATTGTATGACCAAATACGCATTCATATCGCCTCCCCGAAAGTAGAAGTAGAATCCGCTGGCGCATCCCAAAAGGGATTGAGTAACGCCGTCCTTTATCCTTTTAATGAAGGTTTTTAGATGTAAGCTAGAAAGTTGTTTTGTATTGGCTGTCATTGTTGAAGCACTCTATTTACTACTAGTACTTTATTTGAGTAACGTCTTATGTAGTTTTTTTGACCAGTTAAATCATGAAATGGAAAAGGAGAATACTGCTTGTGTAGATTTATGTATATGTTGATTATATTTATATATTGAGTTATACATACCTGCAGACAATGCCACAAGTACAATTGTTAAGAACGCACATACCTCGTTGTTCCACGTAAACAGCATTTACACTATCAATCAAATAAAAATTGCGACGAGCTTTCCGAGTGCATGGCCCAATCTGGTCTTTTAGGGCACTGTATGGTTGCTGCTTTGCTGCGCTTTAAAGCAAAATTTAATTTGCTATTTTTTCTCAAAAAGTAAAAATTTTATAAAATTATTAAACTCATTTTGGGCAGCTAAAGTAAAAAATATTCAAGAGAGTTATACTAAATTTTGCTTGAACAAAAGGACTTCTAACCATCTTATTGAGTCTGTAGTTCAACCTGTATAAACCTGTATGGTTGTTTCAATTCGGAAGAGTTCACTTTGATTTCAAAAGTCTTAGGCGAGCTTAGAAGAGTGTCCAATTTGACGTGAAAAGTGTCCAATTTGATTTGAGAATTTTCCAATTTGGTTTGAAAAATGTCCAATTTGATTTGAAAACTGTCCAATTTGATTCGAAAAGTGTTCAATTCAACCTGAAAATGGTATATTTTGCCGCCACTGTATACTGACGAAAGCGTACTTTACTATACTCCATAACAAGTGACGTTGCATTTCACATTTCACGTTGCTTGATTCACTAGTATGTTGTTAGTGGGTTGAGTTAGAGGTCAAGCTCTATACAGCTGCACATCTCGGGGAGTATAGACCACAATTTGGGAGAAACCACCATTTGTGCGAAGTTTATTCGCAATTCAACACAACTGAAAGTGAGACGTTATACAGCAGCATGATCGGGTTAGTCGGATGCAGCAGCACGATTGCCGTACAGCGTAAACGTTAACAGTCGTTGAAGTGATTTGTCGGATAGCAGAGTTAAGTGACCCTGGTCAAACGCCCGCACACATTCTCGCGGCCATCTGTAAAACACTGGTATTGTAGCCGCTAATAACTAATGTCGACCTGATATTGCGCACTTACTCACCCTTCGTTCCTTTCCATATTAAACCGATGGTATCCTGCCTTTATGTCCATATAATATGACTCAATTGCCGTATATAAGCCGCTATCACACTGGTGAGTTATGTTCTTACGTAAGCATCTTGACATACAGAAAGCAAAACTGAAAAAAATGTGCATGACGTAGAACAACCACCATTAGATTTCCTCAAGCTTGCATAGCTCATATCAGCTTCGCGCGACTTTGCAGCATAATTGACCTATGGAAAGTAGTTTTTGTAAAACGTACAATTCGCTAACATCTGGGACATGCTGCCCGCTTTATCGGCATCAAGCCGTTAACCACTTCCTTACCTTCATCATAGACATTCTCTCCGAACCGTCCAGTAAGACATTGGTTTGTTCTGCGCAGTATTTCTGTTACTCTGGTTGCTCCTCCGCAACCGTTCTCATGCTCAAGAGATAGCGTTCCCAAATGTCGTTGACATGTCTTCCGAAGCCAGGTTCCCCCTCACTCGTTTCTTCTTACTGAATCTAATTGCGGGTCCGCCTTTACTGGTCTTCCCTCCCCCTCTTTAGTCCACCACATTCCTGGTCCCAACTCCTGCCCACTTCTTTGTATTCACTATTGAGCCCCTACTTGACTCTTCTTGTTGTTTCCCCTGTCCTGGCCCCTCCTCCTGGTTGTTCCTTTCTTTCCTGGTCGCTCTACTAATTCACCTTAGAGGTCTCCCTTACTGCCCTTCTCCACCACCCTCTTAGTGGTCCTCCCATGCTCACGCCAGACGTCGGTAACACGTATTCAGAATCAGGACGCTTTTGAGCGACGTTGGGGGCCATCTTCTGGAAGCTTTCGGAAGCTCAGAAAACCCGCTTTCCGAATTCAGAAGCTCAGAAGCGCGCGCAGTCGCCCCTCTGTCGAGCCTGAAGAGGCTATGCATATGGCAGATTCCCTGTTCCCCGTATGAATTCCCTTACGGGTCCCTTCTTGTTGGTTCCTCGTCCTGGTTCCGACTCCAGGTCCCTTCTTCCAGGTAGATTCCCTCCCCCTCGGAATCCTCCCTACTACTCTACCCCAATTAAATAGCCCTCCCACGCTCACGACACGACAACGGCCATTTCACGACATCGACGTCACATCTTCTAAATCCGGTCTCCCACACTGGTAATGGATCCCCTTGCTGATCCTCCTTACTGCTTTTTCCCCTTATTGGCAATTACCTACTGGTCCGTCCTTATTGGCTAAACCGTTCTTGCTGCCACCTCCTGGCCTACTTCAATGTGTCAGTTCTCCACCCTCGAGGTCCCCTTCTACTGTTACCCCTTTAGTGATCTTCTCATGCTAATGGCACGAAGTCGGCGACACCGCCTTTGAATTTGGACGCTCAGAAGTGCGCGTAGGTGCTGTTGTGTCAATCAGTAAAGGACTACGCTTCCCCTGCTGCAACAACATCCCACGTTCAGTAGCAAATTTTGCCCGCGCTGTAGACGATGCGGCATATCTCACTTAGGTTAGATCGTTCGACCGCCCTCGCTGTGGATGACGCGGCGATTTCACTTAGATTAGATCACTCGACCGCAACCGCTGTGGATGATGCGACGTATCTCACTTAGGTTAGATCACTCAAACGTCATCGACCACTAATTCAATTATATAGTGGTAGATGTTATTCGTTGTTATATTATGTTGTTGTTATTGAATAACTAAATATTCAATCAGGCGATCTAAGGGCGACGTGGCGTGGAGCGGTGGTTGGCTAGGTGAGGGATCCCGGTAGGATTCGCCCCGTCCACGGACACTCACGCGAGAGTATACCATAAGCCTCAACCTGTAAGAAGGTCATTTGGATTGGAAAGAGCTCGCTTCGAGGCGTCAGCGACGGGGATCCCCTTACTGCGGTGTGGAGACAGCGTTGCGCAGGCTGTTACGTGTTTAGATCGTCGTGAAAATGATATAACTTCATATAACCTGGCAGATTAGGTGGGCCGACCATGTAATGCGCTTCGCAGACACCCACTGGACGAGAGCCGTCGCCAACGGATTCCGCGCTATGTCAAGAGAACCCAGAACGCCCACCAACGCGTTAGTCGGACTTCTTCGTGGAAGCCCTGGACGAACGATGTGACGCTCTTCGTCTCCCTCGAGAGAAGAGGAGCTATCGGAGGACTCCGGCACGAATGGAGACGTTGCTGTTGCTCGCTCGAGCAACTCGATGAGCAAAGGGACGACAGGTGACGACGGGACATACCCTGATATATCTTCGTATACCAAGGAGGATCCATCCCAGTAGCACCAGTAGGAGCATCATTGGTTTGGTGAGGAATATAATGAATGCCACATCGTGGATAAATATGGTATTTTTCTGTTGTATGTGATAGTATAGTAGGGGCGCGTGTAGCGCAGTCGGAGGAGGCGCGACTGTCGCGTGCACCCGATACCAGGTTCCTGGTTCGGATTTCCCGCCCAGGCCAACCAAGCCTTCCATCCCTCCGGGGTCGGTGAATTGGTACCAGACTTGGAAGGATAAAGCGCTGACTTGTTCATCGGCTGGCCACCGCAAGTCATTGTATGGCCAAATACGCATTCATGTCGCCTCCACGACATCCCGTAGAAGTAGAATGCGCTGGCGCATCCCAGAAGGGATTGAGTAACGCCGTCCTTTATCCTTTATCCTTTATGTGATAGTAATGCTCGTAAAAGGGAGTACAGTGCGTTTCAAAACTATGAGGCCACTAACGATGCTGGTTTGTTATACATGCAATACTTTTGCCCTGTGAAATCAAAACTGCTCTGTACTGACTTTGCTATTACCTACTATATTAAAGCCATCATTTCGCGTGGTAACCGACTATCCGTTGAGGAGCAAGCTCAAGCTCAAGCTCTACATCAGATAGAACACTCCAGGAATCGCTGCCCAACTTCGTCGATCAAGCTGCGTGGTGTCGAGCTATCTTGAAGATCCTGTTGGCGGTTGAAGAAAATCAGCATTTGGAAGACCTCCTGCGCTCTCTGGACAAGACGTTCGACACATTCAGCGACTCTTACCGAACTTTACCGGCTTCGATCAGCCAAGTTAAGACGGACCTATTGGTTGGATGCATCGAGGACGATCATCTAGAGAGCAGCCAGACAAAGCGGTAACATTGTCCGCGAGACGATGGTGGGCTCCGATGCTGAGTGTTCGCCAGCAATCTGAATATCTTCAGTTTGTGAGTAGAAACATCACAGACGATTGCTGCACGGCACACCATTTACACTATGAATTTCCTCATACATGGATGAGTCCGGTGCTTTCAGATAGCCTTCTCCGACGAAAAGAAATTCAATTTGGACGATCTCACTGCTACTGGCGGGATCTGCGGAAGGACCCACTCGTCTTCAGCAGACGTAATTTCGGGGGTTGCTCCCAGATGATCTGGGTAGCCTTCTGTAGCCCTGATTTTCTTCGGGTTGCCTTTACCACGAGTCGAATGAACTCATAGGACTATCATAATATTCTCAGAGATCATCTACTACCATTTCGTCGCGAACATCATGCACAGGAATTCAGTTTACGCAAGATAACGCTTCGGTTCATGCCAGTAAATCAAACATCCTGTGGTTGAACTCCAAAGACATCCGCGTGCTAGGCCAGTTCGTTCACCGGACTTGAACCGGTTAAGAACATCCGGGGAGTCACTGTACAACAGATATATGTCAACGGAAAGCAATTCAACAAAGTCTAGGAACTAGGCAGGGCGACTAAGGCAGCGTGGAACCATTTGGACGCTGCCTCGATCTGAAGAGCATGGCTAAAAGTATGCCAGACAGAATTTCTGAACTTTTTTCCAATCACAGCGGACCTGTTCATTATTAGTTTGTAGCTGCTGACTATTGATTGTATTAAAATGAAGTGTCTGTGGTGGCCTTATACTTTGAAATAGTGGAAAACCAATGATTTCTTCTTAAAAGTACTTTGTATCAAAGATAGCTTTCTGGTTCATTTTCAAGCATGGTTTTCGACCACGGCGAATTCAGTGGAAGCAACCCCTCACCGCGAAATGTCGTTAAAAATACGAAATTTACAAAATTAGAGGTGGCTTTGTACTTTTGAAACGCACCGTAGAAAACTAATAATCAACATAAAAACAGTGAACATAATAAGCAGAAAAATAGAAGCATACTCTCAGTGCAATGCATTCGATTAAAACAAATTGGTAAGGAATTTTCTGCAGATAGACCAGTCAGTAAGGACTTTGCATCGCGTTATGGAATTTGATATCTTCGCATGCCCACGGGGACTTGTTTACCTTTACACTGAGACTGACAAACCCAGCCCCAGGTCGCAGATAACGTACGTCAGAACTCGCAGAAGATAGTAGCTCCGCGACTATGAACACTAAATGAATGGTGGAGAAAAATTACATGAGGCAAAGCGACAAGCTAGTCGTCCGAATAGGGAGAGTGCACTCAGTCGTGGGCGATGCAAGTAATTGCGTCATGCGAGATTCAGACTTTTGCAAGAAAATGGCGGAACAGCGTTATGAAATCTGCCAATATTGATCGACTGCGCCGCCCAATCGATGCTAACAGAGTTCATAAAGCTGCGCAGCCCAGTGTCTGAAGTATAAATTCCGGCTATTTTTTGGTGTTCGCTGCACAACGTCGATGCGCAGTAGATGAAGCCGCGATTCGCTCGATATGGGAGCATATCATTGCATAGTGTCGATTTGCGATGGAGTTCTAAACATGTCCCATGGTCGAGCTGTGTAAAATGAAACTCGAAGAAGTATGAAAGCATCGCCGACCACTCAACAGGTCCAGCATTTGCAAGCTGCAACAGAAACCATTCGCAAACGAATACTTGGACTAACTTGCAACTGAGTCTTGCATCTGATGCATAATCAAAATTCAGCCCAGCGTTGGTCATTTTCTTTGACTGGCCCTGTTTGAGGTTCTCGAGCTCATCGAAGTCAGACTTGCAGGTTGAATGGCAGCTTTCAACGGCTTTCTCGACGCAAGCGTCTTCATTGGAATCCACTGAAATAGTGTGGTATTAGGTGAATATGAAGGGGTTTTCAATAAAGAAAAGTATTGAGAAGGAACGCCGAGCTGCTGAAGAGTTACCGGCCGCCCTTGAAGCGAAAGGCACAATAAGTGATCTCTTAGTCTGCGCCGTAGGTAGGATGGCGCGAAGCCTCCACGGCCTACGCTTCTAGGTATGACTCAGTGACCCAGCTTAGCGCTCCCATTTCCACCCATCTTCTTTTGCCTACGATTATTCCTTGCATTGTGTTGTATTGTTATTGAGAAAGATTGATCGATTCACATGGGTGCCAACTGTCGACAGTCGCGGTGTTGCCGTTGACCTATCGCTTCTAATAGCTAGCCGGCTTTTACAAAAGTCCAGCAATCGACATATTCGTCGATGCACTAGGTTCTGCTCAAATTGCAACGTGGCAGAAAAAAACAATGTAAAAATTAGCTGTTGAATAATGATCGTAGAAATGTTTCAAGCCATTGGACCAAGATTACTAAGCAAATTTAGTCCGTTTAGCGTTTGGGCGCAACCGTCGTCACAGCCTGAAAAAAGAGCCGAAGTACCACTTCAAGTCAACATGATTCCAGAAGGTAGTGATGAAAAAGATGCAACTGAAGTGGTCTAGACCAATAAGTTTATGGTAGGGTTCAATCCCAAAGGGGGCACTCCATAATGACTTGTAAATCCTAGTTACGCATAAATACATACAGCATACAACATAACATATGAACGATCTCACTCTAACTGATCCCCTCGGAAATCGCCGATCCTGATGCTTAAATATTAAAAAAATCGTTATCAAACTATGGAGTGGCTGCTGCGGCGCTGCTATTAATACCCGTTTGAATTCCCGCGGTACCCTGCCGGCGTGCGCGTCGACTCACTCTCTACGTATCGTCCCACGTCCCACTTCTATTTCTGCACGTGGTCCGCGTCGGTCGCTTAGTTTTCTGCATTGCCTTATCTAGTCACTGCCTTATGTTCCCATAAGGCAGCCACTAGATTCTATTTAAATGAAGTGGGCCCCCTTTGGGATTGAACCTAAGGTAGCAGCCGAGAGTCTGGAGAATCATCACTGGATGGAGGCAGACTATGTAAGTAAGAGTCTTCCTTCTAACCACTCCCTCAACAACCCTCCATCACCCGCCGATATCAAGCGGCAAAGATCAGCAAATGGGACAAGACCTTTTCTTGAAAGTGATAGAGGGAGGGTTGTGGAGGGTGTGGCCAGAAGGGGAAACTCTTACACACAGTCTACCTCCACCCGTCTGTGGTCTTCCAGACTCTCGGCTGCTACCTTAAACTTAGTGGTCTCGACCACTTCCGTTGCATCTTTTTCACCACTACTTTCTTGAACCACTGTAACTTGAAAGTGGTCTCTGAATGTCTTTCCAAATGTTGTTATTCCAGGTTTTGACGGAGGTGCTTGCACCGATGTACAACCAAGGTTGAATTTACTTCACAATCTTGGTCCCACAGCTTCTAATCTCCACGGTCAAAATTCGACGTTATGCCAGGAAGCGACGGTCGAACTTGAAATAAATACGTCCTGCTCTTACTGTGACTCCTTTAATTGCCACTGACAGAAAATTATTTAATAATGTTGTATTCGCAACAATACCCAGAAGCGGGTACCACAGCGGAGGAACTCAACAGGGCGAGACCAAGAGGGTGGTCCCTCCACATAGGAGACGATGTGTACTTCAACGAAGTAAATACTGTAGGCGAAGTGTGAATGCACTATTTTTTGTTCGTCCGAGATCCCACTGTTGAGAAACTCATGAAAAAGTAGCGGCAGCTGGTGCTTGCAGTACAGTTACCAGAACCCGTACGCCACGTCCGTTCCGACTGCTGCTCTCAACTTGCCTTTAGATGAGATCGCTAAGGGATAGTTTAGTGTGCGCGCGACGCAATGCATGTGTAGTGGCTGTATTGATCGAGCGACGCGATTGATCAATTCTGCCACTACACATGGCATTGCGCACACTAAACGACCCCTAATGGATGGAACATGCGGCTTATCTAGCAGATCGCGTGGATATATCGCAGTATATTGTGAGGATTAGGAAGGAAGTTCGTAGTAGGGCTACGCTCAAGAAGTCAACGAAATCATCGGAAATTGCTCCTCTTACCATCTGGTCCACAAGCAACATTTACCAGCTTTTTGAGCGTAGGGTAAAGATCGACTTTGGAACACTTTCCAAGGCATTCTATCCAATCTTTATAATACCTAAATAAAAATTTCTCAAAAAGACAAGTTCACATGCACGTAATTGCCTCTACTCGTCTATCATTCAGCTCACCAACACACGTTTCCAAGAAGAGGTGGACGTTTCTCCGGCAGTTTGTGGTCAGACTGAAATCATAGCTTACTTAGGAACATTACAGGAAGTGAGGCCTGAAGTACTTTCACATACAACTTCTGATGTTTGCCCAGTCTCACTTCCAGAACACTTCCCAAATTGACCGAAGAAATGAGAATATACACAGAAACCGGTGCATAGCTCACTTCTGCAATAAATTGCTCTTAGATAGCCAATATTCACCTCTATTTACATATTGGCGCCTAGGATGTTACAACACTGTAAATTAGAAACTGCTATTATTATTTATTTATTCTCTTATTCAAAGCACATAATAGTGCGCCAATACAAAGCATTAAAAACAGTCGTTAGAAAGCTCGACAGTGAATGACAAATTATTAGTAGCTGAGCACTCAGGAACAGACCCCAAAAAGCACTAGCAAAGAAAAACAAGGATTACGACTTGATTTTTTGAACCAGCCAGAATAGGAAAGCGTTGAGCTATAGAATAAGCCTACGACCTTCTAAGCGCGCGATTTCGAGGCGGAACTATTCAGGAATTGCAAGGCGCGACATAAGAAGCACGTCGGCGCAATGCAAGGAAGGGGTTGTCGTGAATGCGATGGTTCGCTCCTTTATATTCAAACTCCCGCGGGCTGCCGTATCCGCTCGGGACCCCGATGAGGCACTCCCGAGGCTCGGCCTGCCCGCGCACGCTAATGGTCGGCGGGGACCGCGGTGCGCCGCCCCCCGCCCGGCTCATTCTATACTTCCGTCGACACGTCGAGCGGCTGCGCGGGCGCGGCTCTGGGGCACCGCAATTGTGAGCCCGCTTCTGTCACCATCCCGAGGATCCTCTGAGCGGAGCCTTGCCGCTCCTCGTACTCCAGCCGGCTGCAATACAGGGAGGACGGCAAGTCTGGATGGGGCTCGCCTGACCACGGATAGCCACTACAGTCTTTCCTGCCGGAGCGGTCTCATCTAGCCTGTATTCCATATTATCTAGCGTCCATCTCCGGTATTATACTGATGTGGCTGTGTGATGTGGATATATGGAATGAACCGTAGTTATATATGTCTACTGCTGCCTACGCCGAGGAAGGTGGTGAGTCTCCTATCAGTGTCTTATCGGTATTGGTATTGTTATGTATATCTGCTGTTGTTGTTGCTAGTGGGTCAGTTAGCGGTTAGTGTTGTAGTTGGGTAATGGTCTTAGGGTAGTATTTGGGGGTTGTGTGTGCTCAATACAGTCCGGGGTCAATACAGCGCGCCTGTAGGCACCCCGCGGCTGATGCGTGGTGCAGGCGTGCGTCAATCCAGGCGCTGCCCACCACGATGGGAGAGAAGTCACCACGCGGGGCCCCCGTCTGCTAGGGAAGAGGGGGCGTGATCTACTCACACCATGGGGTCCCCCGTATGTCCCATGGGTCCTGGGTTCCTGGTCTCCTCGTAGCACCACGGGGTGAGTGGGGGACTCTACTCAACAGGGGCATGCTCCCTCGCGAGTGGGGCCACCGATCCGCAACAGAGGTGCAGGGGAGCCCATCAGGGGCCGGATTCAACAAAGTCACAACGGTAACTTTTAACAGCGATTTCACATCACAGCACATCAAAATATGATAACGCAGCTTAAGAAGCGATATGGTGAGCAATAAGGGGGTTATCTGAGCTTTTCGCTCAAGAAGCGATATGGTGAGCAATAAGGGGGTTATCTAAGCTTTTCGCCTACAAATCTCCGTTAAAGTTACGTAAGTCGTTGGTGAATCCGGCCCCAGTATTCAAATACAAGTACGAGGTGACGCGGCATTGGCGCAACACGTGAACGGGGGAGGCAGTCCTTGGCTTCGACCGACTTGAACATAGCAGTCGGGTTTGGTGACGTGGAATTTCCCCCATTGTACGCGTACGTACGTGTAATGCAAGTTGCACCGAGAAGGGCCTAGGTCAAACTGGTAAAAACCCGTAACTTTTTCGAGTACTGATGGACTGCCCCCCTCGTCCACTGTTTGCGCCGCGGCATTTCCCCGTGTGAGCGAGTTTTACCCGTTTGGTTGGCCTGTGACGTATGGTTTGGTCTTGGCTCCTCTAGCTACAACTTGTATTACACGTATGCGCGCGTCAGTTTGCATACAGTTCAGGAAATTCCACGACAGCGTGTATCTGACTGCTACGCTCAAGGCGGTCGAAGCTCATTGGCTCCCCCCCCCCCCCCCCTACCATTGCGCCGAATACGTCATTGTAACAAAAATAACTACCACAATACACTAGAGGAAAGCAACTTTCTGAACGAATCCATAGCCGAGTCTATATTTTGTTTAATGCAAACCTGCAAGCAAAAGCTTGAACTCCCTCAAGCAATAGCAAGCCAAAACTATTTGTTCTACATGCCCCTTCCTTGTGCATAGTTCTTGGCCGCTATTTAACCGCGCAAAAAAGGATTTATGTTGACATTACCGATGAAAGTGTTGGAAAACATTTTACAATCAGAAACTTTACTTCTATATATTAAAGACTTTAATCACATCATTCGTCTACTCGCCATTAGCTCTTCTAGTTCTTAGTTTTCCTGGAGTGGCAGTGCAGTGAGAGGCACCGACTATGGCAAACAACCGATCCTGGTTCGCAGGGTTGGGTGGGTGAATTGGTACTAGGCTCGTTTCGGAAGAACAAGACGCTGACATGCCCATCGGATGGCCACCGGGGGTCGGGCCAAATACGCATTTCAACTGGGGTAGGATTCATCAAAGACTTACATATCTTTAACAGAGAACTCACAGCGGAAAACTCAGATAGCGCAGCTTATCCCACACCACATCGCTTGATAAGCCGCGCTATCAGGGATTTCGGCTGTAATTTTCTCTGTTAAATTGCTGTAAGTCGTTGATGAATCGCCCTCTGGAGGAAGCGGCCCAACCTCAAGAGGAAGGGAGGACGCTCTTATACGTCCCTTTTCTATCAAACGAAACCATTGCTTCCATTCGTATATGCCTTCGAAAAGCAGATGTAGAGGAGTTGGCTATAGTCGAAGAGTTCCCCCCTACAAACGTAAAGGGAGAACTGATTCAAAACCGCACGTGCGACAGGAGGCGCACTACATCATCCTGTGTTATATACCCGCTTGTAAGTGCAAGTGACAATATGACATCGTGGGTGGTGTACCCTATTACATGTAGTCAATGCGGGAATGGGTATATAGGGGACATTTTGCACCGAAGTTGAGGCCTATGGTATAGTCCGCGGAAGTGTCCGCGGAACGGGAATAATCTTGGTGGGACTCAATGAGTGCCCAATCGCCGCAGTCCGCAACACCCACCTTCCGCGGATCGTCGGCGACGGTCGACGAACGAGCTGGTACACTTCCCGTCCGCGGAACGGCCCGCGTGCAGTGCACCGCGGGGCTGTCGGTCGTCGACACTCCAACAGCGGTCGGCTGACATCGCCATTCGGGCACATGGCAACGTTCCAACTCCAACGTCATAAGCGCGCTCCTACGCGAATGCTGTCCCTGTCGGCTGTCGACCGCCCTGGGTCAACGACGGCCCTCCGCGGTGTTCCGTGGATATATGCTCCTACACCCATTCGAGATAGCTCACGTCCAGCTAGGGAGTCACGGTGGATTGCTTCAACTCGACCACTACGGATAGCATTATTATGCTCTATGAGAATGCGTTCTAAACGAAATAATTTTTAAATAAAACCCTTATGCTACTTACTTTTCATCCTTATGTTCATCAGCCATCACAGAGAGCAAAATAAACATTATCGCAATGTGCGAGAAACTCTAAAAATAGATGCTTAAAATTGAGCTTTTTCACAGGTTTGGTTTGGCTTTTTTAAACGTTTTTTTCATAGCCGTTCCCATTCCTTCACACACTCGGTTTAACTTCCTCACTAGCACGAATTCTTCTCCTCCGGTTTTCAAGCTTGCAAGCGATACAATTGTTTTGGTTGGTGAGTTTGTGTCATTTTCTGTGTGTCGCATGCCCTCAATGTCCCAGACATATCAGAGGGCGAGAACTCAGGGAATCGAGAAACAAGACGAAGGAAGACTACGCGTAAACTATAACCATATAGATGCGTTCCATCGGTCTTAAGCAGATGCATCTCGCTGATTTCAAGAGCGATATGCTCCATAAGCTGAGAACACTGAATGACGCGGTATGGCGTGGTTGCACGCGATGCACTCCGGCCGGTCACCCTCAATGGACGGAGAATTCTTCACAACACAAGAAGGCGATGCAAAGGGCGCGCCAGGCGTTCATCGCGGACAAGATTTTCGGGTACGTAAGAATAGGACTCCACGACAGCTTTGGGGTCTTTCAGGTCGCTTTATTTCCTCCATCCTGCACTGACTAGTGTTGACCTGCTGTTCAATCTTGATTATGAAACGCATGGTGCAGTGGCTCGCATGAGTTGGGAGGTGCCAAGTGCTTATGGCCACATGGACACTTCTCAATCTGCAAGTCGTTGCCATATCGCATTCTTTTGCATTCTGTTTTGTCCCCAAATGGGCGCAATGCTTTTATGCTTATGTGGTTCACATCGTATTCTCAGCTGTGAACCAAATTGACGTGGATAAGTGACCATTCTGCACTGTAATGCAGCGGCTATCAATAAGCAGTCCCAGCTTTAGGGAACATCTTGAACACGATGTTCTAGTACACAAGTACTCTCGTGCTTCTGGTGTTCTTCTGTCTTTCTGTCAGTTTTTTCTGAGTTGTAGTTGATTTGTTGTTGTAGGAATAACTCTTGACTACGAGAACAAAGTGAAGGAAGAAACAATTTCGAAGTTTCCTCGAGGTAACGCTGCTCAATTGTCACCTATCAGGTTGGTCAGGTTTTTGAGCGACGTTAACTTCAATAACATGGATTTTGCGCGTCACAAACTCATCCAAAAGACAGGACAGGGCGTGGTCGGCGGGAAGGATCGTATAAAGAATATCCCCTCAACACCAAGCTACACGGTGGACCAATTTGACAACTACGTACGCAACCATGACCAAGCCTAATCGCGACTGAAGCGATGCAGCTCCGTACCAGCTTCGACTGTGTTCGGCGCATACGCCCCAATATCAGGTTACGACGACGAAGAGGTCGAGGCGTTATACTTGATGCTGGAAAACTTCTATAACCAAGATCACATCTTCTACAAGGCGATCGTCAACGGTCGACTAAAGAACCTCACATCGGTGTCCACCAAAGAGTTGAAAACATGGAGACAACAAAAACGTCTGACCAACGTTTCCGCTAACTCCAAGTTCTATGCGGACCGCTGTCTGCCTCGAGCAGGTCCGCTTTTCGCGCCAAGAGAAGAAGGACGATAAATTCCAGGAACGTGCAGAGACACCATCAACTGGGACTTTTAAACATGATGTTATGATGTTCTGAGTGACGCGGTTCATGCAAGTGAGAGAAGGCCTCTGGAGTTTAGCAGACGAGCTTCTTTGGTGTTCCAAGATCAGAGACGTCGAAAATTATTAGATTGTAACGCAGAAACTTCCACAGCGAAGTCCAGTCAGTAGCTCTTACCATTAGTGTTGAAACTGAACATGGTAATGAATTGTTTCTGCTTGGTTACCGTAACCGCTCCTGTAAATCAACAGTAATTTCTGAATTCACTGACATTCTATTAGGTTGTCCGGAAAGTTCTCAACGTTTTGTGTTACTATTTTTCATTTGTCGAATATTAAGTCAAAATCCAACTTGCATTGCGCATTAATGCTGCTTTCTGTACAGAATTTTTCATTCTGTCTGACAAAATAATTTGTTTCAACGTTGTTTTATATTTATCTTCTTGAAGGGTTTATTGAAGTATGTCGAGGGGGCAATTCCAAACGACATTTTATTTTAACTTATGACAACCTGCGGCCGAGGCAGCTCGAAAATCGGGTGGGCTACCCGAGTAAAATGCATTGCGCATGCGCCCGTTGTACGAGAGCCATCACCGATTGGATTCCGCAGGATGTCAAGAGAACACCAGAACGCCCACCAATACGGCACATTGTGTTGTACGAAAGGCGCAATACGGCAATCCGCGGTGCAGCAGTTTTAAGAGAATCTGTGCAGCACGACCCCGCCCCCCACCCCCGCCAAGGCTCCCAAAGTTCATAGGAAACAAAAAAGCATAGTGAAAATAAAAAATGGCCATATCGGCTTAGGGAACGCACCCTCTGCCACGTGCACTACTGCAATGGCCCAAAATCTGATTTTGTGCGTTGTACTGTAAGTTCGCGACAGCTCGTTCGAACGAATTCGCAGTAGACCATATCCAATGCAAGCAGAGCATGTGTTCGAATTTAGTGCATGAGTTGATGCGAGAACACGCCCGTGGGTAACCCCTTTCGATCCAAGAACAGGCCCGCTTCAGAGGCGCTTCAGAGGTGAGTTTTATATTATTTACAAGTGCTCCGACAGGCCTAACGGCGTATCTTGCACTTGCACGCTTCGCGCGAGTTTTTAGTTTTTGTAAAACTTACAATTCGCTAACATCTAAGGCCTGCTGCGTGCTTTATCGGCATCAAGCCGTTCACCACTTCTGTACCTTCATCATAGACATTCTCTCCGTACCGGCCATTGACGTCATTGGCTTGTGCTGGGCAGTACTTCTGTCCCTCAGGTTGCTCCTCCGCAACCGTTCTCACACTCAACAGCCAGATATCGTTGATATGTCTTCCGAAGCCAGGTTCCCTTCACTCGTTTCTTCTTACTAGATCTATGTAATTGCTGGTCCGCCTTTACTGGTCTTCTCTCCCCTCTTTAGTCCCCCATCTTCCTGTTCCCAACTCCTGCCCACTTCTTTGTATCCACTATTAAGCCCCTACTTGACTCTTCATCGTGGTTTCCCCAACCTGGCCCCATCTCCAGGTTGTTCCTTTCCTTCCTGGTCGCTCTTCTGGTTCACCCTTCTCCACCACCCCTAGTGGTCTTCCCATGCTCACGGCAGACGTCGATGACACGTATTCAGAATTAGGAGGCTTGTTGAGCGACGTAGGAGACCCGTCTTCTGGATCGAGAAGCTCAAAAGACCCGTACATCGAATCCAGAAGCTCGGAAGCGTTCGCACTCGCCGCTGTGTCGAGCATGAAGGGGCTATGCATATGGCAGATTCCTTGTTCCCCGTGTGAATTCCCTTACGGCTCCCTTCTTCTTTGTTCCCCGTCCTGAGCCCACCTCCAGGTCCTTCCTACGGGTAGATTCCTTCCTCCCGTCGGGATCCTCCCTACTACACTGCCCCAAATGAGTAGCCCTCCCACGCTCACGACACGATGGCGCCGAGTGTACACCTATTGCGTGACATTGGTGTACATCTTCTAAATCCGATCTCCCTTACTGGTAATGGATCCCCTTGCTGAACCTCGTTACTGCCCCCCCTTATTGGTAACTCCCTATTGGTCCCTCCTTATTGCCTAAACCCTTCTTGGTGCCACCTCCTCGCCTGCTTCTCTGTCCCCTATCGACCCTTCCCCCATCCCGATGCCTCCTCCAGGTCGCTCCCTCCTGATCGCTGTTGTATTAAGCAGTAAAGACTACGCTTTCCCTGCTGCAGCAACATCCCACCTTCAATAGCAAATTTTACCCGCGGTGTAGATGACGAGGCGTACCTCAATCAGGTTAGATCACTCGACCGCCCCCGTTGTGGATGATGCGGCGTATCTCACATAGGTTATATCACTCAATCGTCATCGACCGCTAACTCAATTGGTAGATTTTCCGTCTCTTGCTTCCCCATTTCCGATCCACCTATGTTGTGCCAAAGCACATCTTAGATCGAGAATGGGGAACCAAGGTTGGTGAAGATTGCTGCACCCCTCACTCCCGTATTGCGTGGCACGAAATTAAGAGTATTACACAGCTACACTGCATTAGTGTGACCTACCCTGGATGGTGGACTGAGGTAGGTCATTTCTGATGCAACGTGGTGGACTGAGCTAGGTCATTTCTGATGCAATTGGACATAAATGCGCGTTTTCATCAAGGCAGATAACCACTGAGTACAGGGTGACCCCTATACCGCAGCCGCTTTGGAGCCATGCAGTCATCTTGCGGTTTCTTGGTAGGACGATATTTATAATAAGAGGGAGAGTCTCATCAAGGGACTATCAGGAACACCTTACGTACTCACCATCTTGAATAGATTTTCAACAGCTGAAAACCGAATGCGAATTCTACAGTTCGTCCACTCTGAAATAACCAAGATCCTGGTCCACTTAAACGTTGCGCAAGGTTGCGCACAGTTTGCTAATTCTGAGGAGGACGTTAAGAGAAATAGCCTGAACACAGTTAAACACCACCAGCGGAGTGAGATGAATCGAAAACGCCCACTTGACTTGACCACTCGCAAGCAAACAGTGAACCACCCATGCTGTAAGTTTCTGAATGCGATACAGTTGCCAACTAGGTGTTATCAGTGTGTACTACAGGCGTCAATGATATCGTAACGATCTTTGCTCAACGTTCATTCCCTTTGCATATATTACTCGACCGGTCGTAGGCTCCTAGGAATGCCCGCACTGAATTCAATGGGTTAAGGACTCCGTACACTTCTGCGGCGTTGCCGCAGCCGACAGTCGGCAAAAGTGGGGCGGGGCCTTCAAGTTGCGGTGTTGCCTCAGCACGGCGCCGTCGCAGTGCACTCCAGTCGGAACCTACTCGCTCCGAAGGAAACCGCGCTCCGGTGAGCAACGCGCGCCCGAATCAAAACAGCTGACAATATCTCGGTTGACCATTGAAGGAGGTATCTCCGACTCCGAAACGCTAGAACAGACGACGAATCATGAATTAGAAGACGATGCGCTCCTTGAACCCAGCACTGACGTTGCTGACAGCGTTTGGTACTGCATTTCCTTATAGCAGGCGACGGTTTGTCATGGTCTCTCCATAAAGGTAAACATGTGCCTATGTACTCCAAGTAACGGACCTCCCAGTAGATTTTACCATGAACTTATACTAACCTAGCACCCAAGAATTTATAGTGAAGACAGAAACCAGAGGGACAAACGCTTACGTCGCCAAATCGCCTATCGACAACCGTTTTCGCATTTTTCAATTGAATTTTCTCTTCATTGTAGCTGAGGTTCTTGAAAAGATTTGCCTCTTTATGCTAGAAATGAAGAATAAAACTAATATACGGCTGCATTAACGCTTCCAATTAATGTAATACGAGAGAAGAGCAATCTTCTCGAACGAAGCGTTGACAAATAATCAGCTGATTGGCTCTATCGATCAGCTAACTTAAAGGGCTCGTGTGTTTTCATTTGAGTTTCCCACCGCGAACGGCTAGAGCGCAGATAGTCTCTGCCTGCGGCATTGCCGCACCGACGGCAACAATGATTTCAGCCATTATTGCCGTCGGTGCAGCAATGCCGCAGAACTGTGCGGGTGCGGGACGGCGCCGGCTGTCGTTGCCGGCGGCCTCTGCGTGCTTGCCCCATGTTGAAGGATAGGGCTACGGCAACGCCGCAGAAGTGTGCGGATCCCTTTAAGATAAAGTGAGCTAACCTGGCTACAAGTGTGGGAAAGTGGGACGAACCTGGTCTCAAGTTCAGGTTAGATGGAAGATACCTTGGACCACTCATATTGCCCTTTCAAGAGAGGCGCTAGTTTGTTCTGTTGGTAATTGCTATTGTACTGTCATTCTTCGCCTCTCTTTTATAGTGCCAGCTGCCTTATTGTGTTTGTGGATAAATAAAATCACGTTATGGCGCAATACACACTTGCTAAGGCCCAATGCAGGTGTCAAGACGTTGCCTCGGTGTCTATGACATGTGTTCTGCATCATAACACATTTCGTTAGTGCATTTGTTTTTAAAGAAATGAGTAAGTTCAATATATTAGGTTGCCCCATAAGTCTTCGCCGTTTTTTTCAACGATTCACTGCAGATTTCGCCGGCAGTCTCTTGCATAGCGCTGCACAGCTTTCGGAAGAGAATGATTTGCTCTATCAGAGCTTGTATTGCATTTCTTTTTTCATCATGAATTTTGTCAATTTTTAGGTCGTTGAAGAGAAAAGTGAAAAAGTGAAAAAGTAGCCATTTGCGCACTTGTTCTCTCCGCTTAGGTTTGTATTTTTTGCGCAGTTTTTTATAGCGTTTGGAAGACAATGTTCTGTACTACAACAGTTTGTGTTAGTGCTATTTTCTCATTTGTGCTTTATTGATTTTTAGGTCATCAAATTGGGGCGTCCGAAGGAGGATGGTTATTTTTGCCGACAGCTCCTGCTCTGTGTTTGGACTTTTTGGGTTAGTGTTATATGTCATTCGAAAGAGAATGCCTTGCTCTATAAGAATTTGTGTCGCGTTTATTGATTTCTATTGAATATCAACAAAATGCCAAAAAAAAAGAAAAGTCGTCTTTACCGACAACTCCTTCTCCTTGTTCAGTTGTTGATATTCGACAGAAATCAGAGCGAGCCAATAAACGCGACACAAATTCTTACTGAGCAAGACATCCTCTTCCAAACAGCATATAACAACAAGCAAAAAAGTCCAACCACAGAACCGGAGCTTTGGTAAAATATCGGACGGCAAAATCGGAATTCCCAATTTGACGGACTAAAAATCAATAAAGGGCAAGTGAGAAAATAGGACCAACACACATTCTTGTAGTACAGAACATTGTCTTCCAAATGCTATAAAATACTGCGCAAAAAAAATACAAACCTAAGCGGAGAGAACAAGTGCGCAAATGGCTACTTTTTCACTTTTTCACTTTTCACATCAACGATCTAAAAATTGATAAAATTCATGACGAAAAAAGAAATGCAATACAAGTTCTGATAGAGCAAATCATTCACTTCCGAAAGCTGTGCAGCGCTATGCAAGAGACCGCCGGCGAAATCTGCAGTGAATCGTTGAAAAAAAACGGCGGGGACTTATGGGACAACCTAATATTTCAGTACTGAACACATTCAGCTCCCATTAAACCGTTTAAGATTGGCCACCACCAACTAGGACTGCACCAGTACGCCGTCTTCCTGCAACACTTCCGCGACAGTGCTAAGGCAGCCGAGTGCTTGAAGGACAGAAGGGAATGAGCGTCGAATAAACCGCGAAGAAGGCGAAAAACGTCCTGCTCCGTGGCTACCTGTCCGACTCCACTGTCCTCGCCTGTGCTAGCATACACCTCAGGGACCTGGGCCATAAGAAAGCAGGATGAACATGCAATCAGGGCCGAGCAGGCTTCTAGTACGGCTAAGGCACTAGAAGACTGGTTGACCGTACAAACACTATTTTTCATCGCCAGTTACAATTCTGTGCAAAAGTTGTTGAATATGTCCGTGTGATGAATGAACATAAGGAACCAGAGAGTGACGATTGCTGCCGGCCTGTTTGTCCGTCATCATTCATCAAACAGATATATTCAATGATTTTTGCATAGAATTGTAACTGGCGATGAAAAATAGTGTTTGTACGGTCAACGAGGATTCTAGTGCCTTAGCCTAGTTGAAAGCGAAGAGAAGAAGGTGCCGAAAGCGCTCATCCTTGTCGACCTGTCACTGCTTCATATTGATGACTTGAAAATTAGCAAAAATTTAAACGAATGAAGAAAAAATCATATAATCTGGTAGAACAAGACATCTACTTTCGAGTGACATATAAAACTGAGCAAGGCAGACTGAACAAGGAAAAGGAGTTGTTGGTGAAGATGACTTTTCTCTTTTTGGATTTTTGTTGATATTCGACAGAAATCAGCACGAGCTAATAAACGCAACACAAATTCTTATAGAGCAAGACATTTTCTTTTGAACGACATATAACATCGAGCAAAGAAGTCCTACCACAGGGAAGGAGCTGTCGGTACAAATAAATCTTGTTCTTCGGACATCCCACCTTGATGGCCTAAAAACCAATAAAGGACAAATGGGCAAATACGCCAACACGAACACAGAACAACAACAACAGAACATTGTCTTCCAAACGGTATGAAAAGCTGCGCAAAAATTCCAAACCTAAGTTGAGAGAAGCCACTGCGCAGATAGCCACTTTTCACTTTTCATTTTACCGACCTAAAATCTGACAAATCCCGAGATGAAAAAAGAAATGCAATACATGGTCTGATAGAGCAAATCATTCTCTTTCGACAACTGTATAGCGCTATGCAAGAGACCACCGGCGAAAACCGCAATGAATCGTTGAAAGAAATGGCGGGACTTATGGGACAACCTAATACTTGCATTCCTTCGCCCTCAAACTTGGGTAGTTAAACGTAATGGGCGCATGTGGCGTAGTCGCGGAAGGTGCCGGCTGTCGTGTGCACTCGGCACCAGGTTCTTGGTTCGAATTAACCGTCTAGGTTAACCAAAGCTTATCATTTCTCCGTAGTCGGTGAATTGGTACCGGACTTGCCCATGACATCCCGTAAACGTAGAACACGTGGTGCATTCTACTTGGGAATATTGAGTAACACCGTCCCTTATTCTGCTAATGATTTTCGGGATTTTAGGTAGTGCGGTCATTTCCCCCTAAGATGCCCTCTGTCACATCCTGGGGGGATAGGTTCAAATTACTGCACTCACTATTCCCGTATTACGTCGGTGGCAGAGAGCACGTCGAAGATGGTTGGGGATAGAAGAGCTCTGTCCAGGTTCAACAGCGCCGTCCTGGGGCCAGATTCATCAACGACTTACAGAGATTTAACTGAGAAATTACGAAATTCCTGATAACGCCAGCACTTCACCATATCGCCTGTTGATAAGCCGCGTTAATTCGCGTTTGCTCAGGAATTTCAGCTATAGTTTCTCCGTTAAAACTCTGTAAGTCGTTGATGAATCCCGCCCCTACGATACGGTGAAACATTTCACCATACCATCATATCGCTTGTTGACAAGCCACGCTACCAGGAATTTCGGCTGTACTTTCTCCGTTTAATTGCTGTAAGTCATTGATGAATCCGGCCCCTGGATTCGAGCTTGTCGACCGCTCTGCGAAGAGGGGTCATCAGACCAAGGTGAAGTTCAATAAAAACGAGTGAATGGCTAAAGAGCAGATGGATAGCAAGAGCACTGATACGGTGATATGAGATTCAAAGGTAGACGAGCGCTCGTATAAAAGGAGAATCCCGGTGTGGTGAGACTCATTTGATTGCGGGAGCAGCAGCCACAACAGCAGCAGCAGCAGAGAGAAAACATCGGTGCAAGATCAGACAGTTCGAGGAATGTCGAGGCTTCAGGCGATAGTCACGCTGACCGTGCTTCTAATTGGAGCATTCACAGGTGGGTGCTGGCTCAACGGGGGCCAAGGCGACCATCACCGATGTCAGGTTGCTGTTTCAGAGGCATATGAGTCATTCGGGCTCCCTACAGACCGTGAATGGCTGCCGAGGCGACCTAGCAAGGAGCCGATAGACGGAATTAACGCCGCACTTCAAACTATGCTTCCGTTAATGGAACCTCTAAGACCGAGTGAAAGAGAGGCGCTGCAGAAGCTGGCCAATACCGTCTCGAGAACGCTTGGCAAGAATCCAGCAACGCGCACAGAGAAGGACTACGCAGACATCATGAGCGCAGCACGGAAGTTTGTGCAGGTGTTCCAGAAGCCTCGATCGGAGCGGCATACCACGCACGACGTCAGGGTTCTGCAGGTGTTCACCAGCTGGGTGTACTACACTGTTGAAGCGTTCAGGGATTCCGCGTTGGGTGGGTTGAGACTGGTGTGGCAGCCTATTCGAGAAGGGATGAACGAGGCATGGGATAGGATGGACAAATATGTGAGAGAAACAAGGAAGGGCACTGCTCCCCAAAGGAACTATGCGAGCTATTGGAATAATGTGGATGACATCTTGGATGATCTGCTTCTTCTCCTCAAACCTGTTCCTCAGACCTGATCCCAAATAAAGTTTTTATTTCATCTTTTGAGAACATACAATGTATTCTTCTACATCAACAAGTACATACGGTACAAGTACAGTAGAAGTAAGTGTCCTGTAGCATCACTTCCTACTGAATGCAGTTTTTCTAACCCTTAAGATCGGCTAACATCTGGGGCTGGATTCATCAACGACTTACAGCAATTTAACGGAGAAAATACAGCCGACATTCATGGTAACGCGGCTTATCAAGCGACATGGTGAAATGTTTCGTGATGATAATCCGTGCTATGAGGAATTTCGGCGTATTTTCTCCGTTGAATTGATGTAAGTTGTTGATGAATTTCGTCCTGGGTTCTGCTGCGTGTTTTTACGGCACGAAGTCGTTGACCACTTCCGCACGTTCACCATTCACATGTTCTCCAGATCGTCAAGTAGAGTCATTCGTTTGAGATGCTCGGCACTTCTGTTCCTTAGAGGCCAGATGCATCAACCGTTTACCGGGCAGTAACGGTACATCGGTGGTTCAATCCCAATGAGGGGGGCCATAGCGGCCTCGGGCCGGAACGCATGTGTGCGCGTCGACAGGTTCACCGTGGCGATATGTACAGAGACGTCTGCGGGCTCCACGTATCGACCCACGCCTGCGGGCTCTACGTATCGACCCACGGCCACTGTACGGCTATCCCTGTACGAATCACCATGGTGCCTACAGTGTTGTTAATCCTTTTCCATTCGAATTTAATTACTTGTCTATTTTTCACGGATGTATGCGGTTCAAATAGTATGTATAGGAACCATTTTCTGATTGTCAGTCAGTACGAAGAGAGCATTGATTGAACATATGTAGGTAAAGTGTGACGGTACGCCACCAGTCCGTTACGATTACTTTCTTTTCGTTTCGAGCTTACAAATGGTGCTGTTTTGATAGGGATGCCGCTTTTGGTTGCGTAGCCAAATGTTTTAATTTATGAATTATGAGGAAATGCTATTATTAATAGATTATAGAAATGAGTGGCTATCATCTCTGTTGGAAGGCAGAGGTACAGTGTGCGCTAGCAAAGGTCACACTCGAAAAGTCAAGGAAGAAAGGAAAAGTAATTTTCATGAGGATGCTAGCTTCGGCCGAATTTTATTTGAGATTTTGAGAATTTGGCTTTTGAGATTTTCGGCAGTCCTCAGAGTAAACGTACACTTTGGAAACGATCAAGAATTCGAAGTTATTCACTATGTGTGGATGTATACTAATTATTTATTTGTTTTTACAGCATCTCTACTTTGTCGCTAATGAATTCAAAGTAAGGATTGTCGTTAATCTGACAGTTTAGTTTTAGTTAGGCAGTTTCATAGCTGCTTTGTATGTATTTATGGTTTTTCGGGTGGTTAGAAAATTATCGGTTGATACTATAAAAAGTCAAGGCAAAATGAAGTGATCTTGATTTGGCTCCTCTTAAAATGTAGAGAGGTTCTATTCAAACCAATAGCCTGATGTAATCCGACCTCAATCCTGAAGATGCGCACGTTGTCGAGGTCGTTGTCCTTCTGAATAGAGTTGGATGATCCGGCGAGTAGAGAGAGTGGAGTGGAGCGGTGGAGTGGCAGTACATGGAGTAGTAGGAGTACAATTGGCTATGTAGAAGTATGTGAGTGGGAGGGTGATGGTGTGGTGGGGGTAAGAGGGGAAGGGGTGTTTACATAGGTTCTCGGGGGAGGTGGGATATGGGTCTGGGTGTGACTAAACATGGCTATTTTCGTGAGATAGAGGATGCCATGGTAGTTGTTTGCGTGGAGGAACGGCGCGATTGATAAATGGGGAAGGAACGGTCAGGAGGCATGGGTGGGATAAGAAAAGATCAGCAGCCGGTGTTCGGACTGTGTAATGGGTTCCACGGAAGTGAGTGGGTTGTGGTAAACAGTCAACAAGACCGTTGTAAACTGCGGCGGATTCTTGATGAGCTTTCTTTTTTTTAGGATGACAATTCTGTCAGCGGGATGAGCAGAAAGAGCCTTATTTTATGAGTTATAGTTGCTACATGATGTGGCATTAGTTTCTACGGAAATATCTGTGTATTTCTATGTTTCGAACTAAAAAAAGAGTGAAACATTACAGCGCTGTGCAACACCGTCAAAATTATTCAAGAGAATAAAATTATTGCATGAGGTGTGGTGCGGCTCGGCCGAGACTTCATTTGTTGCTCAGATTCGTATGTTAGATGTCTAGAATTCTGGTCAACCCCATGCGAGGGAGCAACTTTATGCGCTTCAACTTTGCGTAAAGCGAAGGACAGAGAAAAAAGAAGTTATTTTCAATAACAAGAGAGGAGAATGCCACATCACAGTGCGTTAGAGAATAGAACATTAGTTTCGGCTCAATAGGAAACGGTAAAGAAATTCAAGTTCGCTCATCTTTCTTCTTTAGATTAAAACCCTTGCAGTGACCTCCATGTAACGGTCACGCTACTTTTAAGACGGTCGTAATGACTTCCGTTTAAACACTCCATTGGACCCGTATCCGACCAGGAGAAATCGTTCTTATACAATAGATTTTTGTCTCTTTGAACGCTTCAAGAAATACTTTGAAGACAATATTTTATCAGCATTATTTATCAGACAATACAGGATAAGGCAGATGGATGGTGATGAAGGGGGGGGGGGGGAGGGGGGAAGGGATCGCATAAGGCGGGTCCAAGGACGAACACCTAAAGCGCCGCCAGCTTCAGAGGGGAGCCGAACGCCAGAGGCGGATCAGCGGTAGGAAGTAAACAAGCCGCCTAGGTTCAACTTGATCTTTCTTTTATAACCAGTGCCGAGCACGGCTGTCGCTGTTATTAACCACGGAGCATCGCCGGATCTGTTTGAGAACGTGGGTATTGAGCTTTCTAGAGAAATGATCTTCCGTCTGTTACTGACTTCTCTTCTACACACTGATCCCCTTCCTATTACTGGCCACCTTCACTGGTCCCCCCTATTTTGGCAGCCCCTTCACTGGCGCTCATTACTGGTCAGCCCCATTCACAGGACTCTCCCATTTCACTGGTTCCCGTTCACTGTCCTCCCTTTTTGCCCCTCCCCTCACCTAAGTGGTACCCTTTATTGGCCCCTTCACTGGTCCCCATTAATGATACCCTTTACCGGTGCCTCCTTTACTGCCCCACCCCTTCACAGCTCCCCCATTACTGGTCTCACCTTCACTGATCCCCTTTACCGGTCCCCACATCACTGGTCCCCGTTCACTCCCCCCCCCCCCCAACTCCTCCAAACCCTCATCTTAGTGGCATTCTTTATTGGTCCCCCTTCACTGCCTCCCATTAAAGGTTCTACCTTTACTGGTACCCGCTCCTCCCTTCGCTGGTCCTCCTACCTTTCACTGGACCCCCGCTTACTGGTCTCCTCTTTAGGGGTCTCCCATTACACGTGTTCGAAATCCGGACACCTCTTGCGGAACATCGGTAGCACCTCATCTGAGCCGAGACACTCCTTGCATGAAATCCAAAGTACCTCTTCTGAGCCCAGACACCCCTTGCATGACATCGGTGACATCTCTTCTGACCCTAGGCCCCCATTACGCAACATCGTTGCCACCTCTTCTGAACCCAAACACCCATTGCGCGACTTCGATGACATGCCTTCTGAATCCGAGCGCCTGTTGCATGACGTCGGTGACACATCTTCTAAACCCGGACGCCTGTTGAGCAACGTCGCTGGCATGTCGTTTGAACTCGAACGCCCTTTACGCGACATCGGTGACACTTCTGCTGACGGTCTCGACACGGCGTGAGTCTAAACACAGACGCCTGCTCCTCGACTTCTAGGAAAGGCGAGACGGATGAGGAGACGGACGGACGGACGGACAACCGCTAACTCCTTTATAATCAGTCAAGCGATATAGTGAAATGTTTCACGTTGATAATCCGCGCTATGAGTAATTTCGGCTGTATTTTCTCCGCTATATTGCTGTAAGTCGTTGACGAATCTGGCCCAAGGACGTCGTGACATGCATATTCGCCAAATTTTTCGATTCAATTTGGATACTCTACGTGGCATCGTATCGCCGGGCGTCGATGTATAAATGAATCTCAACACTACATATTCCGAGCTTTAGATTTCATCACTGAGCGCAAGCAAGTGATGAATACGAAGGTGTAACGAGTCACGTTTCACATTTCACGTTGCTCGATCCACTAGCATGCTGCCAGTAGGTCGGGTCAGATGTCAAAACCTATACAACGGCGCAGCTCTGAGCGTGGAGACCATAAGCTGGGAAGCACGGCTGTTTGGGCGTAATTTATTCATAATTTAATACAACTGAAAATAAGACGTTAAAAACAGAAGGCTTAGAAGAGAAAGTGTCAATAGTGCTGGTGCGCTACTGCCGAACAGGCGAATGTTGAACGTTAATACTGGAGGTTCACTGGATAACAGAGTTTTGTGACGATTGTTAAACGCCACCGTACATTCCTGCGGCCATCTGTAAAACACAAAACCTATTGTAGCCGCAAGCAACTAATGTTGACCTGATGTTGCGCACTCACCTCTCGTTCCCCTCAAACTTTTTCTCTCCTATATTAAACTGATGGCCTGCTTCCTTTACGTCCATATAATATGATTCAATTGCCGTATATAAGCTGTTATCACACTTGTGAGTTGTATTCTCACGTAAGCATTTTGACATACAGCCCACAAAACTGAAAAAATATGTTTACTGAAGCTTGCTTAGATTATACCTGGGATTGAATTCGGTAACTGGCAAAAGCGACGCGAGATTGGTAAGTTCTTTGTGTTGAATTGTTTGTTCGTGGAGCTGTGCACCGAGATTGTTACAATTCGGCTTACGTTTCGGCGGTTTCGCCTTCGTCGGAGCCTGGAAGAGTCCAAATAACATTTGAAGAGCTACTCCCCCAAAGGTCATTTCATTCTACAGAAAGAAATTCAAAGGTCAATGGAGTGAAGAAAACGATGTGGAGAAACGACGAAGGGCTAACCTGTGTGGTGGAAGCCAAGAAGCTCCACCAGTCACCGTCAGACGGAGGTGAACGTTGGTGAATGACTTAAGCTCTAGAGACCACCTACCCTAAGGACCTCCAAGGGCATGACCCTGTAGGTCCAAACCCACAGAGGCCGAAAAAGGGTGCCAGTTCTTGCGTCACCGCCGCGCACTCGTCTCTGCGATTGATCTTGGGGTTTCGCGATGCGATCCACAATACCTCTAGCGTTTTCCGCGCGGACACGTCACTCTCGCGTGCAAGGATCGTGACAGCCACCTGAACCATTGCGCCGCCATGGCAGTCTACCCTGTGCTCACCCATTGAAGTCGATCTTTGCGACCTCCTAAGGCCGTCTAGGTGCTCCTTGACCCTTATACACAGCGGCCTTTCTGTTTTCCCGATGTACTCCTCTCTGCATTCCCTACATGACATAAGGTACACCACTCCCGAGGTCATGCAATCACCTTGTTTCCCAAAAGGACACACTACACACGAGGGGGTAGGACAGCTGCGGTAGTACAATCGGTTTCGAACTAGTTGTCCCTCCAAATTCATAGGAGGGACTTCTATCACCCTCACCAGTTCATGAAGGTCTGCCTTTCGAAGGCAACCGCGGATTTCCCTGCTGACCTCATCCGAAATGAACGGTATGCAGAAGGGAATTTTGTTTTGCTCGGTCTCGTTTGCAACCACTGAGCGATGTCAGCGTTTGGTATAAATCCCTAGAGGAGTACACATTCAAGGAAGCAATGTGCCTTGCAAGCTCCCTAGACAGCGCCTTCTGAGTGCTGTCAGACGACACTGCGACCGCTGTTCGAAACATATTGGTGACTTTGGCCCTTTTCATTTTGGATGGATGTGCAGACATGAAGTGGAGCAGCATGTTCGTGTTGCTAGGTTTGCGATACCACAATCTCGGTGCACAACTCCACGAACAAACAATTCAACACAAAACATCATGCCGAGATTCACGGAAAGTCGAACACGGAGTCTACTCAGAGACCTACCAGGTAAGTTCTTTATAAGGCGATGATTCGTTTCCTGCAGATAGACCTGTCACTAAGAATTTTACATCCCGTTATGGAATTTGGTATCTTCGTATGCCCACGAGGACTTTTTTACCTTTACCTTGAGACTGACGAACTCAGCCGAGGTCTCAGCTAAGGTGCGTTTGCGCTGCACTCACAGAAGACAGTAGCTCCGCGACTATGGACACTAAAGGAATGGTGGAGAAGAATGAGATGAGGCCAAGCGACGAGTAAGTCGTCCAAATAAGGGGAGTGGACTCAGTCGTGGGCGATTCAGGTAACTACGTTATGTGCAATTCACATTGCCACGCGGCGGCACGGCGCCATGAAAGCTATCAATATCGATCGGCGGCGCCGCCCAACTCGGACATCCGGGTTCGACGAGCCGAGCCGTGTCCGCCCAACCACTCCCCCTTCAACAGTCTGGCAACTGCAGTTGGAAACAGAAACTGCGGTTGCTATTGTGTTGGAACAGCAACAGTGTGTTGCTCCCCCGTTGGAAGCTCGCAACACATGCTGCTATCCAGGTGCGCCCCTGTCACCGTCTAGCGCACTCTCACTGCCTGCGCTCTGACATGGCCGCGCACCATCGTCTTTCGCGCTGTCGAGCTCTCAAGCTTCTCGAAGCGGTCTTCGCGCAATCAATACTGCCGCCGCCTAGTCTAGACACTAGATTTAAGCAATCTTCAGCTCCTCTCTTCTTCAAACCTCGGCATTGTAAGTTGTTAGTCAGTTACGTCATTTGTGTGATTTTCAGGTGGATCTTTATTTAGCAGGGCCCAAGACATTTCCACTTCTTGTCGTCTTCAGAGGCCTGAAGGCAATAAGGATCCAGCAAAAACCTCGCGTGGGGCACTAAAGACGTAAATGGCTAGACTTCAGCTTTTAACACATTGACTACAACATGACCTTCGCATTGCAGAGTGCACGGCAACCGTTTTTTAAGCTGGCTGGCGCATACGCATCACTTATGCTGCGTATTGTCTTACAATACCGCCTTTTGACTCGTCAAATGTGTGGGATGGATTTTTAAGTTGTTTCGATGACGTTGGTTCTCCATACCTCGAGATGGATGGCTTTATTCCAGACATGAGATGAAGCAAAACAATAATGTTGCCCAGAGCTTTAAAAGGCTCTGGTCATGGAAGTGCGGAATTTGTGTTTCCATGATAAGAATCTGGCGTCCGGCCACTTCTATTCCTTCCGTTCCCTGTTTAGTGTCCGGATTTCTTGAACCGAAAAGCGGAAAGACTGATGAACCAAAGCTGATTTCACTGCGGAATTTTGACACCTTGAAATGAAAATAGGCTTGAGAAGGAAAACAACTTCACTTCGCCTAGCTGCAGTCTTCCTTGGAAAAACAAGTGCATATATATACCATGCCTGAATACATACTCCACTACACTTGAAAAATGTCAAATTAACTTTAAAGCCATAGAATAGGACGTTTTAACAGAAAGGTCTCAATGTATTCATGTCATACTGAGATAATCATTTGATCTGTGGAAGCATTCCGACCTATTACTTCTGCTAAATCCTAGATTTATACGGCATAGGATGAAGTGAAGTCTCCGAATCAACAACTTTTCGACTTTCTTGAAACGTGTAGAGTTTGATTTGAAAGGTGAACGACCAGAAGGAAAAGTAAATTTAAAAAGTTTGGCAAGGAAACTGCTTAGTTTGAGATGAAAATAACAACGATAAATAAATCCTGAATCACATTGCATTAGCATTAGCAGAAAAACATGTAATCAGATGATGCACTACAGCTCAGTTAACTTACGATTTACGATTCACGACAGTTTTTTCGTAGTTACGATTTACGATTTACGAAATTTTGAATTTCATTTACGCACTTCCCTGGTCCAGACCCGAAAACCTAGCCGACTGACCACGTTCTTAAAAAATCACACGTAAATATTAATAATAAATAGTTTCTATACACTTCTATATCCAGCATGTATATGTGTACGTACATATGTGTATACATATATGCATACACATATATTTATTTATTTATATTTATGTAAATGTGTATACATATATATGTGTATCCATACATATATGCCCATGTATAGACACATGACACATGTGTATGCATTATACACATATATGGATATACATGTACATGCATATACATGTGTATGATCAAATATAAGTTGTATATAGTGTAAATATATATACAGTGTATATGTATATATATATATATGTGTATTAAGCATGTATTTGTACAGGATGGTTGAAAAGTTCGGACAATTTTTTGCGGTAGTAGTACCTTTGACTTAAAAATTGAGATTTTTTGATGTTTCTGTTGCTTCCGTTGTATCTCTCGTGCAATTTTGATCTAGAATGCGTTGTTCCAGTTTACTTGTTTTCAGTTCTGATTCTGCTGTTTCGTGAAAGTCAACTTGTCATCGTCGTCAAGTTGCACAAGACGGGATCATGACCGCGGACATAGTTCGGACAACCGTTTTCAATCAAAGGACCGTCTACAAGATTGCAAAGCGCTACAATGGAACTGGTGGGACCTCTGACAGTCACCACAGCTCCCGTCTCAGCACATCAACAACACCGGAGAACATCAACAAAGTTTGTTGTCGTATTCGCCGCAATTCTGAGGTGTCCATGAACAAGATGGCTACGCATCTCGTAATCAGTAGATAACGAGTCCACCATATTTCCAGGAGGAAACTGGGATTACGTACTACAAAGTCGTTCGTATTCTCTTTCTCTACGACGCGAGGGAAGCCGAGAGGTTGAGGAAATGAGGCGAATGCGTCGGCAGTGCTCGATTGTTGAGGGTGCTGTTCACCGACAAGAACATTTTCACGGTCCAGCCGGTTCAAAACCGTCAGATTAGCCGGAAACTGCTCAATAAGGGTAAGCAGAAGAGGACGGCCACAAGGACCATCAGCTGAAGTCATTTTCCAGCCACGGAGATGGTGTGAGCTGGGATGTGCAGTACCGTAAAGACGCCACTGGTCTTCGTGGAGCACAACGTCGCCAGCCACCAGCAATATGTCCTTGGCGACGTACTAGACCCCAGGTCGACGTACCATTTTGGCGAAACTAGATTTCCTCTTCAGCAAGGCTAGGCACCTGCGCGTTCCGCCAAATCCACGATTGCCGCTTGCGAGGGGCTCTTCCCAGGCGTTTGGAGCAAAGACATCTGACCATCCAACTCTCAACCCGATGGATATTCGGTGTGATCACTCACGGAACAGAAGATCTCTACTGCAAGATACTCTACTGCGGAGCATCTGAAAGCGGGGTTGATGCGATCCTAGGACGAGATTACACCGGATCAGAGAGCGACCATCGTAAGCGACTTTCCAAAGCGACAGCGAAAATGTATTGAAGCCAAAAGAGGCAATTTTGAGAGCTTGTTGTGTATTTTTTCTTGTATTCTGTTGTTATTAATCTAATGAAGGAGCTTCTATTTTTGCTTGTAAATCTGTTTCTTTTATGTAATATTTTCGTACTGCTGAAATGCTTTGAAAAATTGCCCGAATTTTTCAGCCACCCTGTATATATGCATATGCACATACATGTACATATATATGTGTGTATTTATACATATATATATATATGTACATATAGAAACAGCGGTGCCCCCCCCCCCAATAGCAACTCGAGCGTGCAACCGCGTGGCTCGTGTTGCTACTCGGTACGGCTCGTCGAACCCGAATGTCCGAGAAGGTATGTGGGTGGATTTCATGAAGCCGCAGTGGCCAGCGTCTTAAGTACAAATTCCGCCTAATTTGCTGTGTGTCCTTGCGCAGCAGACGAAGATCAAGTCGCTCGTAAGTACGAGAGCATTGCCGTCCAATGAATAGGTCCAGATCGAACGCAAACCATTCGCAAACGAATACTTGTACTCACTTGCAACTGAGTCTTGCATTTGATGCATCCTCAAAATTCAGCCCAGCGTTGGTCATTTTCGTTAGCTGGTCTTTTTTGAGGTTTTCGAGCCTATCGAAGTCAGATTTGCAGCTTGAGTGACAGCTTTCAACGGCTTCATCCACGCATTCGTCTTCGTTAGAATTCACTGAAAAAGTATGATATTAGACAAATTGAAGGTGTTTTCAATAAAGAAAAACTATAGCAATAAACATATTTGTCGACGCGATGAGCCTTGCTCGAATCGAAGTGCGGTAGAAATGCAAGGTATAAAAGAGAGTCCCTCTTGAATAGTGATCGTAGATCCAATCTGACGCAAAAATCTTCGTCAGAGCCGAGAAAAGAGCTGAAGAGGTTACCTATCTAAGGACCATTTTCAAGTCACTGTGGTCCAAGAAGGTAGTGATGAAAAAGATGCAACGGATGTGGTCGAGACCAATACGTTTAAGGTAGCAGCCGAGAGCCTGGAAGACCATAGGCGGATAGAGGTAGACTGTGTGTGTAAGAGTCTCCCTTCTACCCACTCCCTCAACAACCCTCTCTCAATCATCTAATGATATCAAGCGACAATGATCAGCAGATGGGACGAGCCCGTTTGCTGATTTTTCTGCTTGATACAGGAAAGTAATAGACGGAGGATTGCTGAGGGTGTGACCAGAAGTGGAGACTCTTATTCACACAGTTTATCTCCATCCGCATGTGGTTCTCCAGACTCTCGGCTGCTACCTTAAACTTATTGGTCTCGACCACTTCCGTTGTATCTTTTTCATCACTACTTTCTTGAACCACTGTGACTTCAAAGTGGTCCCTGAACGAGTAGCCTCACCAAATCTTGTTCTTCCAGGTTCTGACGGAGGCGCTCGCACCGATGTTTTCCGAGTAAAATTTAACTAAGAATCTTGGTCCCACAGCTTGAAGCATTTTTACGACCAATATTCGAGGATATGCCAAGATTTTCCCTCGATAGAGAGCCTTCGGGCTGTTTTGTTAAGTGGGATCTCGGCCCGCTTTAGGGCCACGTGGCGCGTCCCCGGGTGGTGGATAGGGGAATGAAACGCGAAACAAATGCGACCGTGTACTGCCCAGAGACGCAGGTGGGATGCAGGGGATGGACTCCTAGCTCTCACTGTGTCGGGTCGACGCGTTCCTTGTGCGTGGCAGCGGTATGTTCATGCATAATGTGCGTGGATGTGTCCGTGACTGTGCGGATTGTAACTGTGTCGGCTCGGCCAGAAGCTTGCACTCGGTAGACTGGGAGTACATCGTAAGGCGATTCGAGGCCACCTTAAGTCTTGCCCGTCCCTTCGTGCAGTCTGGCTGGCTGCCCGGAGTTGTGCTCCTGCACGACAGCCCCTAACTAGCTACCGTGTGTGCTCCAGTCAAACACAACAGCACTGTTGTTCAGTAGATGATATGAAGTCCATTTGTGCAAAATAGTAAACAAAAATGTCATCATAGCAGTTCTAGGCCTTCAAGCGTCTTTACAAACATTTACGAAATTTTTCTCGGCTATTTAAACAGACACGTGTTATAATTAGAATAAAAGGTCACTTCGAAGATAAATTGTGATTTGCAAAAAACCAGCAGCAACGGGAGTCGAACTAACGACGTCGCAGTTGACGAGCACGAGCACTACCCCTGCGCCACCGCTGCAGACGGAGAGCCGTTCTTACGGAGCCCTGATGACGCATCACTCTCGAGCCAGCTGTGCCGCACGTCCATCCTCTGGTGAGGCCACCCGATTTCGGCAGGGCATAACTTGCTAAGGTGTTTCATTTTGTAACTTCGACACCCATATTCGTAATCAGCATTCCAACGCCTTTCTAATGATGCTGGTCTCAACTTGAAGTTCGATGGGAGGTCGAGACCCCTCCCAGTTATATGGGAATCTCTAATGTATAGGACATGCGGCTTATCTAGCAGATCGGGTGGATACGTCGCAGTATATTGCGAGGATTAGGGGATTAGGAAGGAACTACGTACACGCTCAAGAAGTCAACAAAATCAAAAGAAATTGCTTCACTTACGGTCTGGCCCACAAGCAACATTTTCTAGCGTTTTTAGCACAGGGTAAGAATTCTGTAAGCCACAGTTTGATAGGCATTTTTTCCACGTTTTAAAATACCTAAATAGAAATGTCTTGATAGACTAGTTCACACGCACTCATTTGTCTATCACTCAACTCACCAACACACGTTCCCGAGCAGAGGTGGACGTTTCTCCGGCAGTTTGTGGTCAAGCTGAAATCATAGCTTATGTTTAAACATTACAGGACGTGAGGCCTGAAGTAATTTCACGTACAAATTCTGATGGTGGAAGAGTCTCATTTCCAGAAGATTTATCAAAGTGGCCGAAGATATAGGAATTTTCACAGAAATTGATGCATTCTGTTCTGCAATAATTTGTTTTTGATTAGACAACATTCATTTATAATATAATGTGTTACAACAAATGTTTTATTATTTATGTGTTATACTGTACACTAAAGAGGGCTACTCATGAATTTCAAGGTGCCACACAAGGAGTACGTTACTGTTATACTAGACGATACTCTACAAAGCAGTTCCTCGAATGAAAGCATAGCTAAGCCTAAAATTTTGTGTCTTCAGCAAGCCCGTAAGCAATAGCTTAAACTCACTTAGGAAATGGCAAGCCAAAACTATTGATCCTAGTGGTCGACTTTCTGTTCATTCTTCTTTGCCGCGTAGAAAAGGAAGAGAATTTATGTGAATGTTGCCCTTGAGAATAATGGAATGTTACCGCGGGGTGTTTCCCTGGGAGCTGGATATCTAGGGATGTGGCCTGATCCGGACAGGAAATCGATTTATTTGGCTTCTATAGCACCAGCAGGGGTCGGTCCGTCCGCGTCTGCTGTGCCCGCGCTCCTTTCCGTATCAGCCGCTCGCCGGGTACACCGAGACAAGATGGCAAGACCAGCCGCTTCCGACCTTGACACCAGACCAGACTGAGCGTGGCGCGCCCGGGCCCTCTTTATATAGAGTTGGGCGGGGGAGAAGCCCGGCCCCCTAAGTGGGCACGCGCCGCTCCGTCGCCTCCGAATGGCCGGCGCTGGACACAGGCGAGACGGGCGGCGATCGATCGATCCCGCTGCTGAGAAAACACTGATACACTGCAATAATGTACACAATTACTAACAAAACACTAAATAGAACAACACAAGCAACCTATACAACCACAGAAATACACCAGAAAGATCACTTCTGCGAGGCCTCGCGCCTCGCCCATTCTTCACAGCAAAACATTTCATGATCAAAAGCTTCCCTTCTGTATATTGAAGACTTTAACCAAAGACATTCGTCTATTCTCTATTAGCTCTTCAGCTCCTAGTTTTCCTGGAATCGAACTGTCAACGCAGTCGGTGGAGCCGACTGTAGCGTACAGCCGATTCTGGCTCGGCGGAGTTGGTGGATTGGTACTAGGCTTGTTTCGGGAGAATAAAACACTGCCTTTCCATCAGATGACCACCCCGAGTCGAGCCAAATACACATTTAAATCGGCGGCAGCAGCTCAACCTCAAGAGGAATGCGTCCGTACTATCAGGCGAAATCAGTGCTCCCATTCCTACGTGCCTTCGGTAAGCAGATGTACAGGAGTTTCGTGAAGATCCCTCCCACAAGATTAATGAGATAACTGGTTCGGAACCGCATGTACGACAGAACGTGCACTATATCATCTTTTGTTGTCTGCTCGTTTGGAAGTGCAGGATGGCTTTATGACATCGGGGTGCTGCACCTTATTCATTAATTTATAACTGCACCTTAAGTCTGCCAAAAAACGGGGAAATAACGACCAACAATAAATAATCTTAGCAACCTAATGAGGAAACAGCAATTAAAACAGCGTAGTGTCGCTATGCCCTGCGATTTCGTCATCTTTAAGTGTTCTGCAGCATTCAGAAGCCCAGATACAAGGAACCCAGCCCAACGAATGGCAGTAAAATGAGAATAAGAGTAATGAGTAATTTAGATTAATCATAGTTTAAGCAAATAGTTTCATCGTCATATAACGGTGCAGATGTCGGTTAGAGAACCAGTATAGCTATGGCGTGACTCCGATTGGAAGAGAAAAATCACTTTCGAGCACCAGATAAGAAGGAAGCACCTAGGAGTCCGGTCTTAATTCCGGTTATACCTAGACCTTCATTACGCTTCCGTTCGATGCCGCTTCCATAGGAACTGTGTTAGCCTAACCGAACTAGCAACAAAATATGTTTGAAGGTAAAAAATATTGATATATGTGTATAAGGAAGGTTATTATAAATAACTGACTAAAGAATGAAAACATCTTATTACATGATGTTAATGCGGAGATGGGTATTAGAGGAGACAGGCAGACCGCTTTACAACAATGCTGAGGAGCACCTGGGACCTTTCATCAACGACTCACGTAACTTAACGGAGAACTGTAAGCGAAACGCTCAGATAGCGCGGCCTATCAAGCAGTATAGTGAGCGGTGAGCCGCGTTATCTGAGCATTTCGCTTACAATTCTCCGTTAAAGTTACGTAAGTCGTTGATGAATCCAGCCTATGGACATCCAATAAAAGTCTACACTGTTTCTACTCCGCTGGGGTAGCATTGGTTCCAAGCGCAATGGTTGAAGTGTCGACCACAATCTTGGCAAGCGAGAGCGACGTCACAGCATGGAACTCCGGTGGCGTTTCAGACGTTTGTGCCGTGATCAACCGCACGAGAAAATGCGGCGCGGTGACACAAGTGCTGGCGCTCTTCGCCGATTTCTGCGAATTGACCTACCTATGTGATCGTGCTCAAGAGGATCTCTAAGCAGGTGTTCCGGGATATGCTCGTACACCCATTCGAGATTGCCCACGTACAGCTAGTGATTAACGCTGGACCGCTTCGAACCCACCACCAAGGTTAGCGCTATAACGATATTGCTATTGCTGCTCAATGATATTGCTTCCCGACTCTTTGTCTCCTTCAAAATTCACTCCTTTATGATGAAATGGCGTTTGAGCGCGTCGTTTTTCAGAAGAATTTGACTTTTCCAGGCTCTGACGAAGGCGACATTGCCCAGCGAAATAAAAGGCCGATACCAATCCCTGCCTACAACTGAGAGCAATTTACGGAACGTCAGTGCCAACAATTTCAAGACTTATGGAAAGTCAGACGTGGACTGTACACATTTAAACTGCCGACATCTCGTAGAAGTAGAGTGCCTTGCGCATCAACATCGAAAGTGATTAACTAACCCAATCCTTTGTCCTTTATCCGTGTCCTAATTCATTATTGCTACTCACACTCGGGAAGGGACGTAGTGACGCAGTCAGACAAGGGGCGCTGTCGCTCATTTCACTAACTTTTGCCGTTGTGACTTGACATAGAGAGCTTTGCTTGATCGTGGCAGATTTTTTTCAAAGAAGTTCAAAAATCCTCCATCACAGAGGAGTCAGTGCACAAACCACCCCGTCTCTCCACACCTCAACTCCATCCCCTCCGCCACCATTGCCCGGAGGCCGGTGCAGTTTCCACCCTACCTGAGGTCGCTCTCTTGTGATTGGCCCGTTCTGCGTGGACCTAGAAGGCAAAACCGGCGGAAAATTGAAAACGGAGCATAACTACAGATGCACTTAGCAAATATGGTACCCATATTTTGAATCACCGTTCATAGCCGCATGCTGTGATAAACATATCACCTCAAAGCGCCATAGCCTTGGTAGTATCTTGTCAAAGTTACATTAGTAATAGTAAATTGACCTGTCTTGGGAAGCACGATGGTTACTCCCTTGTTCCAACGTGAACCACCCACGCACTCCAAGCACTAACAGCAGCCACAATAGCTCCCTCGAAGAGATGACTATAAAAGGAAAGGCCGGAAAACCCTCGCCGTTTCCTCCCCCAAAGGCGAGCTCGGACGCTTTTCCTTTTCCTCTCCCTTCCTTTCATCTACCTATCCTCCACATTGTGCCAAGTAATCCTATTTAACTGCCCTGCACAGTCAATGTTTGCATTACTCACCTGCCTTGCATATTGTAGCTCTGTGTAGCTAATGATTATGCCACCATACCTGCGGCTAGCTCACCTCGAATTTATTATTTCGCTCTTGGAACAACCACTGCACTGCACTAGCTGGATGGGAATCCACTGGTTTCGGAGAACCCTTAGCTTGAGGGCCCCCTCGGCCTGTCCCACTCTAGTCTCGGTCCGTTCATCTTGAGTGAAGGGTCATCAAGCAACAGTACTTCTAACAGATTGCGTTCTGGGTTAGGACAATGATCTCGCTAGGGACACTTTCTCTCGTTCCAAGGGGAAAGCAGCGTTACTGGTGTCACTGCTCGAGTTACACTAGTCTCCTATCAGCCTGTATTCCTTCTTCATACTCTGTTCTAGCAAAGGTCTCGTCGTCTATATAGTTGTTTATTTCTCTCGACACAAAACGACATCTCGTAAATGAATAAATAAAATACTATATTAATGTATTTGGCGAATAAATCAATATACAACAGAAGCAACAGTTGTGCCGCATTTTCTCCACCAAGGGATAGAGTTTTCTACGTTAATAAACTGAGCCGTTGGTCTACTAAACTCGCAATGGCTTCTTCACTCTCTCTGTTGCATGCATTGCATTGTGCCTGTGCCTCTCTTTTCTGTTTTGATACCTTTTAAGGCAAAATAGTTCTAAATAAAGCACTTATGCTACTTACTGTTCATCGTTCTGTTCATCAGCAATCACAGAGCACAGAATAAACAATATCGCAATGTGCGAAAAGCTCTAAAAATAAATGCTTAAAATTGAGCTTTTTTCACTGGTGTTGTTCGGCGTTTTCAACTGTTTTTTTTTCATAATTGTTCCTATTTTTACACACATTCAGTTTGAGTTCCTTACTAGCACGAATTCTTCTATTCCGGTTTTCAAGCATTTTGGTTTGTGTGAGTTTGTGCCACAGTTTGTGTCAGTCAATGTTAGTCAAGTTTGTGTCAGTTTTTGTCGCTAACGACGACACCCTCCGTAAGATTGGCCTAAACCTTGAGGTCCCTGGAAAGCGGCCCAGGGGACGCCCGAAGCAACGTTGGCTAGATACGCTGCACTTGGACTTAAAGATGGCTGGTGTGCACCCTGATCAAGCATTTGATCGGGAGAATTGGCGTCACCACGCCAGAGGAGCGGACCCCGCCACCAAGCGGGACGGACGCTAATGAAAATTATGATAATTTCTGTGTGTTGCATGCCACCAATGTCTCGGAACATTCCAGAGGGAGAGAACTCAGCGAGTCTAGAAACAACACGAAGGAAGACTACGGTCATACTACCCCCAAAATAGTGCGTTCGAATAGTTTTAAACCGAGGCATCTCGCTGATTTCAGGGGCGATATGTTTCATAAGCTGAGAACACTGAACGACGCGGTCTAGCGTGGTTGCACGCACTGTACTCCGGCAAGTCAGCCTTAATGGACGGAGAGGAGTTCTTAACACCGCAAAAGGGCGAAGCAAGGGGCGCGCCAGGCGTTTACCGTGGATATTTTCGGATGAGGAAGAACCGGGCTCCACCACGCTTCGGGGTCTTTCAGTTCGCTTTATTTCCTTCATCCCGCACTGACTAGCGTTGATCTGCTCTTCTGTCTAAATTTTTAAACGTACGGCGCACTAGAACGCACAAACTGGAAGGCAGCCAAATGGCGGTAAATAAATAATATGGCCGTAAATCTGCAGATTGTTGCAAAATGCGTTCTTTTGCGTTCTCTTTTTCAGTTCCTCTCATTAATTTTGGAGAACGAATCTTACGATCAGAAGGATCGTATGTGTTGGAAGTGCAGTGACATTTTTCAGCCAGTGTCGAGCGCAAACGGAACTGTTGCCCCCAAAAAGGGCGCAAAACTTTTATGTCTATGCTGTTCACACCGTATCCTCAGGCTGTCAGATGGAGCTCTGTGCGCTGACCCCGTGGACCTGACATGTGAAAAATACAGGTTCTCTTACTTGAAAATAAAGGTCTACTATTAAGCTCCCCTCCCCGACATTTCGTCACTTATGCAACATGGCCTGCCTGGTACTGTTGTTACCATAATTCGACTTATTCTGTGGGGATTTAGTTAGGAAATGGCTACTTGTTTGCAGAACCAGGCAAGGGAAGAGGCTCCAGGGTGTGATGCATCCAATGTGCTCGTGTGGAAACTCTTCGTCGCTCAGGGGAGCCACAGAACAGCTGGAGCGCATACAGCTAAAAAAAAAAGGTGCAGAAAAAACGCCTGAAAATGCTTAGATGTCAAAATCCCTCAGATCTCAATCTCAAGTTGAAATGGAAAAGTACCGCAACACAGGAAAACTGAACCCCCGACCTCCCTCGCATAAGGCAACGCCGCTATCCACTGCGCCCCGAACCGCTTGTCGACAATGCCATCGCGGGCGTATACAAGAAACACAAGCGCACAGTTTCCGCGCTCCATCTCTAATCGGTATACGATTACCATTCGGGGTGTTCGCCAGAACCCTGCAAGTTGAACCCCCGAGCCGTTTGCGCTCATGCTGCCATCTTACGTTTTTGGTAGGATATTTGCAACATGTGGAACTATAAAGCATGCCTTACGTCCTTACCATCTCGAATAGACTTTTAACAGCTGCAAATGAAATGCGAATTCTACAGTTCGTCCGCTCTGAAATAACCAAGAGTAATGGTCCCCTACAAATTGCGCAAAGTTGCGTACAGGTTTGCTAACTTGAGGAAGCCGTAAGACAAATAGCCTAAACACAGCTAAACATCACCAGCCGAGAGAGTGATGAATCGAGAACGCCCACTTGACTCGACCACTCGAAAGCAACAATGAACTACCCATCCTGTCAGTTTGTGAGTACAATACAGCTGCCAACTTGGTGTTATCAGTGTAAACCACGCGCCTCAATGATATCGTAACGATCTTTGCTCAAAGTTCGTTCCCTTTGTATCTATTAGTCGACAGGTCGTAGGTCCCTAGATATTTTCGCACTGAATTCAGTGAGCGTAAGATTCAAACGATCATAACCTTCATCGCACTCACCGGATACCTATGGAAATTTTTCTTCTTCGGAAGTTACCCGCTTTAGAACTGCTTCAGAACGTGCTTCTTGATTGGCACCTTTCGCAGAGTCGTGCTGTCAGGACTTTTCGCTACCACGACCGCTCCTCGGTTCGTGTCCGGCCGTGGTGCACTATTTCCTACGGTAGCTTGCCTATTGGTAAAATCGGTGACGTTAGCACCATCGACAGCACCGCGCGCCGCATTCGACGTCCTGCGCTCCCGCGACGAGGTCTGTCGACCTCTCGCTCTCTTTCTCCGGATGGCTGCCGTGGGGCGTCGCCCCTGCTACTCACTACGTCCACTTCGAGTAAGAGTGCCGACTCCACCGACACAACTTCGGTCGAAAAAAATTTCGCTGAAACTTTGCCTATGGGTGATATGGGGTGCGGATCACGAATCTGACATCTGTTTTTCACGATTCGGCTGGGTAATATAAATAGAGGAATGCAGAGGATTACATTCTTAATGTTTCTGCCAGTGGCGGCAGAAACAAGTTCGAGTTGCGAAATCCGCGACTTGGCAGTCACTCGTTTTCTTTTTCCCGCCAATCTCGCGGATTTCGTAACTGGATGAACCGGCCACATACCCATACCAACCGCTACCCGCCATCACCTGCAAAAACTTTAAGAATGTAAACCTGTGCCTTCCTATATTTCAAAATTATCCAGCCGAATCGTGAAAAACGGATGCCAGATTCGTGACGATCACCCCAAATAACCCCCAGGCGAAGTTTCAGTGAAATCGGTGACCCTTCCTGACCACCCTCGTTAACGGTATAGGTGGTCTCCGACCGAATCGTGAAAAACCGATGTCAGATTCGTTATCAGCACCCCAAATAACCCCCTAGACAAAGTTTCAGCGAAAAATTTTTTTCGACCGATGTCGGAGGAGTCGGAACTTTTAACCAGTGTCCTACGCTCATCCCCGCGGTCTAGGAAGTCTACTCACTACTGCCCTGGAGGACGTCTCTTCCCATTTCTATTCTATTCACTGGTTGTTGAATTCACTGCTGACTGCGAAGGGAAATGAATATTATGTAGCACCATGTGTTCAATTGGAGGAATCGTGTAAGTCCCTTTTTATCAAGGCTGCTTGTTATGTGTATGTGTATATTGGGTTGGCGTTTGCGTTTCCCCGGGATTGGGTTCCTCGGCTGTGGCGCCGAGGAAGACTAGGAGCGGGTGGCAAGAGGGTCAGGGAAGGGGCAAGCCGGCAGCTGGAGTTCGACCAATACGTGACAGGCAATACGACACTGGCGGCTTAATACTCGGGGTAGCCCTTGGGATAGGTAAGACCTGGAAATCTTCCGGTGTCCATGGGGTGACACGGAGCCTCCAAAGGCTAGGAGGTTCACCTCAACCTGCGGGCCACCGTTCACAACAACACCTTTGAGCTCGTACCGATACAGGCTAGATTGCTTAAGCTTCCGCACCGTTTCCCTTCAACATAATGCTACCCGAGAAGTATTTTTTGGAATTATTGTATTCGCATTTCCTGCTAGTAATGTTAGGGCCTGTCTCCCGGTGCCACGTCAAGTAATGGCACCCGTTTCGGTTCTCCCAACACTGTGTTATTTAGTGGTAAGAATTACTTGCTTCCCTTTAAGACCTCGCACCCTGTGATGTAGCGTTCTATCCTCCCCCTTTGCTTACATTTTATCTAGTTTTCATATTTTGTTTTTTTCACTCTTGCCCAATTTTGTGCCAGCAATTAGACAGCTGCAACTACGTGTTCTGTTCTAACTTTCTTTCTATCTGACGTTTCTGACTATGGCACGTCCACGCAAGAATTCAATATAAATAAATAAATAAATAAATCTCGAGTTCTGGAAGTGCATGAGGGAGTTCGTCGACACCAACCCACTGCCCTGATCGTCTTCGGTTGTCGTATCCACTTTTCATCATATGCAACCTTCTCAAGATTCTCTAGTTTAATCTGGAAGACGTTCATCTTGATTCCTAATATATGCAGTTTGACTTCAAAAGCGTTACAATTAGGCTTAGAAGTGTCCAATTTAGTTTCAAAAGTGTCCAAATTCACGCGAAAATGATATAGCAGCACTGTTTAGCCGTCTACCATCCATTGCAGCGTTCCTTGCTTCTGCCGTTTGTCTTGCATCACTTGCTCGCGCGATATTTACCTTTATACAAGGTCAACTGACAAAATATCTTATAGTAAATCGACTGCTGTGAAAGCGTTTCTTACTGCTCTACAGCAGATCTGCTCGTCTTTCATCTCGTTATGAAATCTCGCCCGAAAAGGGCAGTGCAATCGATCTACTACAAGATATTTAGAAGTTAAGTTTGTTCAAAAGCAAATATCGCAGCAGGAAATGATAGCGGGAAAACGGCAGAAACAGAGAACGCTTCACTGAATGGTAGACGGGCTAGAGGTGCCGTTATCATCTTTGCCTGAAATTGGACAGTTTTCAAACCAAACTGGACACATCTAAGCAAGCTCAACGCTTTTGACGTCAAACTGTATATCACCCGACTTGACGACAAGTCGTCATCTCCATTGAAGGACTTCGCGCTCTCTGGGTTTTCCTCCTTCCTCGGGCTACTTCTATGCGCTTCCTGATTTTCAGGGTTTCCTTCCTAATCAGCGTATCCAGCCTTCGTTCATTGTGCTCGCGGACAGTGGAGCGGCTGTGCCCGTCCGGAGAGATTGGTTGGAGAGGCCTCTCCATTCTACGCGTGTTTGAGTCGTGGTTTCTCCCTTCGTACTCCTTGCGCGTATCTTGTGGGTCTCACTTTGTGCATTTTCTGTTCCTTATGTGCACTCCACACATATCGTGTGAGCTAGTTGTGTCGTAGCGTTGCTATCCTTTATTCTTTGTTCGTGTGTTTCGTTGTTCTCCTTATATTCTAACGTTATGTTATTCTCTGATCATATATACTCTTGCATTGCATTGTTTTGCATTGCCATCTCCTCAGGTAGGTTGGGTATCTTCCTAAAATGGGGTTTTGGCTCTGATCGATCATTTCTACTGTCCGTTGCGGTTCACTTAGCTAGTTTAGGTTTTGCATAGTGATGTTCTTATTCATAGGAAGTTCATTTTGTTTGTCTTGTTGTGTTTCGCTTAGTCAGTTCACATTTATCCATGTTTTTCATCATCTTGTTTCACCATCGATGCTATAATTCGTTATTCGTGATTCGCGTGCGTGTTTGTTTTGTGTATTTAAAGATGTTTAATTACCCAAGTTTGAGGCTGTCTTCTCGTCTTCTCTTGGAACGCCGAGCTACCACGTGGCAGAGTAACTTGGTTCGTGGAGAAGATAATTTCACGACTATCTTACCGTAATCGAGCGCGTCGCTCAGCCTTCTACAGTAAGAGGAGGCACCTAACGTAGCGCATCCACGCGTCCAAATAACGCTCACCTTTCGCAGACACCCTATAAAGTTCAGCATCCAGAGATCGGAGACGCAAAAATCCAGGCATCACACCTATGCAGACGGTATAACCCCATCAGGCGATGATATGGCACAGTATGAAGAGTACTGCACGTCCATCAACCTATTTTCAGGAGGCGCAAAAAGAACAAACTCCGGTCGAATCAGTTTGCAGAGGTTTTCAGTTTGAAATTCCCCTCTACAGTACAGCAGAAGTACGATTTAAAGAATGAACGATGGATGATCTGCTCGAAAACTCACCGACTGTGGGCGAAACGGCCAACGAGTTCGCGTAGCTACTTCACCTCCACTAAAACGACGAACTTCTAGCTTCTGACGCAGATTCTCTTTCCGGAAACCGCACAGCTTTCCTCGAAACACTACGTGTCGTAGAAATTCGAGTTCTCCAACGAAAACTTTTGGGTATGATAAGCATATTTATCAGTCAATCGATAACAGATACAAGCCTATAACAGCGACATGGTCCTTTAACTACATACATAAACAATCAAATACCTGTAATGGAGAAACTAGCTCGCTGCTCAGCCACTGAACTCGTCATGGATGCGTTACAGCAGAGCACCTACGCCTAACCGTATGTTTACACTTCGAATGCGATGCGAATCGATTACCCCACCGTGCAATCGATCGATTCGCGAAGATCGCGTGGCGAGCTTTCACATCGCGAGTCGTTCGCGAAGTGTAAACACGTAGTCGATAGGACATGCAACAACAGCCTAACTGCTTAGCGTCAACCAAAATAATAAGCATAAACACATCTATCTCTTGCCCAAATCGACTGAATCATTGAGCTGATATCGACGAACAGTAAGTAAAATCGCCATCGGAAAGCACTCAGAGTATCAACATCATAACAGTGAAAATGTGATGAAAATCGATCGATATGGATAGACGTTGAACGTACTTCGCTTCGCGTTAGATCACAGCGTTTCATGAGCACTACGGGGCGGAGGACAACACACTATGTAGAGCCAAGGTAGCAACGTACGAGTACATAGCACATGTGAGGATGTCAGATGAGGCATACAGATGAAGCGAGGCAGCCAAAGTCCGGTTTATAGTCGAGCAGCAAGCGGCATCGCGCGACATGCAGTTGCGATAGGGGTTCAGTATCATGTAGCGTTCACACTCCCGCCGATATTTATCACCTGCGCTGTCCAATCGATATCGATCGCTACCTCATGCAGCCGCGGCTCAAGTGTGAATGCTGCCTTAGCCCGGTTTACAGTTGCGCCGCTGCACGGCACCGTAGTTGAAATCGATCTATGGCGACCGTGGTGTTGCGTCGCCTGGCGTGGAAGTATAAACTAAGGCTTAGGCATCGTTCAGTATGTACGCGATGCGCGACGCAACGTAATGATAAGCTCCTATATCGATTACGCGGCGCGTTCAATCGATATGGACGCTTACCATTACACCGCGTCGCGCACCGCATGCGCACTAAAGGCTCCCCTAAATGTTGCCTTAGGTGGAATTTATACTTCATATGTTGGCCGTCATGGCGCTATGGAAGCCGCCAATATTGACCGCCTGCACGCCAAATCAATACTGGTAGCTTTCGCAGCCCAGCAGCGCCTTGGAAGTATAAACCCCGCCTTAGGGAGCATTAGCCCCTTCTAGACCTCAATCGCACCGCCAGATTTAAATACTTTAGGTCTTGTTTAAACTTCAGTCGCACCGCGAAGCGACAAAAAAAAGCCATCGATATCAAACAAAAGCAGATATCAATCAATTAATCGATACCGATATCGAACTCATCCGCCGCCCGGGTGGAGACAGTAGTATAAACCATATCCTAGACCTCCTATATAACCTGTAAAATAGGCCGACCGAGAGTCCGTGTGTGCGTCCGTTCGGCGGCAAACTCGCTCGCACACAATTCTGGCTAAGTAGAGAACAGAAATTCGTGTTGTGTTTAAATCTGACAATGTAGGTCACACTCCATACCAGTTTGCTCCACCCAATTTGAACAGTGCACTCTATCGCGATCGATACTATCGTTTTCTGCTCGCAGCAGATCATTTGAAATGGCGATGGCGCAAAAATGGTGTCGGACATAGTCAGTGAGTCTGTGTGTGCGTCCGTCCGGTGCGACACAAACCAACCTGAACATGTATATTGCTCTATTGAACAGCTATGTGGCATGTTGCCGATGAACCGATCAATACCGATCGACAATTGGCCGTTCACACTCAAGTCGCTCTATGTCACAAGCGGTGCCAAGCCGCCAATATCGATTAGACAATACGAAAAAATCGATACAGACCAATCCTACGGGCACCGTCTTCGCGCCTCACGCCCCGTCGCTCGCTATACTATAAAGCGGACCTAAGAAACAAACAACATGTTCACAACAGTGACCAAAGTGGTAGTAGGTAGGTAGGTAGATACACATTACACATACTATGAACCCAGTGAATACCTGTACAAAATGGGCGAGCTAAACGGAGTAAATTTATGGTAAGTGATAGATTTTTGATAATACACGACGCGGGGTACCGGCTATACTAACCACTACGCCTTTCACTTGCATGCCACCGACTGGGTCACATTGGCACACGAGACGGATTAGTCTTCGCTTCGAGTTACCACTGTGGTGTTGTGAACACTACAATCCTACCAACAAGCAACAATCACTATCCATCACCTATATCATCACTAGATATGCTTAACCGCATGGAAGAACCAGTTCGTTTTCGTGGCCCACGAGCCGTTGAACGCCTCGTCGAAGATCTCGGCGAAGAAACTTCTCGCCTCGGACGTCATGCCGTCATGATACGCCACCCGTAACGTGCTCTGAAACGTTTAGAGTGTGAAGACGCTACAAGCAAGCCAGATAAGGCCAAAAATAAGATCTAAGCCAGGGTTCGTACTCAAGTCGCCGAGTGACGCGCGGCAGTGCACAATCAATCATTATCGATCACCTACGATGGCCAATCGATACCGATGGTTTTCACACTGACGGGCCCATGCGGCGACGCGAGTATACACTCTGCCAAAGCAAAACGCCACCACCGCAATATGGTATGGACACCCCCTATGCGTTGGATAATGGTTAAAAATATACTACAGATCGTACACAAAAACAAATAAAAACGAAAAATGGCAAAATTAAAATAAAAGGGAATAAAAAATATGAAAGCCAAGTTAGTCAGGGGAAAAAGGGCAATCCTATAATGAATCAGCAACTTCCTAGTCGGGGGGGGGGTGAGGGGGAGCGACTTAAGGATAAAACAGCAAAACAGAAAAACGGGTCAGAAATGATCTCTTTCGAGAAAGGTAGTGACATATGACACGGCGATGTCGCTATTGTTGGTCAAAACGAGGTAAAACTAGGGAAAATCCAGCGTCATGGGGTGTCGCTTGTTTTACGTGGGGTTTATACTTCAGCCGCCGGCTCGCAGCACGCGATATGGCGTCTAAGGCCCCGTTTATACTTCCTACGCGTAGCGATGCGATGGCATGTACAGTGGCCAAATTGATTGATGGTGTCGCTCGATCAATGTGGCCTCAATACGCCTCAATATATGGCGTCGCATCGCTCGGCGTTGAAGTATAAACAGGTTCTAACAATATCGCTTGATTGCGCCACCTAATCGATAATGATAGTGTTCAGCGATAGAAGTGAAAATCCCGCCCTAATGGTTTTCTCGTGCTATTTACTCCAAATGGCTAAACAGACAACTCGCTTTCATGACGTCATTTCGACCCGACAAGCAACCTCCCCCAACTAGGAAGCAGTACGTCTCTTGTAGATCACTTCGTCGTTAAGTCCACTAATACGACGCCAAGTATCGTTGGTCCACGTAAAGGGGTGTCCAAACCCTATTGCGTTGGGTGCACAAAAACTAAAGCTATTAAAGCGACATACCTCGGGCGTAAACAGTAAACAAACCTTCAGATGGTCCAGATCGGCCTCTGTGGACAGTTCTGGAAGTTCCATTGACTGCATGACAGTGAAAAGCGAGAGGAACATGTCGCGCTCCTCCCACAGCATCATGTACGCGTCGCAGCACAGCTTCTTGAACCTGGAAAACGCGTACATAGTCGGTGCTGAAGGGGATTTTATACTTTAGACGCCGCTAAGCAGCGCGATAGGGAGCGCTAATATCGATCACTCGCGCGTCTAGTCGATGTCGATGTTACTAGTGACTAACGGCGTCTAAAGAGCTGTTCATGCTCCACTATGGCAGCAGCAAGTTGATTGCCGCAGCAGAGCGTACGCATCGATTATCTCTCGCGGGAAAATCGATAAATATGCTGCTGCCGCCATCGTGAAGAACAAGCAGGTCTTAAGGTGGGGTTTATATTGAAACGCCAATGATCGTAGGGACACTTCGAAAGCGACCCATATCGATTAGGTGGCGTAAACGATCGATATTGGCAGTTTCGACAACGTCGCGCCTGCTGGCGACTGAAGTATAAACCCCACCTAAGCCAACTATGCTTGCCAAACGTACTTCGACACTTCGTGACTGTCCTTCGACACCGGTCGACCTTGTCCAATGACGCAGAGGAAATGCTCGGTGAGCACGAAAGGCACCCGATCGCGTCTGATGCCGAGCTTCGTCTTGCCGTGACCCAGAATGTGCCCGAAGTCGATGTGGAACAGCTTGCCGTCATGCGTCATCATTATGTTGTCGTTGTGTCGATCCTGGAATTAATTTTTGAGAATAATTTTTTGATTAAGGAAACTTTTATTATAACTTTTTTTGAAATTTTTTAGTCCAACTACCCGAATGAGTGGTATAATTCTGTATTTTTTCTCACAAAAAATTTAGTTTCAAAGCCAAGCGAGACAATGCAGTCAATTAGTGCGTTAAAAGACCAGATTTCGCCATGCACTCCAGAATTTGATTGATAGTGTAAATGTTAGTTATTGAAGCATCTAGCGAGGATATGTGTGTTCTTCACAATTGTTGTTGTGTATCGTTTATAGGAGTGATACTCCGTGCAAAGATCATTGGAATAATTTTTTGCTCAACGAAAATTTAGTACGACTTTTTTAGAAAAAAAAATGAATTTTTCATTTTTCAGCTGCCCCAACAACAGACTGTTTAAGATTTTATAAAAATTCCATTTTTAAGGAAAACAGTACATTAAGTTCTATTTTAAAGCGCACAAAGACAGCAATCAACTAATTATTAGAGGAAAAGATCGCGACATACACTCGACCAGATCGTCGCGGCATCCTTTTAACAGTAAACCGTGCTTATTTGAACGAGGGCATGAGAATATGTGTGCGTTTTTTACAACTGTTCTTGTTGTACCATTTATGTCAGTGTTACTCCACGCAAAGAACGTTTGCTATCAATCAGATGAATATAGGGACGATCTGGTCGAGAGCATGTCCCGACCAGATCGTCGCTAATCATATATGTGATTGCCACCTCCCTGTTGCTTAAAACAACGCTTTACTATTTTTCCTTGAAAATAAAAAAAATCATAAAATTTCAAACAGCTTTTTCACATACAGGGGCAGCTGAATTCTTAAGAAAAAAAATTCAAGAAAGGTATACGAGGTTTTTCTTGGCCGAAAAATTATTCTGTGCATCTCGGAGGCACTATTTTAACGTAGAGAAAACACGTTTTGAATCGAAAAGTGTCCAGTTGGACACGAAAACGGTTATCTGCAAGCCGACGATACAAGCACGTCAGTTCCAGTTGCTAGCGGTCCTAACCAGGAAATGCCGTCAGCTTCCCATGGAACTTCGGATTGAGACCTATATCACGTGAAAGAGCTCGAGACGCTGATCACAGATAAGTAGACCAAATTTGCTAAATGGATCTCCTAAGCGAGTTAAGGCCGGCGGAAGCCGCGATGTCTTCCATGTGTTAGGCGCGCCCAATCAGCGTTGGGCGCAGTATTGCGCGGTAATCAGCGGTTCGGCTATCAGCGCCGTCAGCGGCGGCGGCGGCGCAGTGGTAGAGTGCTCGCTCCAAAGGATTGGGTTCATTGGTTCGGTTCTGGCCGCTGACGGTTTTCTTGCATTTTGTGATCTTTCTTCGACGAGGACCTATAACCTCATTTTTAGCACATTTTTGAGCGAACGGCTAGCGGCGACTTGCATTTACGTCTATTTGAAGACGGAAACGTGTTTCAGGTAGAATGTTTTATTCATGACGTGAAGCAAGTCAGAAATTCAAATCAGAACAAAATAAAAAGTAAAAATAAAATCAAAAATCAACAAAAATTAATTAACATAATAAACCAAAATAAAGGGACTAGTTAAAAGTTCCGACTCCACCGACACGACTTCGGTCGAAAAAAATTTTTCGCTGAAACATTGTCTAGGGGGGTTATTTGGGGTGCTGATCACGAATTTGGCATCCGTTTTTCACGATTCGGTCGGAGACCACCCATACCTTTAACAAGGGATTTCGCTGGGCACTAGTTAAAAGTTCCGACTCCACCGACACGACTTCGGCCGAACGGTTGTAGCAACGGTATGGGTGGTCTCCGATCGAATCGTGAAAAACGGATGTCAGATTTGTAATCAGCACCCCAAATAACCTCCCTAGGCGAAGTTCCAGCGAAATTTTTTTTCGACCGAAGTGTTGTCGGTGGAGTCGGAACTTTTAACTAGTGCCTTTACTTCTTATTTATTAATGTTTATTAGGTTTTGTTGATTTTTGATTTTATTTTTAATTTTTATTTTGTTTTGATTTGAATTTCTGACTTGCTTCATGTCATGAATAAAACATTTCACCTGAAACACGTTTCCGTCTTCAAATAGACGTAAATGCAAGTCGCCATTAGCCGTTCTCTCAAAAATGTGCTAAAAATGAGATTTTAGGTCCTCGTCGAAGATAGATCACAAAATGCAAAAAACCCGTCAGCGGCGGGAACCGGACCAATGAACCCAATCCTTTGGAGCGAGCACTCTACCACTGCGCCGCCGCCGCTGTGCTGACGGCGCTGATAGCCGAGCCGCTGATTTCCGCGCAATACTGCGCCCAACGCTGATTGAGCGCGCCTAACACTAGGAAGACATCGCGGCTTCCGCCGGCCATAACTCGCACAGGAGATCCATTTAGCAAATTTGGTCTACATATCTGTGATCAGCGTCTCGAGCTGTTTCACGTGATGTAGGTCTCAATCCGAAGTTCCATGGGAAGCTGACGGCATTCCCTGGTAAGCTCGGACCACTGCCTATGCTACTATCAACGAATTACCACTCGATGTGCTCAAGGACGAACGTAGTAGAAGAACTAAACAACCATACACCTCTTGCGAGGTTCAAAGAGTTGAGTAGCTGGCTTGTTCCAATCCTGCACCCTCTCCCTGTACTCCTAATTTTCGCTCAAGGCTCCGCTACCCACAAAAACCTTTAAAAATCTCCGAAAAATATGCTCTACAAAATTCCATTTTACAACATAAAAATATCATCAATAGGAACCATTTTACAACTCGAAATCCTCATTAATAGGAACAGGTTGAATCATTAGGAAGCGTTTAGTGTACACGCGACGCAATGTAACGATAAGCTCCCATATCGATCGCGCCATGAATCGATATGGGCCTTCACCACTATATCGCGTCGCGAGTCGCGTGCACACTAAACGCTCCCTTAGGGTGATGTTGCTTGTAAACTTCTACCTCCAACATTTGCTTTGTTTTTCTCGTTGTTTATATCTGGTTTTGCCTTTCTTTTCGAAAAACTGATTGCAAATAATTATGTCTGCTCACACATCCATGTACAATAAATAAATAAATAAATACGTAAACAAATAAATAAATAAAAGTCGATGCTTTGAAGGAAGTAATGTCCCAATCCTGTGTAGGACGCGACCTGGGATCCCTGACTCTCTGAAGATTGCGTCTGAAAACTCACCATTATTCCCATAATGAATGTAGCAACCGAGTAACCGACGCAGGACATCAAGAATCGGTCGACACATTCCATGTATCTAAAAAAGAGGTTGATGGTCCAGTGGGCTAACAAACAATAAACACTACGGAAGCTTCAAGTAAAACCTCTAATACAGCATCCTTACTACCTAAGCAACACCAAACGTCTTCAAAAATCCATATTCGTTCTCACGAAACTTGCTAATAAACCGATTTTGTAAAGCAAAGAACTATGGCTGGCAGTATCCTTCCATGTATAATAAAGGATAAAGTTCGGCGCTAGTCAATCCCACTGAGGGCTACGCCACGCATTCCACACCTACGGGATGTCGTGGAGGAATGCGTGTTTGGCCTTTATTCGGGATCTGCGATAGCCATCCGATGGATAAATCAATGCTTTGTCCTTTCCAGACAAGTCTGGTACCAATTCATCGACCTCAGAGGAATGGAGAGCTTGGTTGGCCCGGGCGGCCCGGGCGGCAACCCGAACCTGGAAGGTGGAATCGAAGGCATGCAACAACCAGCGCCCACTCCGAATGCGCCAACACGCGCCTTATAGCAGTAAATAAGCGCGTGGTAGTGCAATCGAGGTGATGGTTGCCGCATGCACTCAATTCCAGGTCCTTGATTCGGATTCCCCGCCCAGGTCAACCAAGCCTTCCATTCCTCCGGGGTCGATGGATTTGTACTAAACTTGTCTGAGAAGGACAAATCACTGATTTATCTATCGACTGGCTACCGCAAGTCAAAGTTCTACTGGCCAAACACACATTCAAACCACCTCCACGATATACCGTGAAAGTTGAGTGCGCGGCGATTGAGTAACGACATACGACATACTTTATTGTTTTATCCTTTAAATAAGCAGAAAACTAACTTCTTCGTCGAGCCGGCGTTATTCTTGATATACCGATTGATGAACGTCGTCTCCAACGACTTCACAGCCGTTCCAACCTTTCCACCCTCGGATTGAATTTCGAATATTGTCGAGCAATTCGGCACCACACCAATCATGCCGTACTAAAAATGTCGTTATTCCGTTAAAAGACAGACAAAATGACCCGTCAGCCTGTTGTTTATACTTTAATCGCCGTGTGAGCGACACTACGACAGCGATCGATATCGATCGTTCGCGCCACCTGCCTAATCGATGCCGATGGCTATTAATTTTTGCCACGCGACGATTTAAGTATAAACCACGCCTAACGGCTGATCGCTGTGTGAAGTCTCCGCCCACTTTCGTCCCCATCGGCAGAACAGGATACGTGCTCAAACAGCAGTCGAGGTGATTCCGCTTCCAGACGCTGTCCATCAGCTCCAGCACTTGAAGTACCAACATATCCTGACGCAGATCTGGAATACAAAATCGCGTTTCGCAAGGCATCTGAGGTAAGTGATTTTTGGGTACTAGTCGTTAATGTGGCCTACATGGAAAGGCGGAACAAAGCAGTCATTCATAACCAATCAGGTCACCGATCGTACGCGGCCCCTAGGGTTAGTACGCCTCTTCGACGCGACCTGACTGGTATATGGCTCATATCCCTGATGCAGGCCACATTCGCCATTAGTATCATGCAGGTTTGTCAAGCTAGGACGTCTAAAGGATTACCACGCTCAACTTACACTGTATTCCATCTTCTGTGGCCTGTTTATACTTCGCAACGTGACGAGAGCGACTGATCGGCCAGGCAAATCATACGTATCGATTTTCGCCGAGCGAACGCCCAGCAAGAAAACGATACGTATGATTTGTCCGGCCGATCAATCGCACTCGACACTCCCGTCGCGAAGCATGAACAGATCCTTATGGTTATCTTAAAAGCACCTTTTATACTCCATTCGTCGCGCGGTCTAATCAATATAGGTAATTTTCATTATGACGAGTAGGACACCTGGATTATAGACAGGCCTAACGCCTAGTTTATACTTCCGCCGCCACGCCGCGCGGCATCATGAATTGCATAGATATCGATTTTCGCACCGCTTTGCAGAGCCGCTTCGCATTTATACTCCACGCTCTAAAACACCTGGCTTGCCGAATCTTTGAATACGTATTCGGCGAATCGTGACGCAGAATGAACGGCAGCGGCATGTGGTGGCTGACTGCTTTCCGAAGACAGCGTGGCAATCGCGCCGCGCTTCAGAATTGACGTGTCGCTTTGCGACAGGAGTATAAAAGTCCCTTAAGGCGTGTAAAGCAGAAAGAATACAGCTAATACGCCTGCTTGGGCAAGAGCCATGCACGCCATGCACTCAACACAGCCTTTATTCTGGTTGATTTCTGAGTGTAAATGGGTTAATGGTCACTTTAAAGGGATACGCCTATGGAGATTTGGGCAAACCCTGTCCACACCTCGGCAAATGGGGTGCTGTTACCATTCTACGAAAAAGGTGGTACTATTTGGGAGATTGCCCTGGATATGCAGAATTGTACACATTAACACATCCTACAAGGTACAGGTCGATAAGGTGCGAATGACGAAGGGCTCTGATTGGCGTCGCCGCACCGCTACCCGCCCAGGGCAAACCCCCACGTAGTAAATAAAGAAGCCACATGTAGACGTACGTAGAAGACGAAAAGGTGCGAATGAAGAAGGGCTCTGAATGGACGGCGCCAAACCGCTAACCGCCCAGGGCAAACCTCCACATAGTAACTGAGGAGGCTTGCTAATTGACATGGGCGAGGAAACGATCCCCATAGATTCATTAGTTTGAGAGCTGGTGATCTACTTGACTACAGAGCATCGAAAGATGCCTCCCGAGTTACGTCCGAACCCGCCAATAAACAGGGTGAACGGTCCTGTTATAGATAGAAAGTCGCCTGAACTCACCGTCTCCATTTTTGAAGATGATCTCATACGTCGGCAGATGATACTCGGACAGCGGACTTCGATTCTGCCACGATAACAGCAACGGCATCTTGGCGCTGCCCAGCACTCGACATTTGTCGATGCTAAACAAGCCGAGGTTGAGTTGAAGAGAAGCATCAGGTTATCGGGGCCAGTGAAATGGAGACGTTCGGTGTTGTCGTTAATGTGCTCTACATGGGGTGGGAACGCACCAGACCAATCGCGAACCGCATCGAGCGAACGCGCCACCAACAGGTGCGTGTTCAGTCGGTGCCCTGATTGGCTGGAGAGTTTCACCCCCTCGCAAGCCATATTAGCGATTAGTACAGAACTTCATTCTCTAAACACTAACCGTAAGTGGCCTAGAGCATTGCTCGGATCCAGCGGCGAGTCGATCTTCTCCAAACTCGGACAGTTGTTCCTCAGCTCTTCTCGAAGTCGCTAAATATCTAGCGTTACCGCGTTAATAGCTCACTGAGCAATGCCTAGATGATCTTCTGATCGTAAATTCACAGCTCCTGGAGGTTTTTTAAGGTCAAACATGCTTCAGTGATATGTAGAGGCTCAAAAAAGAAGCGAGGTCTTTGGCTCCAATGCAACCTGACTAAAACGATTCTATATTCAATCTATCCTATTATATCTTCTCTAATGGATTTTAGAGCTATTGATGTCTTGAAAAGCTGCCGACCAAGATTGACATCGGCTCTTATTGAGGCTAGCCTCTAGACGCCTTGGCCTGCATCAGAGCCTGGAAAATTGGAAATCATTTTAAGAAACATCTCCTCAAATGCCACTTTCATCTTACAATGTATTTTTTCCTAAGAAGACCAGAGACAAGATCAAAGATGGTGGTTGCAAAGGACGACTAACTCTAAAGGTGTTTTGCCAAAGTGGGGCACTAAGCACCTGGTAGCTGCAAGTAACATGCATGAATGCGCCTCAGACCAGGAGCACACCCCTTAAGTAAACTGTAGGTCAGACTAAGCAGGACTGAGCCTACAGAGCTCCAGTAAAGGTGCCAGTTCTGGAAATGCCGCCAGTTTATCCTCATTCTGATCGACCTGCGGGTTCCTAGCCGTGATTCAAAGCCCTTCGAGTATCGTACGTGCCGATAAATCGCTTTCTCGCGCTAACATTGACAAGGACGTCTGCAATATCACACACTCATTGCGCTGTGTTTTCCCGAAGGGGTTAGGACGTTGCATTTCTTAAGACACACCGAGTCCTCCTTGACTCTGACACAACGTCCTAACCCCTTTGGGAAAACACAGGGCCGTGAATGTGTGACATGCAGATATCCTAGTCGATCTTAGCCTGTGAAAGCGATATATCAGCACGTAGGATACTCGAAGCGCTTTGGATCACGGCTAGGAGACTGCAGGTCGACCAGAAGGAGGATAATCTGGCGACAAGTCCAGAACTGGCACCTTTAGTGGAGCTCTGCAGGCTCGGACCTGTTTGGCTTAACCTCCAGGGCACTTAAGGTGGGTGATTCTGGTGCTGAGGCTCATTCATAAGCGTTACTTCAAGCTTACAGGCGCTTATTGGCACACTTTCGCAAAACACCTTCAGGGTTAGTCGCTTTTTTCAGCCTTCATCTCTGATTTAACATCAATAGTCGGTGTTCAACATACTAAGGTTCGCTGAAGCCGAATATGGGTAGAACTCTATACCGTCGTTTCTTCTTTATAAGCGATTCCTAAGCCTTTGTTTATACTTTCGCTGCTACGCGGCGCGGTACCATAGATATCGATTTTTTCGCGCCGCCCGATCAATATCTAATCCGACTATGGTGCCGCGTCGCGCAGCGGCACAACTATAAACTAGGGCGAAGGCCCCTACCTATTTGATAGGACCTAACTTTAAGGCTCATACCTCTGTCGCCACGTCCTTCTCACGAATGTTTTTCACGAGAACGCTCAACTTGTACAGTAGATCGACCATTTCGACCTGGAATAAGAGGCACTAGGTATTCACAAGGTCTTCAGACTAAAATCCCCATTACCTGCTTCACAACCGTCCGAATATGTTCATCGTTGCCTCGCAGGTAGGCCTCAATGATCAGCGCGAATCGCTTGTACATCTCCGTCACGTTGCCGTCGGGATCCCTAAAAGTCGCTGTCGTTACATATCGAGGGGACGTAGCTTACAGCGAGCTGTACATAGTCCACTAGCAGCGATGGCGAGAACTTCCTCGCCAGGGCAAAGCAATATATCGATTTTCCGCGCGATTGCTCAGCGAAAATCGATAGCACGTTCTACCAAGGCGACCTGTCCTTGACATCGTTGTTGTCGTGAACTATAAACAGACCTTCAATCTCCCTAAACCGCGACTCACTTTAGATTGGCCAACTCGGCGCGGAGTAGCCAGAACAGCTTGTGACCGATTCTGTAGTCACACAGAGCTTTCTTCAGAAGAAGGCACGACAACGGACTGTACGACCATGCCTCGCATTTCAGCGCCTGAAAGCATTTACATCTTCCTCTGGTCATCTAAGCATTCGTTCGAACTTTCGTGTGACGGCAGTCGTTGTGACGATCGACGAGGACGCAGGTCACATGTAGATATTGAGATTTCGACAGACCTTAGCGCTTAGAGCTCATAACTAAGTCGCCACGCATCTGCGCGCGAAAAATCGATATCGATTACTTATTACAAACGCGCACTGCACGTCCATCGAAGTATAAACGCCCCTCACCCCCAACCGAATCACGCTGTCCAGGGAATGAACGACATCGGAAGCAAAGCGTAGGAGTAGTAGATTGTTTGCCAGCATGAGCACGAGTATACTTCACCCCGCGATAACAAGAAAACGATTATCAATTACACAACGCGTAAAATCGATATCGATTGCCCGCCAATTCAGAATAAACCCATTACCTAAGAATTACCTATTACCTAAGAATTCAGCGACATTAAAGGCAAGGAAGATGAAGTAGAATTGAGTGAACAGGAGTATAAACAGGGCGATCAAGCCTGCTCCAACAAAGTTTGGAACCCTCAGGTTACACTCTAATCGCTGCGCGCCGTGTCATGGAAGCAATCGATTAATCAAATCTACAGTTATTTACAGTTACATTTGGATCGGCACGCAGCGTGCCAGCAGGAGGCAATCAATATCGATTCATCAACGCCTAAAATCGATATCGATCGCCTTCTTCTGGCACGCAGCGTGCCGCTACAAATGTAACTGTAAATAACTGTAGGTTTGATTAATCGATATTGACTGCTTCCATGACGCCGCACGCAGCGATTAGAGTGTAAACCGAAAGTTCCAAACTTTGCTGGGACACGCCTGTTCGCCCTGTTTATACTCCTGTTCATTAAATTCTATTACGTCTTCCTTGCCTTTCATCTCGCAGAATTCTTAGGTGATTTCGATGTATAAGTGGGGTTTATTCTCAGTTGGATGCTCCACGAGAACTATCGATATCGATTTCCCCGTCGTCTAATCGATATTAATTGTTTTTATGTTATGGCGGTCTGAAGGTGCTATACTCATGTCTAAACCTTGTCTGAGCAGATCAAAAGTCCTATAGAAAAACAAGTAATGATTTAATACCTGAATAAAAGGAAGTATAAACAGGGGAAATGACTGATTGTCGAGCATCACGTCCAACTGTGCAACAGCGAATCGACGAATAATCGGATCTATGCACCTGTAAGCACTAGAATGCTCCACTGACAGGATCGTCAAGCCTTTCAGGGGACATACTTCTTGCTGAGGATGCAAAACGCCGTTCCAACGCTGAGTCGGCCCCAATTCTCCAGCATCACATAGAGTTCTGTGAAGTGCTCACGCTTCCTCCACGTCACTTCCGCTTCCGCAATCACCAGCAACGCATCCGGCAGGTTCTCACTGACGAAATGCCTGGAACATCGGATTTTTTGGCGAATCTCTATTGATTAAGCCCCTAGGGGAGCCTAAGAATCTGTTCATAGTCCGCAATGACAACGACTTGTCACCTAGACAAAGCATACATATCGACTTTTTCGAACCGTTCATACTCAATCGATTTGTATGCTTTTCATGCACGATCAGATCGTTGTCTTTGCAGACTATAAACAAGCCTCCGGGCGCAGTTTGTACTTCACTGCACGTGGCGGGCAGAATATCGATTAGAGCGCGCAGCTAATCAATATCAGTGCTTCCGCGTCGCAGCAGAAGTATAAGGCGCGCGGAACGGGACAAAAGCTCACAACCTTTGCTCCCACACAAACTGCTCCTCTTCTGAAGAGACCACACCGCCCAGCAGTCGTTTCCTGATGGTCGTCAGTATCCTGCCAATGCTGAACTCGTCAGTCGCCTGAAACATGAACGTTACTAGCAGGGCAATGCCCAATTAAGGCTAGAAGGGGCCTTACCGCTTTCTTTGGCTCTTCAATCGATCTGATAAATCGCACAAACGGCGCAAACTGACTGCTGTCGGGCATCTTGACATGTGGCGATCGATATCGGGCTAGTTCAATCACCAGACGGCAACTCGAACCTGGAAAATCAAATCCATTAACGGCTAGAACAGCACTATCGCATCGACATATTCAGTACTTGCCATTGCCAACGCCTTAGGCCGAGTTTATACTTCAGTGACCAATCGGCGGGTAAGCCCCAGATATCAATTTTCTGCGCTAGTTAATCGATATCAGTGGCTTTCACTCGATTGATAGTCAAATGGAGCTTATTTGCTCCTAGGATTCCCGGAACCCCCTGAGAAGCTCACAGGCCCCACGAACCTGGCAAAGAAGACAAACCTCACCCTGTTTCTTCTCATTGCTGCCAATACGACCCTGTGGTGGGTATTGAGGCTCACCACCCCATAGATTCAGCGTCACTACACCTTGGAGCAGTTCACCTCGCCAGTCCAGTAGGCGAATATTCGCCCAGCCAAGCACTCGATCTTCAGCCTGAATATTGAAAAATTAGCCACCTTAAGCCTTTTTTGGAGCTCTACAAAGCCTTTAATAGCGAAGAAAGCCCACCTTTCCCTTCCTCATCTTCGTCTCGACTAGATGAACAGTTAGAACCGCAGCTGGAGGCAGATCCTTCATGTACAAATCGAACGAAATCATGCCCTAAAACGAGGTGAAGTCCAGAAAACCACAGTAAACAGCAGTTTATAATTCAGTCGGCCAGTGGTGCAGGCGAGAAATATTGATTAGATGACGAAAAAGTCGATATCGCGAACTCGTCGCAGACATAAGGCGGGGATTTATACTTCGGCCGCTTACAGAAGCGAACAATATCGATTGCGTGGCGGGGACCATTGTGCTTTCGCGCATAATTTCATGCTGCTCGGCGAATAATGCATAAATCCTTCTAAAAGCCTGTTTACACTCTACGGCGGTAGCGACAAGGCAAAGTCTACGTATCGATTTTTTCCGAGCGATTGCTCGCACCAATCGATACATATGCTTTATCTTGTCGCTCCCGTCGCGGAGTATGGACAGGCCGTGATGCTCCCCTTCCTCTTACCTCCAACCATCGAGGATTAGTGCTCGGGACTTTCGACGAAGCCTTGTGAATCAGCGGCGTCTTCCCACAGTACACAATGAAATCGACGCTGATCTGAAAGCAAAAGCCCTAGAGTCCGAGGACAACTCGGTCGAGCTGGGCGATGAGAGATCAAGGTCACCTACCTGCGACTCCATGTCCGACGTTCCCATGTTGCTGCAGCTGAGCGGCCGCATCGATAGGTACTCGTCCACATCCCACAGCGTGATGCTGGCCTCGTTTTCGCCTACTGCAGCACCAGCACTGCCGCTGCCAGTGGGACTGCTCGCACCGTCTTCGCTGGCCAAGCGGCTCTCTTCGGCTCGGACGTAGTTCGGCTGAAACGCACTAGATATGAGTGGCTCTAAACACACAGGAAAGCTTTGATCGTTTGTGCATCCGCGCAAAACTAACGGCCGCTGGAGGAGTGTTGCAGCGTGCGCACGGAACAACTGATCACCAACGAACAGCTGGAATCTGATGACTGATGAATAGGGTTTTCAGAAAGGGAAGAATATCGACCAGCCGATGTTAATCAATATTATCGATCTTTGCTCGGAAGTAACCGCCTGGATCAGCCATCAAGCGAATATCATGCCCTCAGGACACGCTTGATCAACAACGTTCGCTTGCTATGGAGCGCTCAGTATGTTTGCGCGATTACAGCACCAAACGACCACCTTAAAAATCAATAACCGCGATCGATATCGATTTGTTGATCGACATTGCTCGTTTCTTAAAGAGTCATCATACCCTATCATCCGCTAATTACTGATTCCTTTGATCAAGTAAGCACGCCGTCAAGCCTTCTGAGCGGCCATCGATTTTGCGCAGACGCACAAACTAAATCCACTCGCTTAATTCCTAGCACAAAGGAACATTCTGAAGAAACCAAAACCGAACCGATAATAGCGATCGGCATTGTTTACTTGTCACAAAGTCCATCCAATCGCGTGATTCTTACAGGAAAATGCAGTAAGAGCAAGGATCAGTAATATCGATCGATATTGATAGACCCCGATCGCTGTTGCGCCTGTCCAAAGGCGTGACGCTCGCAGCACTCAATAACTCATAGATTTTGCACACGCGCTGTGACCCCTCTCAAGCGGCCAGTAGTTTTGCGCGGAAGGACAGACGGACGAGCTAACCCCATTCGCCTGATTCCTACCATTCTGAAGAAAAAGCCGGTAACAGCGAGTTTACTTGTCCCGAAATCCGTCCAGTCGCGTGATTCTTACAGAAAAATGTGAAGCACGAGCAAAAATCGATAATATCGATCGATATTGATTGAGCGATCAGCTATTGCGTCAGTCAGGAGCCATGAAACCCGCCTCACTCAATAGCTCGCCGATTCTTTCTGACTCTGTGACCCACACACGCTGTGACCCATCTCAGGGTCCAGTAATTTTGCGCAGACGGACAGACGGACGAGCTAACTCCAATCGCCTGATTCCTGCACCAAACCGTCCATGCTGGAGAAAAACCGATAACATCGATCTTCATTGTTTACTTGTTCCGAAGCCTGCCGGCCACGTAATTCTTATAGCCAAATTTCAAATAAGCGATAAAATCGATAATATCGATTGATATTGATTGCCCGATCGGCTATGGCATCGGTGCAATGCCTTGACACTCTCTTTCGCCTCACCCAATAGCTCGTCGATTCTGGACACACGCTGTGACACTTCGTAATCGGCCAGTAATTTTGCGCGGACGGATAAATGGACTAACTAACTCCATTCGCCTGATCCCCACCCCAAACTGTCATTTCTGAAGAAAACCCGGCAGCAGCGATCGGTGTTGTTTACTTGTACTGAAGTCCGTCCAGCATCTCGATTTTTACAGAAAAATGTGAAATAAGAGCAAAAATCGATAATATCGATCGATATTGATTGGCCGATGGGCGGTGGCGTATGACCGAAGCCGTGACGTTCGTCCCATTCAATAATAGGTCGGTTATGTACACACACCCTGTGACGTCTCTTAGGTGGCTATTAATTTTGCGCGGACAGACAAACAGACGAGCTGACTATTTTATGTCTAGTAGCATAATAGGACTTGCGATGCTCAACGCCCAGAGTGAAACCGAACTCGCAACCATTGCAAACAATACCTTATGAATCGGCCTTGGCTTCGGATAGTCCAACAGAACGATCTCCTTTCGACGCAACACGAACTTCGGATTCCGATAGTTCTCAAACGCAGACCGCACGTCCTGAAAGGTCTAGTCAGCTAGAGTACAGTCATACAGTTTATACTACAGTTAATACTCCAGTGCAACAACATCAGAAGCATCAATATCGATCGCTCGCGCAACCCAATCAATATTTCTGGCTCTCATGGTGCTGCTCCTCGTGATTACTGAATAAAGCGACCGCATAGTGACTAAAACTTACGCCATACGTTATCAGGAGCTTATCGTTCGCCGTTAAGTAGCTCTTCTGACCTACCAATTGAAGCAGATAGTCGGTATCTGACTCCTCGGCCTAAACACAAATGATATAGGTGGTGGCTAAGTAATTGTAGGTGACGTTAATGTTCACAACGATAGGGCAACTAGACGGTTTCGCTAAAATAATGGCCGCTTAGGACCTGTTCATAGTCCGCGACTGGAGCGACAGCGACGGCTGCGATCAAAGAATACATATCGATTTTTCCCAGGTCGCTAGGCATTAATCGATTTGTATGCTTTGCACGAACGACTGGATCTCGCCGCTCCCGTCGCGTACTATAAACAGGCGAATAACAGTTACAGTAATTTATTTTCCAAAGAGCCTGTACTAGGCAGGATTTGAACCCAATCCTCGCCATGCAGCGCCGAAGAACGAAAATGCTGCTCAGTATCTCTAAAGCGGCCGACTATACTTGGGCCTCGGGCGGGGATGTCTTCTCAAAGCTATCAGTATTGATCAACTATTGGCGTGTTCATAGTTCGCGACGGCAGGCACGGACGCGATTGGTCTGCAGAACAAAGCATACATATCGAATTTTGCCAAGCGAACGACCAGCAAAAATCAATACGTATGATTCGCCTGGTCGACCAATCCCTCCTAATCGATATTGATCGTTTTCATCAAGTCGCGTCGTACGGCGGCTGAAGTATAAACACCGTCTGAAGGATCAATAACTATTTCACAAATAATTTAATTTAATAATTATAAACAAACTAAAATAATTAAAATAATTGATGGATAATTTCAAATTTAATAACAATAATTTTTTAACTAATAAATAATTTTATTAATTTTTTAACGGAAAAATTTAGTCCGATCATGTTGAAGTGTGTTCATGTCAATCCGAATGACTTCAGTTTCAACACTAAAAGTGTCCGCTTTTCAGAGTGCTAATTAGTCCCGGAGCTCACCAGAACACCTCAGAACTCACCTGTATATGTCCGGACCGCTTCAGATCCCTCACCACCTTCGCCACTAATGACGTTGGCGTCAGATCCGGCCCGAAATCCACGACGGCCTTTGCTGCACCGTGGTCAATGTTCTCCCGTTCGTCGTCCAACGTGCGGAAGAACACTTGATAGTTCAGATTCGCCGCTGAAATCATTGCCAGTATGACCTTCTTAAGAGAAAACGAGATACCTAGTTCCTAATTGGCCGGGGGACGCCAAGTGACGTCTTGGAACCACCACCCCCACCCCACTAGGAAATCGCAAAACGTCGAATAAGAACTAACACTTTATCTTCGCGATCAGTGAGTGTGGACACGGCTGTGCCACGTCCAACACCACCGCTTCAGGGAACGCATAGTGTCCATAGCCCTCGCTGCCTGAAAATTGAACACTTCAACCGCCAAACGTCAAGGGAAACCCCAAGAAGTGCAACGACAAACCTCGCCCATTCACGGCCTCACAGGTATCCTTAAACAACGCCGCACGGCACGTCTTCAGCTCATCCGAAAGCCCCGCTTCGAGCTCATCTAGAGAGTATCCTAGGGCTTGTCCTGGAAAATCTAGCTCTCAATAACCTTCAGGTAAAATGGAGAAGGTTATAACCGACCTATGACTTGGGCCAGGTCCCTCTCGTGCCGGAAACTCTCCGGCTCGAACAGTGACAACATTGGGAACGGCCTAGTGAAGTCAATCTTGGACAGGAGCATCTGAAATAGGCTTCGTCTGAGGTTAAACAGGCAGTCATTGCTCAGCATAAGTCATAAATTTGGTCCTCCAGAGGCGGGAACAAGCCAGCCAATCAGAGAACTGACTATGTACTGCTTGATTGGCCTGGTGCATTCCCGTCTCCAGAAGTAAGCCACATCAACGACTTGTTCGCGATTTCTTAACCAGTCTCCAAAAAGAAACCTCTGTCTGAAAGGTTTGCCGCCAGAACGAGTACATTCAATAAGCGCAGGATGATCACATGAAAGCATGGGAAGGCAGAAATTTTGTGACATTTAAACGGCAAAGATTGCACCACACATTCGTTCAAAAGTTCACATCTTAGAGAGGATTGACTGCGTATGGGCTAAATACTCGTTACAGTTTCGCCGGACGCTGGCCATATCATTGCACTATGCTGTTGTTGAAGTCTACAGTTAGACGACGACACGCCACATTTTGTGGTGAGGTAGATGTCCTAAAAAATGCAAGTACTGAGTGAAGGATCATAGCTAAGCCCAGTAAAGTAGGGACTTGAATGAAGGTACAAAATGAGGAAACATGGGCTATGATACGTGAAGGTTATGCCATACGCTAGCAGAGCTTCAAATTGTAGACGCGATTGACTATGTAACGGCTATAAGTTCTTTCAATTTGCAGTTAACTGACTAAGCTATTGGTTTGTTTATTGAACTCTATAGATAAGGCACAGATTAACGTCGCATTGATGCTTTAGGCTTAAAGGACCTTGATCTATGCCTTCTCGATATATCCTACTATATATAAAGGAGCAAGCGTGTGTGTGTGTGTCACTGTGTCACTGTGTGTGTGTGTGTGTCACACTGTCCGTCCGTCCGACTTTGAGTTGGGGCGCGGCAGCCGAACACGTCGACAACCGTGCATGGCGAGCCGGAGAGGTACCGAGCACGTCGGCAACCGTGCATGGCGAGCCGCAGACGTGCCAAACACGTCGGCAACCCTGCATGGCGAGCCGTAGGCGTGCCGAGCACGTCGGCAACCGTGCATGGCGAGCCGTAGACGTGCCAAACACGTCGGCAACCATGCATGGCGAGCCGTAGACGTGCCAAACACGTCGGCAACCGTGCATGGCGAGCCGCAGACGTGCCGAACACGTCGGCGGCACGAAACTTCAGCCCTGGGGGTAATCGAGGTCGCTGAACACGAATCTGAAGTCGACCAATCGATATCGATCGATATTATCGATTTTTTGAGGATGGCGCTCAAGTGGCGCGAAACTTCGGTCCTGGGGGTAAGCGAGGTCGCTGAACACGAATTTGAAGTCGACCAATCGATATCGATCGATATTATCGATTTTTTGAGGATGGCGCTCAAGTGGCGCGAAACTTTGGCCCTGGGGGTAATCGAGGTCGCTGAACACGAATCTGAAGTCGACCAATCGATATCGATCGATATTATCGATTTTTTGAGGATGGCGCTTAAGTGGCGCGAAACTTTGGCCGTGGGGGTAATCGAGGTCGCTGAACACGAATCTGAAGTTTGTTTTTGAGGTATGAAGGTCTAAAAGTTGGGAAAAGAAGATGGTCGGAGTGTTCTCTTCTCGGGGTTTGGGGGCGAAGCCCCCAACCAGTCGGAGGCGGCCGCTAGGCCGCTGAACGACTGGTAGTTTAATAAACGAACCAATGGCTTAGTCAGTTCACTGCAAGATCAAACAGCACATAGCCGCTACATAATCAATCGCGTCTACAATTAGAAGCTCTGCTAGCGCAAAGCATAACCTTCACATGCCATAGCCCGTGTTTCCTCTTTTTGTACCTTCATTCAAGTCCTAACTACTGCTAATAAGCTTAACGGGTCAAGCTATGATTTTTCACCCAGTACTCGCATTTTTAGGAGATCTACCTCACCACAAAATGTGGCGTTCTGTTGTTTAGCTATAGACTGCAACAGCAGCATAGTGCAATGATATGGCCAGCGTCCGGCGAAACTGTAACGAGTATTTAACCCATACGCAGCCAATCCTGTCTAAATGAGAACTTTTGAGCGAATGCGTGGCGCAATCTTTTCGTTTACATATCGCAAATTTCCACGCTCTCGAGCTTCCATATATACATGAGCTTCTCCAACGGTTTCACTTCCAACGTTGTTATAGCCCTTGAAACACTGACTATTGTACACTGGATCCGATGCCGATTTAGATAATTCAGATCCGTCACTTTTTGAAAACCTGACAAATGAATCATTCGGATAATCGCATTTTTGAAAGGTACGGTCACGGAATGATTCAGATAAGGGTGACTTTCACGAGAACGAATTTTCAGATGATTCAAGCAACAGAACAATCGGAAAAATCTGGTACCCCATCCGATATCAGATCCAAAGAGAAATCAGTTGTTTCGATCATCAGAAAATTCGTTCCCGTAAAAAACACCCTCTTCTGAATCATCTCAGAGGCGTCTCCACTGAAATATTTCGCGCCCCGTTTGACCCCGGGCGCTCTTCGGGCTCCTCCTTCGTAGGGCTATTTCTCGGTGCTTGATTTTCAGGGTCTCTTTCCCAATCAGTGCTTCCAGCCTTCGGTCATGGGCTTGCGGACAGTCGTGCGGTTGTGCACGCTCGGGGAGGTTGGTTTGAGGGGGCTCTCCATGCTGGTCCGTTATTCCCCTTCGGGGGAGTCTTTTCTTCCCTTGCTCCTTGCGCGTGCCTTTGTGGGTGTCGATTTGTACGTAATTTGTTGTTGCTCATGTATCGTGCAGTAGTGCTGTTATTCTTATTTGTGTTGTTCTCATATTTCGTTATTCTCCCTATATTCCGATGTTATGATATTGACTGTTCAGTATGCTCCTGTTTTCCCTTGTTTCGTCTTGCCATTTCCTCATGTGGGTTAGGTCTCTTCCCAAATTGGGTTCTTTTTGCCATATAATCGTTATTCGTGTTTTTGGTGGTTCACTTAGTTGCTTTCTGTCTCATGCAATGTTGTTCTTGTTCATATGAAGCATTCTGTTTACCTTGAAAAATTCAAACACAATAAGAGCAACAAGACATCCAAAGTAGGCTAATAAATAAAACCTCGCTATCTGGTAGGAAATGAGAGAGAATCAAGCACCGTGGGAACCAGCAGACTCTAGTCGGAGAGTTCTCTTAACGAATTTCCTAAAAGCGGGAACTGGAATAGGTAGAATATTGTTTTTGCTCAGGCGTACGTACTCAGAGCCGGCTCGGTTTACAAAAAAAGTGATGCCTAACAGAGGAATGTGCCTTTCCATAGGAAACCTTACTTGACTGCCTCTGGTGTTTGAGGGCTGCAGTTTAAAAAAGTCATGTTTCACGTTTGCTATATTATTAACGATTTTATGTACCATTACTATGTCGTTGACTTTTCTTCTCTGTGACAAAGAATCCAAATTGAGGAGTTCATTTCACAAATTACTCCTAGGGATTAAGGAATACTCAAAGCTTTGCACAATGAGCAAAAGCTTCCGTGTGAAGCTGCTTTGTACTCTTTCAATCCTTTGGACGCAAGATAGTTTGTGGGGTTGTAAACAGTTGTTCCGTACTCAAGTAAGGATCTTACATAGATCTTGAACGCGTTAACTAATAGCATTAACTACCCATATCATCCTACTGCTTACCATCGATGCTATACTTTGACATTCGTTATTCACGTGCGTGTTATTTTGTGTGTCTATTTAAAGATAAGGGTTTAATTACCCAAGTTTTAGGTGTGTCTTCTCGCGTTCGGTCGCATCTCTATCTAAAATCCACGTGGCGCTGCTATCCTATTGGTGGAGAAGGCACTTCAATCACACTTCAATCCGGACTTTCAGGAACGTCATTATACGCATAATCCATTTATTTCGAAGAAAAGAAGAATCCTAATTGTCCGATCGGGGTCGGATCCAATGTATGCCTTTTATATTTTTGATCACTGCTAGTAAGGACCGCTTACTTCGTCTTTATCCTTGCTATTTTATGAATCAATAACGCTAATCCTTGTCTGTACTGTTATTAGAGATCTAAGTAAGTTAGTAAACCACGAAAACTCGCCAATAAATCGTGTTGGAAGTGTCAATTGTGCCAAGTACATATAATGTCTAGATTTTTGTTAGCTTACATTCTTCTGTTACTTTTTCATCTCTTCAGGCAACCAACCGATCTGTCCGTGAAAAAATAACCCACCTCTTCGTTGTACAACTCCTCCATTTCACCTGTCGACTTCCGTAACACCCGAAACACATAGTCCGTAGGCTTCATGGAGAACTGTGACACGGCCATTCTAAAAAAATAAGACAAACGTATGCTTATTCCAGCCCACAGATCCTATAGAACCTTACCTCTTCAACTTATTGAACAATTCCGTCTTCAGTCCATTAAGACTGAACTCGAACCCGCATGAAACAGTGACCTGCATCCACGGCAGGAGAACCTGAAGCATGTGCTAAGCCAACTGTGGGCATAAAGGGCCATTAATGATTATAGATCTACTACTGGACCTTGAGCTGCGATCAAAAAAACTTGCGTCAGGCAGGACTCAATCCCGCAGCCTCTACTTTACGGGCAGGGTGTTAGCCCATTACCAGCGCTGTTTGCTAGCACGCAACATCTGCACTCGCTGCTTTTGCGGAAAGATACGGCTACGGCTTATTTAAACTTAAACTTCAAAGAAACGCTCTTCGTTTGGGCGCGGTGCGCGGTCATTTTTGTTTCTCCTGCTGCTGATCATCCGGAGTGTAGGAGCCAAACGTAAGAAAGAACATTCCCTTCGCAGCAATCAGCAATCAGCTTATATCGCAGACATTGCGCTGGCGGTGTAATGGCATAGCATCCTGCCCAGAAGTAGATGCTCGGGTTCGAGTCCCGCCTGGAGCAAGAGTTCTGACCACAGCTGAACATCCAGAAACCGAAAACAACTTCTGAACCAGGCAAACTAGGAATGGATGGCTGTAGCGAAGAAACTCACAGTGAGGCACTTTCTCTCTCCCAACCCGCCCAAGTCAATGCAGCTGACCGCGTCCGACGATGACGAGCAAAGAAGCGACGGGTTCGTGTAGTCCACTTCGAACGTCGTTCTGAAAATGACAGACGTCTAGGCGAAGTTGTGGTACAGTGCTTTTCGACGAAAGAGTTCATTAAACTGAGAGGGGGAGGTTTGTATCCGCTGCTCGAGAGCGCCACGACTGCGCGTCCAGGTGGCGATACCTTCGGCGCCAAACCCTACTCGCCGTCTCCACTCGCGCTGTGACACCCATCGCGCGTACGGAGGGGCCGCTGCAGATCTCCATGCAGACACGACAACGGCCCAACCAACGAAACGAACCTGGTTCTATATCAGAATTTCGAGCTCTGTCTACTGGCTTCCACAACAAGCTGATAACGACTGTCGATGATGCGAAATTTTTAGAAACCAGTGAATAATCCTTCGCAAACCTACTACCGAGATGTGCAAGATATATTTCTGGACTAAAATTTCACACAGAATTCAACTTTTCAATAATTCGACTCAACGACGATGTATTTGAATCCTATGAAAAATTTCAGTCCAGAAATATATCTTGAACACCATGGTGGTAGGTTTGTGAAAAACCATCCTTTGGTCTTCAAAAACGGATCTATCCTAGTCCGGGGGGGGGGCAAATAACTAAAGAGTATATAAAAAATCGACTTGGGACTTACCGAGCGACTCCTACAGAGCACGATAGAACCTAAACCAGAAAAATTCACGAGCAAACAAAAAACGAAAAAAATGTTTTCGCCGCGGTTGTAGGCGGGTTATGTGCCCTCCTCACCATGTTGGATCCTGGTTATAACATGTCAGGCGGCGGTCAGCACGCGCTAGGTGGCGTTATGCGCCCTCCTCACCATGTTATATCCTGGTTCTAACATGTCAAGCGGTGGTCAGCACGCGGCACGACTCCATTGCGTCGCTCTTTGCCCGCCGATACGGTTGTCAAACCGCGGCGATTTTATTTTTTTATTTATCCGTTCGTTTTTTCCTTTGTTTTAGGTTCTATCGTGCTCCGTAGGAGTCGCTCGATAAGTCCCAATTCGATTTTTTACATACTTTTTAGTTATGTGCCCCCCCCCCCGGACTAGGATAGATCCTCAAAAACTTCCAACACATTTAATTTTAACATTTTAAATTTAAAAAGGAACTCGCATCATGGATTGTAGGCTTGTTGTGGAACTCGGCAAGAGCTCCAAATTCTGAAATAGAACTATTCGCTGCTCGTTTCGTTCGTCGGGCCGTTGACGTTTCCACATGTAGATCTGCAGCGGTCCATCGTACGTGCGTCGGGTGTCACCAGCGCGGATTAAGGCGGCGAGCAGGCGTTTCGACACCGCAGGTAGCGCTACTTAGATGCGCAGCCTTGACGCCCACCAGAAGCCAATACGAACAACCTCCTGATCACATTAAACTAGCCAGAATTTCCTTTAAAATCTAGTTTCTCCCAACTTCACAGATGACCGTGAAGGCATTTTGGTTCGTACATTGTTAGGGCAATGTCACATTGCTGAAATTCAACTAATGCTCTAATGCGGCGCTGATAACGCTTACGACATTCAAACCACAGTCATATTGGGCAAACGGCGCTGATGTAGAACCCATTTAGACTTTCAAGAGCTGGTAAGATTTCCCTCCACTACACAACAGCAGACTGCTTGAACAACGAGTTTCTGGCCAAACGGAAGGGGCTCACAGTGTTTCAACTTTTCCAGAAATTTCTTCATCCACCTACGAACGAGTGAAAAACATAGAAAACGGTGTCAAGCATCCACATTGGATGGGATGACTTAGTTGTCTTGTGAAGACGTGAACTTAGAGACGATTTTGAGGCGCGCGGGAGCTTATTGCGCTCTGAGCTATAGTTGTGATTCTGAGAAATTTTATCAAACCAATGAATGAACGAGTAAATTTGATGTCGAAAACTTTCGAGTGAATGAGAAAAGAGGGATCTACCCTAGTTCGAGGGGGGGGGGGGGGGCACGTCACTAAAAAGTAGGTAACAAAGTGAATTGAGACTTATCGAGCGGCCTCTACGGAACAACATGGGTCCTAAACAAGAAAAGTCATAAAGAAAAAAAAAACGAAAAAATGCATTTGCAGGTTGCAAGCCGGCAAAGTTGTGTGCCCTCCGAACCTGGTTGGGTCCTGGTTATAACCTGTCAGGCGGCGGTCAGCACGCGGCATGCCTCTATTCCGTCGCGCGTTGCCCGCCGAGACGGTTGTAAACCGCGGCGATTTTTTTTTATTTATTTGTTCGTTTTTGGTTTCTTTTAGGTTCCAACTCGTTCTCTAGGAGCCGCTCGGTAAGTCTCAAGTCTTCATTTTGTTACCTACTTTTTAGTTATGTGCCCCTCCTCCGGACTAGGATAGATCCGAAAAGAGAATTTATTTGCGCATCAATTTTTTCGAATATTCGAAAGTCGAACAAGCCTCATTTTTCGTCTATTCGAATAATCGAATAACTCGTTCGAATCAGGTTCTGCGCTTGTAGATTTGAAGCTTGTTCGAAAACCGAATAAAATTATTCGATTTTCGAATAATATTCGAATATGGCTTCCTTTCAATGTTCGAATTCGGACGAATATTCGAAAGTCCAGAAATATCAAATAGTTATTGCATATATATTATATATATATACAATATATAATAGTTATTATATATATATTCGAATAAGTCGAATGATTTATTCGAATAGTTGAGAATATTCTATATTTTTTAGATTTTCCTTTGAAATATTCCTTTGAATTCGAACATCGACTGTTTTGAAAAGTCGAACACTCGTTCGGATTCGAGTATCGAACGGGAACTATATTTGAATAATATTCGAAAATCGAACACTTAAACCTCATTCATAAATAGAATAACGTCACTCAGATATCGAATAAACCTCAAATCTTCATGCACGAAACCCGACTAGAACAAATTGTTCGGCTATTCGAGTGGACGAAAAGTGGGGCGGACTCAATTTTCGATCATTCGAAAACACCTAATGAGCGAAAACTAGCACGTCTCGTTAGGAATCGACTATACGATTCCTGCTGTAAGACTCGCCAGTGTATTATCTGCCCATTCGGTAAGGAGGGAGACTGCATGGTCTCAGGTGTGGTATACCTTATAAAATGCACGGGTTGCAACGGCGAGTACATTGGCGAGACGGGTAGACCCTTTGGGGAGCGCGTTAAAGAGCATTTGGGCATGCTTCGTAGGTGCGATCACGACGGTCCGTTGGGTGAGCACAGGCTACGATGTCACAATGGCGCGGGCATTGACGTGGCGGTGACGATATTGGCACGCGAGTTCGAGATCTCGGCGCGCAAAACACTAGAAGCGCTGTGGATTGCCGCTAGGAACCCCACGATAAACAGGAAGGAGGAGCTGGCTCCGTACGTTGACCTTTGCGGTCTCGAACCGGAGGACAGTCTGTCAGAGGCTCGCTAGGAGGGTGAACCGAAGGTGACCTCATCTCCTCATGTGTCGCCTTAAAAGGGGTACTGTTCGCCCAACTGCACTGGACTGTCTGTGTTACCTCCTCGTGTTTCGTCTCCCTCTCCTACCAACTTCTGATTCACCGCTGTGGTTTGAAATGGCTCTTGGACGGATGGTTTTTCAAACTCAACTTGACTCTTCCAGGCTCTGAAGAAGGCGGTTACGCCGAAACGTTAGCCGGAATCTGTACTAATTTTGGTTCGTCAGCTACATCACTTGGGTATTCATACTGCTGAGCGAAAATTCATTCATTCCCTCAGAAATTTTCAACTTTCGGATCAATTCATTCATTTATTCGTTCGATAAAATTTCTCAAAAGCGCAACTATAGTTCATAGAGTACTGTTGTGCTTTCATGACTCCAAAGATCGAGGAGAGGTCGAAAAAATTCGCCCAAGCTTCATGTAATGAGTAACTGGGTTGAGTGCTGATCATGAATCTGACATCCGTTTGTGAAATTTCGAACTATCACTGTAGGTTACGGTAGGTACGGGTGACTAAGGCTGTCGAGGTCATTAACACCGATTTCGCCCTAACATCGGCTATAGGGTTGTCTAGGGTGCTGATCACGAATATGACATTCGTTTTTTGTATCACTCTGGAGTAGGGTAGGTTGCGATAGGTGCAGGTGACTATGGTCATGGTAACATAGACAGCCTTACGTTGGTCATTCGCACCTACCGCAGCCTACTGTAATCGGCCGAAATTTCAAAAACGAATGTCAGATTCGTGATCAGCATCCAAAATAACTTCATGAGCGAAGTTTGGGCGATTTTTTTTCGACCTCTGGAAACGTGAAGGTACAATAGTGCCGTTCATAGAACGCGAAGGGTGCGACTGAGTTTGGAAAGCAGCCACCGAATCGTTGCCGGGCAATTCCCTGCCGAAAATCGACATGTACTCCTTGCCCACACGACCAGTTGCTCCTGTCGCGCGGACTATGACAGGCCCTAAGGTGTTGGCTCAAGAAGAATAAGCTGACAGTAAACTCCACCTACTTCTTCCTCTGCTCCCATTCGTGACAGAAGGCGTGCAACGTCCGATGAACGGTCTCGATTCGACTCAGGCGTCCATCGGGTAGCGGGGTGGAGGAGGACGGCTTTCGTCGCGGCTCCACTCCCACGAAATCGCTGGCGCGCGAACCTGACGGTCCAGGAAGATTCTCGGCGGCCGCCATGGAACTGGCGGTCGCGACCGCTGCATCGCTCATTCCCTAGCTAGCTAAATCTGAGCGAATCTGGTGAAAATCTAAATCCATAGAGCAACAATCAACCGAACAAAGGTATCAACTGAGCAAAACTAGTGCTATGAGCACAGAGTAGCTAGAAATACAGCGATAAACCTTTATTTACACACAAACACCTCCTCCGAAACACGTACAGACACCCAAAATGCAGGCCGTCACATGGGAACTGGATGGCTGAGGCTCTCATCCCATTGTCAGCAGCATCGTTCACTTTTTCCATGCGCGTCTACGACCGTTGTTGAGCACCAGAAGGTCGCGGAACTTGCGTCGTTGACGACGTGGCCGCCGTCGATCTGCCCATGCTGACCTTCAGACCTTCGCCGACCATCGTCGCTCGGACTAGACGAGCCGTCTCTTCTCGACTGAACGTCGGCTGGAACGAGCTGGCTTATTTTGGTAACGGCTCATTGAACCTTTACAGCCCTATTAGGGATTTATGCATGATCTGTAGCATGCATAGCCGAACAGCTAAGACACAATAAGCCTTCCAGGCCTTAAAAAGCGAGCGATGCTGGTGATCGGGGATTATTGCACAAGGTTTCTTCTAGCATATTAACGACAATCACGTTTTGCAGTAGTATCGCGACTTTCTCGCGACCATAGGACGACTTCGCGGGATACTGTGAGGAATTTCGCTTAGAGATTTATCAGATTGTGCAGCTATGCAAATAAAACTCCCTATAAAAGAGTCACATGGGAAACTTCACATGGCGCTCTTCTCATGTCTCATTTTTTCTATTCCTCATTCTTTTGTAAGATGTTTTTTAGGACGCTCTAATATGTACTGTATTTGTGTAATAAAGTTTTGGTTTAATTACCCAAGTTTGAGGTAAACGGTGTCGAACAACTGGTGTAGATGTGTACCGAAGGATATATTCTGAACCACCGACACTAGCACTCTAATTTAAGTAGAAAGCCGCGTGGAATACTTGTGCGATGCGCTATCGGTGGCTCATAATGTCCCTAGTGAGCCTTTTTTTTGCTTCGTGTACTTTTTTGGCTCACATACATACATTCACGTCAAATTGAACATTTTTCAAATCAAATTGGACACTTTTCAAATCAAATTGGACGCCTTTCACGCCAAATTGGACACTTCTAAGCTAGCCTAAGACTTTTGAGATCAAAGCGAACTCTTCGAAATTGAAAAGACCTTCAGACAAGTTAAACTAAAAATGGTTAAAATCATTTTGTTCAAGAAAAATTCAGTATAACTCTCTTAGAAATTTTTAATTCACCTGCACCAGTAAATGTAATAATTTGGATCTATCCTATTCCGGGGGCCACATAACTAAAAAGCATTGTATGTGACAAATTCACTCAAGACTTACAGAGCGGCTCCTACAGAACAACACAGGACCTAAACAAGAAAAAGTCACAAAGAAAAAACGAAAAAATTGCATTTGTTACGGCTGTAAGAAGGCAAAGTTATATGCCCTCCTCACCATGTTAGATTCTGGTTATAACATGTCAGACGGCGCTCAGCACGCGGCATGCGGCTTCATGCGCGCTATTCACCATGTTAGATACTGGTTATAACATGTCAAGCGGTGGTCAGCATGCGGCATGACTCTATTCCGTCGCTCTTTGCCCGCCGAGACGGTTGTAAACCGCGGCGATTTTTTACTTTTTGTTTGTTTGTTTTTGGTTTCTTTTGGGTTCCAACTCGTTCTCTAGGAGCCGCTCTAAGTCTCACCAGGATACTATCTCAACGGTAGGTCGGAACGGCGCAAGTGTTGTATATGGGCAGAACCGCCTCTCTCTGGGTAGTAACAAACTGCAGGTATCTCGACCCCAATACAACTCTGCGCAGAGTTAGGGGCGACGGAAGTCGCGGGGGTATTATAGTGTGTTATAGAGCCTGTTTACATATAACATATGCTTCAAACTACAGATTAGCTAAAATGTTCACTTCTGTGTATCACTTATTTTAAGCCTATTTTGTGTGAAGCTATAGTTATGTAACGATAGATATTTGGTGGCACTAGTAAAATGTTCCGACTCCACCGACAAGACTTCGGTCAAAAAATTTTTTTCGCTGAAACCTCTTTAAGGGGGGTTATTTGGGGTGCTGATCACGAATCTGACATCCGTTTTTCACGATTCGGTCGGAGACCACCCATAGCTTCAACAAGGGTTATCCAGGCAGGGTCACCGATTTCGCTGAAATTTCGTCTAGGGGGGTTATTTGGTGTGCTGATCACGAATCTGACATCCGTTTTGCACGATTCGGCTGAATAATATAGATACAGGAAGGCACAGGATAACATTCTCAAAGTTTCTGCCGATGACGGCAGGTAGAGATAGAATCGTGACAGAAGTGAACATTTCAGCCAATCTGTAGTTTGAAGCATATGTTATATGCAAACATGCTCTATAACACACTATAACACCCCTAGGTGGATTACCTATATGATAAACATGGATTTTGCAAAAGTGCAAAAGGAACGCAGTCTGCAGGATCCAAACCCCCGACCCCGCGTTTACGAGCTCGAGCTCTTCCCTACTACGCCACCTGAGCACTGCGGTTGGCCGCGATACGAGCCCTCATCCCGCGCGCGCCCGTCAGCTGTGGAGCACGTGAATCAACAGGGCGCCAACCTGCGACTTCCGTCGCCCCTAACTCTGGCAGAGTTGTATTGGGGTCGAGATACCTGCAGTTTATTACTTCCCAGGGAGAGGAGGTTCTGCCCATATACAACACTTGCGCCGTTCCGACCTACCGTTGAGATAGTATCCTGGTCAATCCATTTTGTCACCTACTTTTTAATTATGTGGACCCCGGACCAGGATTGATCCAATAATTTTATAAAAATTTTATTTTTCGAGGAAAACTGTTAGTTTATACAGGGTGCCTCAAAAAATGTACACACTGTTTGAAAAGTGAAAACCCTTCTCACAGTAAAGGCATTGAAGAACTTAAGGGATCATATGAAAGCTTAAGAAAGTAGAAATTTTCTGACATGTGAGTAGTATAGAATGCGCCATGCAATCGTCTGAAATGTTGCATTTTACACTCGATTGATTGTGTTTCGCTTGAATGGTTGTCATAATTTGTTCACAAAGAACCCGTATCGACAGATTTATGCTTCTTCAAAGGTTGGAAAAAACTTGAAAACGCACTACAGCTGACGAAAAACGCAGAGTATCCTAAGAATGCAGGTACTGTTTGAAAGGTTCGAACATTGCTGTGGTGTGCAAGTAGTTAAGATTGCGTCATGCCCCCGCCTGAAACCTTGTAATTCCGACTCGATTGACTGTGCGCGGTCCGAGTGCTTGTTACAAACTTGTTTCTTCTTCGCCTGATTAACCTGTACCATGCATTTTTAACGTTTAAAACTTGAAAATCACGTGAGAAACACGAGACATGCAAGTTCATTGATTGAACAATTTAAATACTGCGCAGGAACCGCATTTTCCAAAACGGATTCTGTGGACTGATGAGGCAACATTCAAGCCGAACTGAGAGGTTAATCGGCAGGACTGCAGCTACGGGACGACGGAAAACGTTAAAAGAAGCACAGCACAGGTTAATGTGGCCAAGTAGTAACAAGATTATAACAGGCATTTAGCCTATGCACAATCAATCGAGGCTAAAATTAAGGTTTTAAGCGGGGGCGTGGCGCAATCTTGACTATTAACACGCCACAGAAATCTCGTTAACCTGCGCTTTCATATGAGTCTGAAACTCATTCAAACTCGTTCAAATGTGGGCTGGCCCCCTCATAGTAGCATTGCGCCGAGCTCCACCTTAGAAACCTCGTGCTGGCACAGCTTTAACAAGGGAAGCATCAGTAGTTACAACTTCATATCATGTATGTAAGCAGCATCAGAAGGTGGAAAACCGTTGGCCAATCAGGTTGCATCGAAAAGGGGTCTCATTCAGGTAGGACACGTGCGGAATGGCTGGTGTCCTATCACCTCCCAATGCTGCCCACATTCGCGACATGGACCTGATAACACAAGGCCGGCCTCAATACGATACAGTGTGGTAAGTGAACCTGTGGGCACTGGTAAAGCGCGAAAACTGACGACACCGCCACAAGTCAACACAGGATTAACCAGGAAACGTCATGTTATGCCATGTTTTTTCCTTGTTTTCACTGGCAACGTCATGCGGCACAAGGGTTGTCCATAGTCCGTGGCGGAAGCGACTCATCGTCGCGCAAAAGTTAGCTATTGACCAATGCCGGGCGGGCGTTCATGTGTGCTTTGCCCAAGTGACAAGCTGCGTCCGTCGTGGACTATGAACTGACTCATAGGCTTCTCTTTAAAGTTCTCTTACTGGTACATATCAGTCTATATCGGTCGCATTATATGATGATTATCATACAGTGATATTTTAAAATTCAACTTTCGCTGCACTCTTTTGCTGAACTTACTCTGTATCTCCTCTTGGCTCAATAAATCTTCTATTAGGTTGGTGCATAAGTTCTCGGACATTTGATCTCTCCTGAATTGAAAGCGCATTTTCCCGCCAAACTTCTCACATGTATCAACGCGTAAATGATCGATCGATAAAGAGAGGAAAGGGCTACAAAACTGTTCCTAACATTTACTTCAGCGTTGTTAACGTCAGCTATTATGGCTGAGCAATTCATCCCAACTGAGACGCATATTCGGCACGTCATGTTATTCCTGCATCAAACTGGCCTCAATGCCAACGAATCGTATCGTCGCCAGAAGGATGTTTACAGCGAGAGTGCTCCTGCTCGAAGTACTGTGTACCAGTGGTTCTCGAAGTTTGCAGTTGGTGAATTCTCCGTTGAAGATAATGAACGAGAAGGGCGCCCGATGACACTGGATTTGGATGGCCTCCGAAGTAGAGTGGAAGCGGACCCATACCAAACCACTCGCGAACTATCAAGCACTCTTGGTGTAGTCACTCAACAGTCGTTCGAGGATTGAAGTCGATTGGCAAGGTGCAAAAATTGGGTCGCTGGGTACCTCACGACTTGACACAACATGACATGGATCGCAGAGACGATGTCGCTCTGTCTCTCCTTACCCTCAGACGACACACGGATGGCTGGACAATCTTGTCACCGGGGATGAGAAGTGGATACTCTACTCTAATTAACACCGGCGTGCACAGTGGGTTGACGCAACTGGAGAGGCAGAGGACGTTCCGAAACCCGACCTTCACGTGAAAAAGGTGATGATGCTATGCATTTGGTGGAGCGTTCTTGGCGTAGAATACTGGGAGCTGCTGGACGAAGGGATAACAGTGACGACAGAGGTTTACGTCAACCAACTAAGGAAGTTGAGGGCCCTCCTTCAAACCACACGAGGAGAGCAGGTGAAAGTGTATTTTCAACACGACAACGCTAGACCGCATATTGCTAGAGCGACGGCGACTGAGTTGGCGGACTACGGATGGACCGTTCTTCCACATCCACCTTACTCACCAGATCTCGTTCCTTCTGATTATCATTTCTTTTCAAGCCTTCAACGCTGTTTGGACGGCCAGCAATTCAGGAACCGAGAGGATGTCAAGGAGGCACTGCTCAGATTTTTCGAATCACAACCAGCCACGTTTTGGGGAAAAGGCATCCATGACTTACCAGCACGTTGGCGAAAGACAGTTGATGTAAAGGGTGGTTACTTCAACTGATTTGATATTGTTGTTCGTATGTTGTGATAATAAATATTTCACGCCCCAGATGTCCGAGAACTTATGCACCAACCTGATATATTCTATGTTCTTCAGAAGAACACCTTGGTCGCATGTCCAAAATTCTCAGAGTTGCTGGTGTTATAGGCGGAACAGGTTTGCTGTACCCAACTTGAGCTACTAGGCGAATTCAGACCTCCCCCGGCTACTTGTAGGAGCGTATCGACCCTAACAGCAATAAAAACGCAAGAAAACGCGGAGTAAGAGAGCGATACAACGGATAAGAGGCCTTCTGAACACTCAGCGACAACGGATGAGAGCCCTTTTGGGATGTTCGAAGACATTACGATGAACACTCGCCGTTTATCGAGTGGAAGAAGACCTACAACTGGCAAAGCAGACGATGACGTCGACAACGACGAAGACTGACATGAACAGTGGGGCTTTGCGACTGCGCGGGATGAGCTCTCATGGGGAGAAGAAAAAGACGATGTGACATGGAGAGAAGCGGCCACCGCTGGCAACTGATGCCAGGACAAACGACAGAAACAAAGAGCGCTGCACTGGATGGCGGAAGGATAAAAAGTGCTTTAATATCATTTTAAGGTGAAAAAAGGACACTTTTCAAGCAATCTGGAGGATCTTCTAAACAATCCTGACGCTCTTTAAATAGAACTTTGCATCTGTCACAACGATGTTTTGTTGCGATCAGAACTTCTAGCGCCAGGCGGAACTCGAACCCGCACCTCTCTCTGACCGGGCGGGAATGCGCTACGCCTTTACACCACCGGCGCCGTTTGATCGAACGCAACATCCACACCTCGTGGGACCGATCAGCACTCACCCGTATCCGGGATGAGCTGGCCGCTGATATCGGAGTCCCGCCTGGCGCTAGAAGTTTTGGACATTGCGTTCGATCCAATGGCACCGGTGGTGTAAAGACGTAGAGCATTCCCGCCCGGTTAGAGGGAGGTGCGGTTTCGAGTACCGACTGGCGCTAGAAGTTTTGATCGCAACAAAACATCGTTGTGACAGCTTACTACTTCGATACCAGCAACTTGAGGCTTGAAGAAACTGATTTGAACTTTACATCTTCCATATCAAAACGAGCGCAATCCAGATTAGGCTAGACCCTTCGAGAAGGTTAGAATAATTTTTTGCCCAAGAAAATTTAGCGTGACTTTTTTGACATTTTTAAAATTTAGCTGCACAAATAAGTGAACGCATTCTTTGAAATTTTATAAATTTCTCATTTCCTTAGGAAAAATCATGATACAAAGCTTATTCTGAAGTGCAGAAAGACGACAATTTGTTGCTGTAATAAAAGAAGAGATTGCGCCATGCTCTTGTCTAGTCCTTGCGATTTTCATTTGATTGATAGTGTAAATGCTTACTTGAAACAGCAAAGTGCGGACATGCATGCGTTTTCGACAGCTACACATTTTACGCTGTTGATCAGCTTGTAGCTCCATGCAAACAAAATTTCTGCTATCAATCGATCAAAAATCGACCCCTCCTGAACAGGTGCATGGTGAATTCCCTCCTTTCGCACTAAAAATTGAATTGCTGCCACTCTGCCCTTTAAAACGATCTTCATTCCACTATTTTTCCTTTTTAAAATAAAAATTTTATATATTTCGAACAGTTTGTTCAGTTTCAAAGCGACAGGTGGATTAAAGAAACTTCGAAGGACGTTATAGCATTTCACGTCGAATTCGACACCTTTCAAATCAAGTTGAACACTCTTCTAAGCTAGCCTAAGACTTTTTAAATCAAAGCGAACTCTTCCGAATCGAAATGAGCTTCTTCTACATTAAACTGGAGACTTTCCAAAAATGTTTGAATAATTTTTTGTTCAAGGAGTTTGAGTGAAATTTTCTTTGAGATTTAATGCATCTAATCAATAAGTAGGGCGCGCAGTCGGAGGAGGCGCCAACTGCCGCGTGCACCCGATACCAGGTTTCTGGTTCGTATTTCCCGCCCAGGCCAACCAAGTCTTCCATCCCTCCGGGGTCGGTGAATTGGTACCAGATTTGTGTGGGAAGAATAAAGCGCTCACTTGTTTATCGGCCGGCCACCGCAAGTCATTGTATGGCCAAATACGCATTCAAATCGCCTCCACGATATCCCTTAGAAGGAGAATGCGTGGCGCATCCCAAAGAGGATTGAATAACGTCGTCCTTTATCCTTTATCCTTTACCCAATAAGTGAGCACATTGTTTGAAATTTTATAAAAATTTTATTTTTTGAGAAAAAAGAAACAAAAGCTTGTTTCAAAGAGCAGAACAGCAGAGCAACTCTGATTAAGCTATTAGCAAGAATAATTTGAATTTAATTTTTTTTTAATTAAAAATTTTGATGACGGTTAGAATAATTTTTGTTCAAGGTTTAATTCGCCTGCCCAGCAAGAAGACAATATGTTTGAAATTTTATAAAATTCTCATTTCTTGAGAAAAAATTAATGCTTTAAAGGTTGTTTTAGAGAGCAGGAAGGCGGTCATTTTTAGCGCCAAAAAGAGATTACGCCACGCCTGCGTCCAAGACGTCGCAATTTTTATTCGATTGGTAGCAGAATTTCTGTCCGTATGGAGTTTGACACCTGCTAACGATGCAACAGAAACAACTGTAAAGAACACACATATCCTCACAATGGTGCTTCATGTTAGTGGCATATACACTATCATTCAAATGAAAATCGCAACGAGATAAATGAGTGCATGGCGCGACGGCCATTTTTAATGCACTAAACAAGTGGTGCCTCGTTTCGCTTTAAAACAAAGAGTAATGTATCAGTATTTTGCCTAACTTGCGGCGAACTTTTTGAGTGCATGGCGCGATCTGATCTATTAGTGCGCTATACTTGCTTCTTTGCTATGCTTTAAGCCAAATTTTAATTTATTATTTTTTCTCAAAAAAAATAAAAATAAATTATAGAATTATTATGCTTAGTGGGACAGGTAAGCTAAAAATATCATAGAAAGTTATACCAATTTTTCCTTGGATAGAAAATTATTCTAAAAATCTCGGAAAGTCTCTAATTTAATCTGGAAAACGTTCGTTTTGATTAGAAAGGTGTTCAATTTGATTTCAAAAGCCTTAGGAGCTTGGAAAAGTGTCAAATTTGATTTGAAAAGTGTCCATTTCGACGTGAAAATGGAATATAAATTTATTCCAACTTTTCCAGAGCGCCCTAATTTAATCCAAAAGAGGATGGTTTTGATTCGAAAGATGTTCAGTTGAATTCTAGCGCATCATGATTGCTTAAAATAGTGTCCAAATTCACGTGAAAACTGTGTAACGATGAAGTTCTCTGAGCTCCTTAAGAAAAGAGAAGCGTAAAACGGACTCACCTTCTCAGCCAGGCTCTCGTTGTGAGCTCTGTCGGAGGAATGCAGGCTCTGCAGCAGCAGATCGACGTACTTGTTGAGGTGCGTAATCTGTTTGGTGATAACATCTTGCCCTTAAAACACCACAATAGCAGCGAATGACGTGAGCGGCGGCGATTGTTTACCAGCAAAGGTCACGTTCTCGGTTGCTGTGCGAGCGAAGCGCCTGCAGAATTAATCGTCTCTCCCTCTCTCTCGCCGGCCGGCCCGCCCGCCCGCCCGCCATAGCGCAGCACATGCACGCGATGTGTCGTAACTGGGCTCGGAGACCGTTGAGAACCGGCGAAAAAGCCGAAGAATTTCCACGCCAAGAAGAACGAGACCTTTGCGGAAGTGATCGCTCCCTACGTAACCCTCGAAAACCTGCCGACGTCAGCGCCGCGTTAACCGGAAGTCTTTCGACCGGCGAACCGACCTTTCTGATTTCTGTCCTGCTCGAGCATCATCTCTTCCGATTCCATTTCCGGATTCAGCTTCGTACGCAGGTAATCCGGCACCACGTCGTGATTCCACGAGTGCACCCGATACGAGGTCAAGGTCTGAAGTTACGAGGGAATGAAATAGGCTGAACAGAAAGTAAAGAGAGTGAAAGATGTAGATCACCTGTAGCTGAGGATCGGGTTCGAGTTGTAGACGCTGAGGTACGAGTACATGACTTCGTAGAAGCGCTCCATGGTCCTCATGGGCTAAAAAACAAACAATTGCCACAAAACTGTACACTTTGAAGGAAGCAGCCCTATTTGCACTATAAAATGCCTACCAAGGCTAGCCGTTGGATAAATCAGTTGTTGAAACGATATTTTGTTGCGATCCAAACTGCTAGCGCCAGGCGGGACTCGAACCTGCACCTCCCTTTGACCGGGCGGGAACGCTCTACGCCATTACGCCACCGGCGCTGTTTGATCGAACGCAACATCAACACCATCAGCAATCACCGTATATCGGGATGAGTCGGCCGCTGATATCAGCATGGAACCAGTTAAGCTGACGGTCTTGATAGAAATGATTCAAATCAGTTCAGGGAAGTGTGGGTTCGAGTCCCGCCTGGCGCTAGAAGTTCTGATCGCAACAAAACATCGTTGTAACAGCTGACATCCTCGGCTTAGAGAAACTGATTTGAATAAATCAGTGTTTTATCCCTCCCAGAAATCCATCTATTTCAGAAGGATGGAAGATCGCTTGGACATCACCCATCGCACTGATCGATTTCAGGTGAACGCTTGGTGCACATTCGTCTGCATTGCCACACCTACGTTCTAGACCCAGATCATCGACGCCGATTTGGATACGTCAATTTTCTCCAACCCCTGTTAAAAGGTCTGTGCGAACAATGGCATTTTTGACAAGCCTGGATCTTAGACGATTCAAACGTGGCAGTTTTTCATCAGATCTGATTTTCGAATAACTCAAACAACCGATTTTGATCAGAAATCTGGTGGCTAATACGATTCGGATATCCGATATGGGATCCGAAAAGAAATCAGTTATTTGGATTTGTTAGAACTACCCTTCTCTGAATCATCTCAAGATCCGAGGCTTCTCAAAAATGCCATTATTCGCACAAACCTTTTAAACGAGCTTGAAAAAAAAAATGACGGATCAGAATTATCCGAATAGACGCCGGACCCACTGTCTACTACGTTAAAAAAAAAAAACAGAAAAAAACACAACGGTGTGTGAAATAGGCTTAAAACCTACCGATTTGGATACAGTAACATTGTGCTGCATTGCAGAAAATTTACGTACTTATTTACTTATTTTCTGCAATGCAGCACAATGTTATTGTATCCAAATCGGTAGGTTTAAGCCTAATCCAAACACCGTTGTGTTTTTTCTTGAGCTGCCATGCAAAGGTTTTTGTCTTAATTGTTGCTCAAAAAACAATTCAAGCTTTATTAAAACGAGTCTATTTTGGTCTTTAGATAGTATCCTTTTGCTTGAAAAATGTCCAGTTTAGTTTGAAAAGCCTCCGGTTTAAGATGAAAAATACCTACTTTAATGGGAAATGTATTAGGTTGTTCCATAAGTCTTCGCCGTTTTTTCAACGATTCACTGCAGATTTCGCCGGCCGTCTCTTGCATAGCGCTGCATAGCTTTCGAAAGAGAATGATTTGTTCTATCAGAATATGTATTGCGTTTCTTTCTTCATCATGAATTTTGTCAATTTTTAGGTGGTTGAAGTGAAAAGTGAAAAAGTGGCCATTTGCGCACTTGTTCTCTCCGCTCAGGTTTGTAATTTTTTGAGCAGTTTTTTATAGCACTTGGAAGACAATGTTCTGTACTACAAGAATATGTGTTGGTCCTATTTTATCACTTGCCCTTTATTGATTTTTAGGCCATCAAATTGGGACGTCCGAAGGAGGATGGTTATTTTTGCCGACAGCTCCTGCTCTGTGGTTGGACTTTTTGGGTTGATGTTATATGTCATTCGAAAGAGAATGTCTTGCTCTATAAGAATATGTGTCGCGTTTAATGATTTCTATTGAGTATCAAAAATGCCAAAAAGAGAAAAATCGTCTTCACCAACAACTCCTTCTCCTTCATCAGTTGTTGATATTCGACAGAAATCAGAGCGAGCCAATAAACGCGACACAAATTCTTACTGAGCAAGACATTCTCTTCCAAACGACATATAACAGTAAGCAAAAAAGTCCAACCACAGAACCGGAGTTTTGGCAAAAATTCGGACGGAAAAGTCGGAATTCCCGCATTGATGGCCTAAAATCAATAAAGGGCAAGTGAGAAAATAGGTCCAACACACATTCTTGTAGTTCAGAACATTGTCTTCCAAGTCTATAAAAAACTGCGCAAGAAATTACAAACCTAAGCGGAGAGAACAAGTGCGCAAATGGCTATTTTTCGCTTTTTCACTTTTCACTTCAACGACCTAAAAGTTGACAAAATTCATGATGGAGAAAGAAACGCAATACATATTCTGATAGAGCAAATCATTTTCTTTCGAAAGCTATGCAGCGCTATGCAAGAGACCGCCGGCGAAATCTGCAGTGAATCGTTGAAAAAAACGGCGGGGACTTATGGGACAACCTAATATTTAAGACTCTAGTTTCGAGAAGATTGCGCCGTGCATCGTTCAATGCATCACGATCTTCATATGACTGATAGTTTAGATGCTGTTCATCCGAAATTCCACATGGAGGAATGGTGGCGAATTTTTCTGTAGCTGTTTCGCCGTTTTTGGATCTATGCGCACGTAGACAGAATCTGCACCATCAATCACATCAGCATCGCGATGTACTGAACGAGTGCACGGCGTAACCTCGAAATATGGCACATAGGTTCCTTACATCACAGCGTTTCGGAATAAATCCAGAATATTGGCTTAGCCAAAAGGACGAAAATTTTAGGCTTATTTAAACAGATTAGACTTTATTCTCAAGGCACCCTGCAAAAGCGTTACTCACAATATTTTTTTTAAAGAAAGTTATTTTTGACCTCCCTGAAACGCATTCACTTAGGCTTTAAATCCGTCAAGTCTATCTTCGCCTGAGACGTATTCTTTTCACAGTGAAAAACAGACGTACGTGAAAACCTGTGCTTCACCCAAAAAGGGACCGGGAAGGGTCTCTTGCGCATGTCTGAACGGTGAGAATGAACACCACTGCGAGAATCTCCATCCTTCAAGGGGGGGGGGGGCAAAAGTAATGAGACTCTCCATGCTGTGCCCATATATGTCGTGAGTGGAGTCCGGTTTCGTGCTTCTCGTATCTGTATGTTTGTTTGCTACTTACTGAAGGCCACCTGAGAAGTGACCACTTTCACCCTTTCCAGAAGCATGCCAAAACCCCAGCCTGCCTCATGCCGAAACCCCTGTCTGACGAGTCGACCTGTGTCGCGCAAATCTCGCCCAATTCCCAACCCCAAGCAGCCTGGACTCAATATTCACGCAGGATGAGAAGTACGTCTTCTACCTTAACCCTGCCAAGCAGCGAGTCTGGGTGAGGCCTGGTGACCTGTTACCAACCTTCGTTCGGCGAGATGTTTACGGCGAGAAGCACCTTTGGAGCTTTTGGGGTGCGCCCATGGATTGGTTTACCGGAAGCTGTCTCCCAAGAGCACTACGATCAACCCCAAGGCCATGGTGAACGAAATAGAAGAGATGGGCCGGCGACTCGCTCTTATTCATTCGCAGCGCTTCAAGAAGGTCCTTCTCTTCGACAACGCCACACCCCATCGGGCAAAAGTGACCACGGATAAGCTTGCTCAGCTGGGCTACGTTCACATGCCTCACCCGCCGTATTCGCCAAGCCCATAGGATTTCGTGGTCGGGAGGGACACAATGACCCAGGCAGACCTCGTCAACCATAACGAGCAGTTGATCAACACCAGGCCCAAGCAGTTCAGGAAGGATGGGATCAGGAAGTTGGCTGGTCGATGGCAGCAAGTCATTGACCTTAATGGCGAATACATTCTTCAGCACCGTTGAGTTGTAATTGAGTTATAAAGAGATAAAGAAATTTGTTGAATTTGTCTCATTACTTTTGGCCCACCCTAATAGAAGAACAGCATGTTTCATTTTTGCGAAGTCCTTGAATCTACAGAATTAGGGACCGTGAAATTTTACGATGGAATCGCATAGTCACATAAAGCAAAACCATCCAAACATGAAAGAAGCAGAAAAATGCTAAAAATAAACGATAAAATATGCCCATGTTCTCTTTGGGCCTGTTCATACTTCGCGACAGCAGCGACAAGAGCGCAGCGCGCGTGGCGTGTGGGAGTATGAACAGGCGACACCAGCGACTGGAGCGACAAGAACGGCTGGAGCAACAACGCCGGCGCTCGAGTATGAACACTTTTCAGCGGCGCGCGCTCTGTTTGAATCGATTCGCATGTTTTGCAGGGGCGACGGGAGCGACGAGAGCGCAGCGCGCGTGGCGTCTGCGGCGTGCGCAGCGACAAGAGCGACAGCGCCGGCGCACGAGTAGGAACACTTCTCGGCGGCGCGCGCTCGGTTTTAATCGATATGCATGTTTTGCACGGGCGACAAGTCCATCTTGTCGCGAAGTATGAACAGGCCCTTTGATTGCTCATTTTTTACTCAAAGTTTTATCGAATTATTTTTACTAATGGCGCTCAATTTTTGAAAGAAGATAGTGTGACGTCTAACATTTAAAATAGTATTTAATAATGTAAACCGCGCCATCAGTACTACATAAAAATATACAGTTCAAGCCATCTATGAGAAGAAACGACATTCATCATCGAATAACCCAATACTTTCATGTTTCTGGCAAGGCTGTGACCGTAGTCCGACTAGGTTTTTGACCAACATTATATGGCTTGCGAGAGTATAGTCTATGGACCACCAATCTCTCTTCGGTTTTGAACAGGTGAGATCTCACTAACTACCCGCTAGGTGTGAATATACAACCCAAGGTGTTCAACTCAGCCCAGAAACCCTGTCCACGTCACACAACGCGTCATAGCAAAGTACCTGACGATTGTATGGCGCTCTTCTTAAGTGCACCCTGAAGCTGAGACATCGCCGCGGCCAACGACGAGAACTTGTCCAGCATGTCGGGCCTGAAAGAACAACAGCTACCATCCGCTTGTTTAAAACAACAAAAACCACGACGAAATTTATGACGGCGCTTACGGAAGAGCCCTTTGCGATTAATATTCTTACAACGTCACCGCTGGAAAAACCCCAGGCGAAGGTGCGTCGGCATTCCATTCAGTAATGAATGACACGGCCGCCACATATAAAGTAGGACGATCCACACGCTACGTAAGAGACGACGCACCGAAGGGCAAAGGTCGAACAATAATGGTAACGGTTGGGGTGTATCTTTTTACTTCTAATTTCAAACGAACATACATTTATGTATACGTTTTTCACGGTGCATAGGACACTTTTCAAATCAAATTGAACACTTTTCTAAGCCTAAGCCTTACAAGGAACGGTTCCCAACTCATGGTGAGCTTTAGTGATACTATTTTGACGGGGATGTCCTACGTAAGAACTCTGGCCGACTGCTATCGCCACTGCTCAAGGACAATACAACTGTTTCAACGCCGCATCAACATCTTTATCGAAAAGGGCGTTCGACAAGGCGACACCATCTCGCCAAAGTTGTTTACTGCCGCTTTGCAGTGGGTGATGAAGTCGCTCGACTGGGACGAGAAGGGCGTTTGTGTGGATGGAAAGTTCCTTTCGAATCTTCGTTTTGCCGACGACATCGTCATTTTCTCAACGACTACTGCTGAGGCGGAGACGATGCTGAAAGAGCTCAACGACGCAGGGATGAAAATCGGACTGCGAAGCCGGAAGAAGACACAGTTCATGAAGTAGCCTGGTGCGAAGGAGACCAGATCAACATTGATGGCTCTCTTTTGACGGAAACGACATCCTACGTGTACCTGGGCCGTTCCATCGACATGGACAACGATATGAAGGAAGAACTATTAAGAAGGAGGAAGGCTGCGTGGTCGGCCTATGGGTCTCTTAAAGAGGCCACCGACCAACTCTCGGATCCCGATCTTCGCGCCCATCTGTTCGATTCGACAGTTCTCCTTGCGCTCTGCTTCTTCTTCTTCTTCTTCTTCTTCTTCTTCTTCTTCTTCTTCAGCGTCTGTCCCGCTTCGTGGCGGGGTCCGCTATTCTGGTGTCATGACGCCACCTTTCCCGATCCAGCGCTAGATCAGGGTGGACACCAGCCGCTTTCAAGTCCGTATGTAACGTATCAGCCCAGCGCTGCTTCGGGCGCCCTCTAGGCCGCTTTCCAATTACCTCGAAGTTGAGGCCTATCTTGCGGACGCTATCTTCCTTTCCACGCAGAACGTGGCCGTACCATCGTAAGCGAGCTTCGCGCATCTTGGCCGCTATCGGCGCGACACCGAACTTCTGCCGAATAGCTTCGTTTCGGATGCGGTCCATGCGCGTGACTCCAGCCGTCCAGCGCAGCATCTTCGTCTCCATGACGCTGAGGCGCGTTTCAACTTCCCTGGTCGCAGGCCAACACTCAGCGCCGTACATCGCTACTGGCCGGATGACTGCCCTGTAGATCTTTGACTTAAAGCGCTCTGGTATCTTCTTGTCGCAGAGCACGCCAGTCAACGAGCGCCACTTGGACCAAGCTGCACTCACGCGTGAATTCACTTCGACCATCAGTTTGCCGTCAGACGCGACTGCTGATCCCAGGTACTTAAAGACCGCAGTGCGTGGAAGCTCGATGCCGTTAACCTTGATGGAGCTGGACTCGGTAACGTCCGTCGTTAAATACTCGGTCTTCTTCACGTTCAATCTGAGTCCAAACCGCTCCAAGCGATCACACCAAGCTTGCAACTCTCGCTCGAGTTCTCTTTTGTCTTCGCTAGCGAGCATCACGTCATCGGCATAAAGCAACGTCCAAGGGACGGGCTTCTGAAGATCTCGTGTGATGGCATCCATGACGACAACAAAGAGGAGTGGGGAAAGCGCAGAACCCTGATGTACCCCGACAGAGATGGGAAACTCCATCGAGGTTCCAGCTGCAGCTTGAACTCGACTCTTTGGACAAGAGTAGAGAATTCGCACCCACTCTATGAGCTCTTCGGGAACTCCATGATGTCGCAAGGCGTACCATATCACTTCACGCGGTACGCGGTCAAAGGCCTTCTCCAAGTCGAGGAAGGCGATATGCACTGGCTTCTGTTTCTCGCGATGCTTCTCTATCAGGAGGCGGGCGGCGTGTATGGCATCAACGGTGCCACAGCCAGCCACGAAGCCGCACTGATTGCTGGAAAGCTGGACGATGTCCCGAATTCGTCCATCGACAATTCGCTCAAAGATCTTCATGCTGTGCGAAAGCAAGCGAATCGGACGGTAACTGGAGCAGTCTGCAGGACTGCCCTTCTTCTTCGAAATCGGGATCGTCGTACTTTGGCGCCAACACTCAGGCACCTTCTTCTCCGCCACAACCTGATTAAAGAACTTCGCCAACCACTCAGCAGGGTACCAGTACTTGGACTTCCACAAATCAGCTGCCACGTCATCGGGCCCAGTCGCTTTGCCTGGCCTCATCTTCTTTAAAGCCGCTTCAATCTCCTCCACGGTGATCTTCTGAACGGGGCCGTGGGTTGGAGCCGTTGAAGGGATGGCTGGATGAGGGAACCCTACCGTAGAGATTTCCTCAAAGTAATCGCGCCATCGCTTCAATGCCTTCTTGCGGTCCGTAAGGAGGTGGCCGTTCTCATCATTGATGCCGAAGAACTTCTCGATGTCCTCGGTCTGGCGATGGCGATTCTTTGCAAGTCGGTACAGATACCGCTCACCATCGCGAGACTCGAGCTTCTCGTTGACATCTCCATAATGAGTGGCTTTCGCAACAGCCACGGCCTTCTTTGCAGCTTTCTTCGCTTCTTGGTACTTCCGCCAGTTATCGGCTGTCTTTTCGCCGAGAAACACGTGATAGAGCGACTTCTTCTCTCGCACTTTTGCTTTCACGTCGTTTGTCCACAGCCATGTCTGCTTGTCGACCTTCCGTCGCCCAGGCTTCGTAATGCCGAGTTCTGACTGTGCAGCTTGACGAATCGCGTCGGTCGCCTTCTTCCAAGTTTCGTCGACAGTCGTGACTGTCGGTAACCGCACGCGAGAAATCACAGCTGCTTCCTTCTCTTTCATTCGCCACCACTTGATTCTTGCTGCACCGCATCGCTCAACCTGCTTCAGCCTCGGAGGGGCGATCTTCAAAGTGCAGATCAGCGGTCGATGCTGTGGGGCGACCGTCTCATACGGCACGATCTTCGCATCTGTGACAAGACTCCGGTCGCGATCTCTCACAAGGACAAAGTCTATCTGAGTCTTGGTGCTCCTACTGTAGTATGAGATAAGGTGCGAGTAGCGTTTTCGGAAAACGGTGTTCACTATGGTGAGGTTATGCGATTCCGCGTAATCAAGAATGCGCTCACCATCGGCGTTACGTGATCCGTATCCGAAGCCACCATGACAGCTGTACCCGTCTTTCGTAGCACCTACGTGCCCATTAAGGTCACCAGCGACTATGATGACATCTTTCGACGGTACCACTGCTGTCTTCTCATCAAGCAGGCTCCAAAACTCTTCCTTGGCTTGATCCGAGCAGCCAGTCTGCGGAGCATACGCTGAGAAGAAGTGATAGAACCGCTCCTTAGCGGCGACAACGATCTTCATCAATCGATCGTCAAAGCGCTCGACGCTTACAATCGAGTCACGAAATCGTTCGGAGACGATTATTCCAACACCACTGGTGGTCCTGGGACTTCCACATAGAACGGCCTTAAAGCCACGTCCTATGTCCCTTGACTTGCGGCAAGACCACCTCGTCTCCTGCACCGCACAGAAATCAACTCTTCTACGCTCCAGTGCTTCAACCAACTCGCACGAGCGGCCCGTCAACGTACCCACATTCAGCGTTGTCACGCGGGTCCTGCTTACGTTACGGGACTTTCGGACTAGCTCAGTTGCCCCCCGATGCCGTCCTCGCATCAGGGACCCTCGCATACTTCTCACACTCGCCGGGCTCTGCGAGTGCGCGTCGGCTCCCGCGGACGCCGTAGCACTATCTCGAAACACTTGAGCTGTCATACACCATGTGATGTGACACGGGTCTTCGTAGGCCGGCCTGTCACAAGGGCCTGTCGCCTGCAATCGAGTGTCCGTGTTCGGCTTAACTCGCAGAGCGAGTAGTTTCCAGTGGCACCACGTGGAGGAACGGACATCGCCACCTCTCCTTGCGCTCTGCTACGCCGCCGAAACGTAGGCTGACACTACGTCCACGTCGAAGTCCTTGCGTATTACTCACAGAGCGCTCGAAAGATGTCTTCTCAAGTTTAGCCGGTTATCAAACACCGAGTTGGCCTTCACAGTTCCGATTTACACACGATGTCACTACTAAGAGAACCGGCGGAATACGCATCGAAGATGAAGCATCGATGGGCCCGTCATATCATGCGAAGCGCGGACGACCGCTGGACAAGAAGAACAGCGGAGTGGATTCCAAGAGGGTGCAAGCGTCCTCGAGGAAGACCTCCAACGAGATGGTCAGATGTGTTCGTCGAAAATATCGAAAGGCAGCGTTTGTTGCCAAATTCTAATTCGGAATCGGCTGACGGTCGTAGTCGTCGTTTCGAGGAGTACGAACATCGTGGACGACGATTGCGAGAGATAGGAACGAATGGCGATTGCGTTGGAGCCCGCACGACCAGTGAGGACGAGCCGTCTAAGTATCTAAGTAAGTAAGTGTTTTGACAGGATGTAGGGCCGTGTGAGCGGAGTCCAGAATTCGGTTAGTTTTGGCTGAACGCTTTTTTTAAAGACCGGAGAAAGAGGCGTAAAAACGTGTGCGCAACTCTCACCAAAAAAGCATTCAGCACAAATGAAACACGGTTCTGTGATCCTCGTCCAATGCCCTACAAGTCCATATAGGTCTCATTGAGAATCTTTGGGGGAAGTTCATGGGCTTCCCTTGTCAATCGCTTGATGGTAGTCACATAGCTGAGCATTTCCTCAGCACTTGTGGAACAAATGTGAGCTCGATTTGCTTCAGTGAGATTCCGCTTGATACTCATAGGAAACACTGAAACCGCCAGAGTTGGAGAAGAAAGCCTTTGCCGAGACGAGTGTCTGGTCTCACAAGGACCGCATCCAAAGCTGCGGTGAGCTTTCGCGGTGCAATTTTTACAGGACGTAGGGTCCTATGTGGGGAGTCCAAAACCATAGTTTTTTGGTAATGCTCTCCAGTGGTCGAAAAAGGTGTGAACAACGTGAGGGCGATGTTCATCACGCTCCGCGACCACAAACCTGATGTGATCGGTTGGCGCAGTGGATAACGACGTCGTCTCTCAGGCGCACCAAAGGGGTTTTATGGTTCGGTTCCCGGTGAGGCCAAAGTTTTTGCGCATATCGGGTCCTCATTATTATGTGCTTGCGTGGTCACAGGAGTGAATCTGTACGCGAATAATGCTTTTAGTAAGTAAATATAGCCCTCTTGTGCTTTCATTTGAGTTGCCTCTCAATAGATCGTATTTGCACTGTATCTTTCTATTGGATCGCTAACAATTTCTTGCTAACCCGAAGTAACTGTGTTTATTTCTGACAATGAGAATCAGGAATTATGATATAGAACTATGAAACGTTGAAAACCTAAGCGCTTCTCACACCAGCAGCATCTTACTAATCTAGGAACCAACAATCTTCCTCCCTGGTAGAGAGAGATTGTACCTGATGTAATAGTCATCAAAATCAGGCGATTTTTTTTCCATTGGGCACCTTTGAGAGCAAATACTATCCACTGAGAGGTGACTCAAATGAAGGCACAAAAAGGGCAATATTTACTTAATGTTCTTCTTCTTCTTCAGCGTCTGTCCCGCTTCGTAGCGGGGTCCGCTATTCTGGTGTCATGACGCCACCTTTCCCGATCAAGCGCTAGATCAGGGTGGACGCCAGCAGCTTTCAAGTCCGTATGTAACGTATCAGCCCAGCGCTGCTTCGGGCGCCCTCTAGGCCGCTTTCCTACCACCTCGAACTTAAGGCCTATCTTGCGGACGCTATCTTCCTTTCCACGCAGAACGTGGCCGTACCATCGTAAGCGAGCTTCGCGCATCTTGTCCGCTATCGGCGCGACACCGACCTTCTGCCGAATAGCATCGTTTCGGATGCGGTCCATGCGGGTGACTCCAGCCGTCCAGCGCAGCATCATCGTCTCCATGACGCTGAGGCGCGCTTCAACTTCCTTGGTCGCAGGCCAACACTCAGCGCCGTACATCGCTACGGGCCGAATGACTGCCCTGTAGATCTTTGATTTAAAGCGCTCCGGTATCTTCCTATCGCAGAGCACCCCAGTCAACGAGCGCCACTTGGACCAAGCTGCACTCACGCGTGAATTCACTTCGACCATCAGTTTGCCGTCAGACGCCACTGCTGATCCCAGGTACTTAAAGACCGCAGTGCGTGGAAGCTCGATGCCGTTAACCTTGATGGAGCTGGACTCGGTAACGTCCGTCGTTAAATACTCGGTCTTCTTCACGTTCAATCTGAGTCCAAACCGCTCCAAGCGATCACACCAAGCTTGCACCTCTCGCTCGAGATCACCTTTATCTTCGCTAGCGAGCATCACGTCATCGGCATAAAGCAACGTCCAAGGGACGGGCTTCTGAAGATCTCGTGTGATGGCATTCATGACGACAACAAAGAGGAGTGGGGAAAGCGCAGAACCCTGGTGTACCCCGACAGAGATGGGGAACTCCATCGAGGTTCCAGCTGCAGCTTGCACTCGACTCTTTGGACAAGCGTAGAGAATTCGCACCCACTCTATGAGCTCTTCAGGAACTCCATGTTGACGCACGGCGTACCATATCACTTCACGCGGTACGCAGTCAAAGGCCTTCTCCAAGTCGAGGAAGGCGATCTGCACTGCCTTCTGTTTCTCGCGATGCTTCTCTATCAGGAGGCGGGCGGCGTGTATGGCATCAATGGTGCCACAGCCAGCCACGAAGCCGCACTGATTGCTGGAAAGCTGGACGATGTCCCGAATTCGTCCATCGACAATTCGCTCAAAGATCTTCATGCTGTGCGAAAGCAAGCGAATCGGACGGTAATTGGAGCAGTCTGCAGGACTGCCCTTCTTCTTCCAAATCGGAATCGTCGTACTTTGGCGCCAACTCTCAGGCACTTTTTTCTCCGCCACAACCTGATTAAAGAACTTCGCCAACCACTCAGCAGGGTACCAAAACTTCGACTACCACTGTTCTGCTGCCACGTCGTCGGGCCCAGTCGCTTTGCCTGGCCTCATCTTCTTCAAAGCCGCTTCAATCTCCTCCACGGTGATCTTCTGAACGGGGCTGTGGGTTGGAGCCGTTGAGGGGATATCTGGATGAGGAAATTCTACTGTAGAGATTTCCTCAAAGTAATCGCGCCATCGCTTCAATGCCTTCTTGCGGTTCATAAGAAGACGGCCGTTCTCATCATTGATGCCGAAGAACTTCTCGATGTCCTCGGTCTAGCGATGGCGATTCTTTGCGAGTCGGTACAGATACCGCTCGCCATCGCGTGACTCGAGCTTCTCGTTGACATCTCCATAATGAGTGGCTTTTGCAACAGCCACGGCCTTCTTTGCAGCTTTCTTCGCTTCTTGGTACTTCCGCCAGTTATCGGCTGTCTTTTCGCCGAGAAACACGTGATATAGCGTCTTCTTCTCTCGAACTTTGGCTTTCACGTCATCTGTCCACAGCCAGGCCTGCTTGTCGACCTTCCGTCGTCCAGGCTTCGTGATGCCGAGCTCCGACCGTGCAGCGTGACGAATCGCGTCGGTGGCCTTCTCCCAAGTTTCGTCGGCAGTTGTCACTGTCGGTAACCGCACGCGAGAAATCACAGCTGCTTCCTTCTCTTTCATTCGCCACCACTTGATTCTTGGTGCACCGCATCGCTCGACCTGCTTCAGCCTCGGAGGGGCGATCTTTAAAGTACAGATCAGCGGTCGATGCTGTGGGGCGACCGTCTCATACGGCACGACCTTCGCGTCTGTGACAAGACTTCGGTCTCGATCCTTCACAAGGACAAAGTCTATCTGAGTCCTGGTGTTCCCGCTATGGAACGAGATGAGGTGGGAATCGCGTTTGCGAAATACGGTGTTCACTATGGTGAGGTTGTGCGATTCCGCATATTCAAGGATACGCTCACCATCTGCGTTACGCGATCCGTAACCGAACCCACCATGACAGCCGTACCCGTCTTTCGTCGCGCCGACGTGCCCGTTGAGGTCACCAGCGACTATGATGACATCTTTCGACGGTACCTCTGCTGTCTTCTCATCCAGCAGGTTCCAAAACTCATCCTTGGCTTGATCGGAGCAGCCAGTCTGCGGAGCATACGCAGAGAAGAAGTGGTAGAGTCGCTCCTTCGCGGCGACAACGATCTTCATCAATCGATCGTCAAAGCGCTCGACGCTTACAATCGAGTCACGAAATCGTTCGGAGACGATTATTCCGACACCACTTGTGGTCCTGGGACTTCCACATAGAACGGCCTTGAAGCCACGTCCTATGTCCCTTGACTTGCGGCAGGACCACCTCGTCTCCTGCACCGCACAGAAATCAACTCTTCTACGCTCCAGTGCTTCAACCAACTCGCACGAGCGGCCCGTCAACGTACCCACATTCAGCGTTGCCACGCGGGTCCTGCTTACGTTACGGGACTTTCGGACTAGCTCAGTTGCCCCCCGATGCCGTCCTCGCATCAGGGACCCTCGCGTACTTCTCACACTCGCCGGGCTCTGCGAGTGCGCATCGGCTCCCGCGGACGCCGTAGCACTATCTCGAAACACTTGAGCTGTCATACACCATGTGATGTGACATGGGTCTTCGTAGGCCGGCCTGTCACAAGGGCCTGTCGCCTGCAATCGAGTGTCCGTGTTCGGCTTAACTCGCAGAGCGAGTAGTTTCCAGTGGCACCACGTGGAGGAACGGACATCGCCACCGCAATATTTACTTAATAAGAGCATTAATCGTGTACCGATTCACTCCTGTGACCACGCAAGCAAATAATAATGAGGGCCCGATATGTGCAAAAACTTTGGCGCCACCAGGGACCGAACCATAAAAACCACTTGGTGCGCACGAGAGGCGACATCGCTATCCACTGCTCCAGCCGATCACATCAGGTGGGTGGCAGCAGGGCATGATGAAATTCGCGCTCACTTTTTCACATGCCTTTTTTCGACCACAGGAGAACATTCCTAAAAGATAACTATGGTTTTAGAGTCCCTACGCCCTATATCCTGTAAAAATTGCATCGCTAAAGCTAACCGCAGTTTCAGAGGCTCTCCTTGTTAGGTTTCGAACTTCTTTTCGGCCTTTGAAAACGACGAAGCTGTCGAAACGTCAGGCCGAATGAAGTTGTTCCGCATAACAAACTTGCGTGGCACAGAAGCACAAAGACAATTCAGACTTTCAGGCTACCTAGGCTACCCATAAGTCTAATCGGCACTCAAAGTACATCCAACTACATCATAGAGAAGCGCTCAAGCGATGACCTTTATCTCTGTAGCATAATGACGCCTCGCCCTTCAGCTTAAGCTCCAGCGACGTCGACTTACGTCAACAAGCCACGGACTCACCACGGGACCTTCTCCTGCAAATCGAGCATGTAGAGCAGCTCTTCGATCGTCTTCTTCGCATCCATCACCTTCACCTCGAGATAGGAGATCGCCGTGTTCATCTGGACAACAAGGCAATCACAGACGACACCGAAGCAGCAAAGGCAGAACGGTGGGGTGACTCACCTTCTCCGGCTCGTTCTGGTAGTTGGACGCCTGAGGCATCGGGAACGGAGCCGGCAGGTTCATCTTCTGTTCGAAGTGAGAGATTCATTGATAACAAGCGAATTCTAGGACAAAAAATAGAGCGATAGAGTAACCACTATCCAGGAGCATCATGGAAGGCCTTCTGAGAACGATTTATTGGTGACCATCATAAATGGAAGGCAATCAGGGAATCAATGAGAAGGGAGCTCGTACAACATATGCTACTGACGAACGAACAGAGAACTTAGCTATAGTAAAATTTTACAAGACAAATGGTCCTAAAATTCTTATCCTATTAGCTACAGTGAAGTTCTACCATTAACTTAAAGGACCAAGAAGGCGGGAACCTCTGCAGTGTAAATATTGAGACTGCGCCGTGCACTTGCCGAGCAGTACGCGATGTTCAGTTTATTGAAAGCGTAAATTTCACATACTTGGAGCTCTTCAATGAAAATTACACGGATTTTCGCGTTTAGACTTGCCTAAGTTCCAGTTTGACCAAATATTTCAGTTGGCCACAATCACTCAAAGAACTGAAGAACAAACCTGATGCATCATGATGCGATCCATTCGAATGACAGCGCTATTTCTCGTTCATGGAAGAGGTGCCTTCATTAGAACAGCTTCCAAGCTCCTATGACAACAAAGGGTCATGAATTACGCACGAATTTACCAGCCATCAGCTTAGCCACCACCAATAGTTGGACAAAATACACGGAATGATGGCAGATTTACGAACGATTGGTCAATTGTGCCGTAATGCATTCGTAAATCTGTCATAATTCCTTGTATTTTGTCCTACTATTGGTGGTGGTTAAGCAGATGGTTGGCCAATTGTAGCGTAATTCGTGACCCTTTGTTGTCATAGGAGCTTGGAAGCTGTTCTAGTGAAGGAACCTCTTCCGTGAACGAGAAATAGCGCTGTCATCCGAATGGATCCCATCATGATGCATCAGGTTTCACCTTCAGTTCTGTGAGTGATTGTGACGAACTGAAATTTGTGATCAGAGTGGAACTTCAGCCAGTCTAAACGCGAAAATCCGTGTAATTTTCATTGAAAAGCCCCAAGTATGTGAGATTTACGCTTTCAATAAACTGATTATCGCGTAGCGCTGGACAGGTGCATGGCGCAATCTCGACATTTCGTACAACAGAGGATTTCCGCTTTCTTGGTCCTTTAACTTAGTGGTAAAACTCTACTGTAGCCAAAAAGATAAGAATTTTAAGACCAATCGTGTCTTCTATAACAACAATAATAACTCAAAGCAATAGCCCTGGAACAACAGGAAGCAAAATGGCGAGCGAACAACCCGTAAGAGCAATCGGAGACCTCTGAACAAGCAACAAAACGGACAAAAACACTTAGCGTCAGCCGGACAAGACACTCCACCTTGCAGCAGAACGTCGAGGAGAAGACCATCGCCGGCGGAACTCGTTCAGTTCGTGTTGCTGTGCTACTGCTGCTGCTGCTGCCGCTGCCGCAGCGTGTTTTGCAGCCGCTCACGTTGCTTCGTGCGTTTTTCCTCTTCCTGTCTAATGAATTCCTCCTGATCGAATGACAGCGGAATGAGATTCGTGTATTGCGCGGCGTTGACGTTCAGCGTTGCAGCCGCCTGCAACCACACACACAGCATAAAGCCCCAGATTAGCCAATCCATAGCGTGATGGCTTCTAATTATAGGGATAGCGATGGAAACGACGCCCAGAGCAGCTGAGACGTATCGCACGGGCTTTAAGGGCAGGCTTCACGAGAACGTGTGCGCCCGGCCTAGAAGAAAGATAGATTTTAAGCCATCAAGTCTCCTAAGCCTAGGAAAAGCGCTGGAAATTTATTTCGCCACAAATTCATTCCAGAAGCTTCTTTAAAAACACGAGATCGGACACCATGGGTAAAATATGGGTAAAATATTGGTATAGTAACCCTCTAAATAAAAAGGTAATATACAGGGTGTCTCAAAAAATGTCATAGTCTCAAAAGCTTAGGAAAACGCTGGAAATTTATTTTTCCACGTATTCATTCCAGAAAAATCTTCAAAAACTCGAGATCACACGCCATGGGTAAGATACAGGGTGTCTCAAAAAAATGTATTCACTGTTTGAATGGTGATAACTTTGCTCACAGTAAAGGTACCGAAAAAGTTAAGAGCTCACATGAAAGCCTAAGAAAATGGAAATTTTCTGACGTATGAGCGGTGTGGAATGCGCCGAGCAATCGTCTGATATTTTGCATTTCACACTCGATTGATTGTGTTTCGCTTGAATACTTGTTATAGTTTCTTCACAAAGTGGCCGTATCGACTGATTTGTGCACCGGTTTGTTTTTTAAGTTTAAAACTTAAAAACACACTACTGCGTTTGAAAAATGCAGGGTATCCTAAAAAATGCAGGCACTATTTGATAGGTTCTTATCGCGACTTTCCCACGATCATAGGACGATTTCGTGGGATACTGTGAGGAATTTCGCTTAGAGATTTATCAGATTGTGCAGCTATGCAAACAAAAAACTCCTTATAAAAAAGTCATATGGGAAAATTCACATGGCGCTCCTCTCATGTTTCATTTTTTTCTATTCCTCATTCTTTTATAAGATGTTTTCAGGACGCTATAATATGTACTGGATTTGTATATTAAAGTTTTGGTTTAATTACCCAAGTTTGAGGTAAACTGTGTCGAACAATTGGTGTATGTGTGTACCGAAGGACATATTCTGAACCACCGACATTGTAGCACTCTAGCTTAGTTCTAACATTGCTGCTAGTGAAGCTTTTGAAGATGTTTGAGACCCATATAACAGCGCAGAGTAAAGAGATTTTTTGCGCGTAAATAGTCCAGATTGCGCCATGCCACCGCCTAAAACCTTGCATTTCAGAGTCGACTGATTGTGCTTGGGCTGAATGCTTGTTACAATCTTGTTACTACTTGGCCATATTAACCTGTGTTGTGCTTCTTTCAACGTTGAGAACCTAACAATAATGTGAAAGACACCCGACAAGCAAGTTAATTGATTGCACAGTGTAAATATGAACAGAAGCCCCATTTTCCAAGAGATTCTGTGTACTGAAACAACATTCAAGCTGAAAGGAGAGGTTAGTCGACATAGTAGCAGCTACTGGGCGACGGTAAACGTTGAAAGAAGCACAGTACAGGTTAATGTAGCCAAGCTGTAACAAGCAGGCATTCAGCCCACGCACAATCAATCGAGTCTGAAATGCAAGGTTTC
>OX377202.1:106883622-107021246 GCA_947396885.1 Heligmosomoides polygyrus polygyrus
CTTCGCACTTTCGGCATCCTGTTGGTATTTGAATACTTTCCCTACCAAGAAGTCGCCAAGATGCTTGAAGAAATGGTAGTCTATTGGGGAGAGGTCGGGAGAAAACGGAGGATGTGGTAGAGTTTCAATGCGCAGCTCATTCAATTTCTGCAACGTCATTCGTGCTACATGGGGGCGAGCATTGTCGTACAGAAGGAGAACTCGCCTTCGGTTCACCAAGGCCGGCCGGATGTCCTTCAACTTTTTCATCATTTCTTCAATTTCAATGCAGTACTTCTCTGCCGTGATGGATTCACCGGGAGCGAGGAAGCTGTGGTGAATAATTCCCAGCGAACACCACCATACTGTCACCATTACTTTCTTCTGGTGCAATTCCGGCTTCGCAAAAACCTTGGGGCTCTCATCGCTGTCCACCCACTGTGTCGATCGTCGCCTGTTGTCGTACGTTATCCATTTCTCGTCACAGGTTACGATGCGACCAAGGAATGGGTCCGTTTCGTTCCGTAGAAGCAGTGCGGACGAGATCTCATATCGTCGGTTTCTTTGCTCCTAAGACGGCTCGTGAGGCACCCATCTTTCCAGCTGTTTGGTCTTTCCAATTTCCTTCAGATGCCGGGCAGCTGTGGTGTGACTGACGCCAAGAACCTTCGCTATCTCCCTGGTACCTTTGTGTGGATCCTCCTCTACCACATCTCTCAGCTTGTCCTCATCAACATCACTATGCCTCCCACGACCTTCATGTTCTTCCAAGCTCTCATCTCCATTCCGGAACTTCTGATACCAACGATACGCCGTCCGAATTGTGGAACATCCTTGACCGAATGCGGCGTTGATCTTCTCGTCCGCCTCCTTAGCTGTTGTGCCCAGCTTGAATTCATACAAGTAAATGCCTCGGATTACCTTTTCGTCCATCTGCAAAAAAAGTCAATAAAACTCTAAAGTTTTCCCACTTTTACATAGAAAATTTGGTACTCACCGGTAGAGCAAAGTTTGCGCTTCTAAACGATATGCCACATGTTACGGTTTGTTATTGATCAAACGCGGAAAGACGCGCCAAAAATGGCGCGAGCCAGTGCCATTTAATTCGTTACAACCTAATATTTTAGTCGAGCCTCACAACACCTATATACGTTATAGTTGAAACGAGCACTTCAGTATTCAATCCTAGTATGACTGAAAGGGTCTGCAGAAGGTTCAGAATAATTGCACTCGGAAATTGTTTATTTACATGGAGGCTTCCCATACTCCAATATCCTTAACGCAGTGCTCAGAAATAGATATTTATCCTCTGGCCCTATCAAAGCATTTATTTGTCTCGTTCACAAAGTTCTGCACCCGATGGTGTAATGGCGTACAGCATCCCCGCCCAGTCAGCAGGAGGTGCGGGTTCGAGTCCCGCCTGGCGCTAGAGAGTGTTTGATGAAATTACAACCCGAAAAAAAAAACCGTCTGAGTTGTTCACTGTAGTTTTGGAGTGAAATTAAGGGAAATTATTACCGGACAGTTGCAGTTGCCTATCTCTCTGCTAATCAGTGATAACTAGTGATATTTGCGTGCTTGTTCGGCGCAAATAGGGTCGAAGGGAGAGGGGCTCCTGATGGGCAGAAAATCCCATTGAACGTCGTTGATGTCCCATATCCCTGTCTCTAACGTATAGAGCCTGTAGTAAGGGCGTTCCATGGCTAATAAAAAACCAGGTTTGGATCGCGCGGCTGTAGGCGTTGCGCACCGGATAACTCGGACGGGTTTTTTCCGGTTGTAATTGTATCGGCGAGTGCGCTGGAGTTCAGAGCGCAACAAAACATCGTTGTAACATCTTAAGAAATCGTTTACGAATGGCCACCATCAACTAGGATTGCACCCATGGATCTAATGTGTCGAGGAGGTGCTCTAGTGAAAGGCTGTGTCTTATGAGAATATATCCTGGCAGAACCCGACTGTGACAGCGCAGGAAGGCGCAAGCGATAAGAGAGCAAAAATACACGGAAACATAAATAAAGTAAAACGTCAAAGAAAAGGAGCTTAAGTGCTTACTTTGCGAAAGTGGTCGATTCGTGTCTTCACCCAGCCATGCTTTGTAAAAATCTTCCGGCAACGGTACAGGAACTTCTTTGAGTGGGTAAAGATAATCCTCCTGACTGCGTATTCGACCTGACATAGCCGCTGAAGTGAGGGAGTAAATAAAATTTGGATAAAAAGATGGGCGGAGAGCCTTTTAGTACAAGACTACACGAAGGATATGGAAAGAGCTGGCGAAAAACGAGATCAAAATGCTCGTGAAGAGCGAAAAAGAATGTATCCTAGTCGGGGGGGGGGCAAGGAAGAAGAACACGTAACTACAAATTATGCAACAAATTGACTTGGGATTCACGTAGCGACTTATAGAGGGCAAAAGAGAACCTAATCTGACAAAATTCACTAAAAAATTACAGTCGATTTCGCCGCGGTTGTAAAAAGACAAAGTTATGTGTCCCCTCGCTATGTTAGATCCGTGTTCTAACTTGTTAGGTGGTTGTCAGTTGTGTTTAAATGCGCTTTGCGCGCCAAGGCGTCTTTACAACCATGGCGATCAGTTTGTTTGTTTTTGGGTCCTATTTTGTTCTCTGGAAATTCAGTTGCCGACGGTGACATCTGTCGACGAAACCTGGAAGGATGCTACCGATGTGATAACCCGCGCTGCACCCCTCGAACTCGGCACAACGAAGCCTGGACGACGCTGAGTTGACAAGCAGGCATGGCTGTGGACTGATGATGTCAGAGAGAAAGTCCGAGAAAAGAAACGGCTCTATCACGTGTTTATAGGTGATAAAACAGTCCATAATTGGCGGAATTATCGAGAAGCGAAGAAGGTGGCAAAGAAGGCAGTGGCCGCTGCTAAAGCCGCGCACTACGCTGATGTGAGCGAAAAACTGGAAACGCGCGATGGTGAGCGTTATCTTTACCGACTTGCGAAAGCTCGCTGTCGCCATGCCGAAGACATCGAAAAGCTCTTTGGCATTAACGACGACAACGGATGTCTTCTGATGGATCGTAAGAGGGCTGTGAAGCGATGGCACGACTACTCCGAGGAAATCTCGAATGTTGAGTTTGACCATTCTGCTATTCCTTTTCATCTCCTGTATAACGGCCCCGTTCAGAAGATCACAGTGAGCGAAACCGAAGCAGCTCTGAGGAAGATGAAGTCAGGCAAAGCCACTGGTCCCGATGATCTATCAGCCGATCTGTGGAAGTCGAAGGGCTGGTGCCCTGCTGACTGGCTGACAGAGTTTTTCAATCAGGTTGTTGCTGAGAAGAAAGCGCCCGAGAGCTGGCAGCAAAGCACGACCATCCCGATTTGGAAGAAGAAGGGCAGTCCTGCGGACTGCGCTAGTTACCGTCCAATTCGCCTTATTTCGCACACCATGAAAATCTTTGAGCGAATTGTCGATGGACGTATCCGGGATGTCGTCCAGCTTTCCACGAATCAGTGTGGTTTCGTCTCTGGCTGTGGCACTGTTGATGCCATTCACGCTGTTCGTCTTTTGCTAGAGAAGCACCGCGAGAAACAGAAACCGGTGCATTTTGCCTTCCTGGACTTGGAGAAGACCTTCGACCGCGTTCCGCGAGATGTTATTTGGTACGCGTTGCGACAACATGGTATCCCTGAAGAGCTTATTGAGTGGGTGCGCATTCTATACTCTTGCCCAAGGAGTCGAGTGCGAGCGCCAGCGGGCACCTCGATGGAGTTTCCCATCTCTGTAGGGGTGCATCAGGGATCTGCGCTATCCCCACTGCTCTTCGTGGTCGTGATGGATGCAATCTCACGAGATCTCCAAATGGCCGCACCTTGGACGCTGCTGTATGCTGACGACGTCATGCTTGCATGTGAAGACAAAACCGAACTCGAGCGACAGACACAGGCGTGGTGCGATCGCTTAGCATTGTTCGGACTCAAGCTAAACGTCAAAAAGACGGAATACTTGACGACGGATGTGAATGAGCACGGATCTATTAAGATCGATGGTACTGAGCTCTCACGAGTGACATCTTTCAAGTATCTTGGGTCAACAGTCACGTCCGATGGCAGCTTAAAGATGGAGGTGAATGCGCGTGTGAGTGCAGCCTGGTCCAAATGGCGCTCGCTGACTGGGGTGCTTTGCGACAGGACAATATCTGAGCACCTCAAATCGAAGGTTTATAGAACAGTAGTCCGCCCAGTAGCGACGTACGGTGCTGAGTGCTGGCCCGTGACGAAGGAAGTTGAAAGCCGCCTCAGTGTAATGGAGACGAAAATGCTAAGGTGAACGGCTGGAGTAACGCGATTCGACCGCGTTCGCAATGAAATCATGCGACAAAGGTTCGGTGTCGCCTCGATAGCCGAGAAGCTGCGCGAAGCTCGTCTTCGATGGTACGGCCATGTCCTTCGCGCTAACGACGACACCGTCCGTAAGATTGGTCTGAACCTTGAGGTCCCTGGAAAGCGTCCCAGGGGACGACCGAAGCAACGTTGGCTAGATACGTTGCACTTGGACTTAAAGATGGCTGGTGTGCACCCTGATCAAGCATTTGATCGGGAGAACTGGCGTCACCACACCAGAAGAGCGGACCCCGCCACCAAGCGGGAAAGACGCTAATGAAAATGGTGATGATGATTTTGTTCTCTGGAAGCCGCTCCGTAAACCTCAAGTCAATTGGTTTCATAGACGGGCAGAATCTTCAGCGTAGCCAAGATTGGTGTAGATCTTTATTGAGGCTTACGTTTCGACGTTGTCGCTATCTTCAGAGCCTGGAAAAGACGAAGTCATTTGAGAAACTACCGTCCCAAATGCCATTTCACTCTGCAGGAACTCATCCAAAAGGCTGAGAGACCACGAAAACGACGCCGTAGGAAGTCGAAAGCCGAAGCGAAGTCTAAGATTAGCCATTTTTTCGACTTCTTACGGCATTGTTTTCGAGGTTTCTCAGCCTTTTGGATGGGTCCCCGCAGAATAGAATGACTTTTGGGAGGGTAGTTTCTCAAATGACTTCGACTTTTCCAAGCTCTGAAGAAAGCGACAACGTCGAAACGTAAGCTACAATGAAGACTTATACTAATATTGGCTACGCTGAAGAAACTTCTCGTCTAAGATGTCAAGGTTCATCGAGATTCGGACATGAGTGGGAATTGGTTGCATAATTCTTAGTTATGCGCCCTCCTCCCGACGAAGATAGAAGAAAAAACGCGAAAAACGGTTCAAATGCTGGCGAAGAGTGTGTAGTTCTGTGGTTCAAGCTTCCATGGCTGTCAGAAGATGAGTTCGAAAGAAATTTTAAAGAGAAGACGTCAAACAGCGTCTTTCAAAACCATTCCAACGTCATTTCTACGCTTCAGCTTTGTTTTCTCACAAAAATTCCATATTCCTAGCGAATCTTCTAGCAAAGCAGATACTGTAGAGGTTACCTACCACAGTAAACAACAAATACTAAGTAAACCTGCCTACTTTTCCAAAAATTCAACCGACAAAGCCGACCACTATCCCCTCTTGCCAACGTGATCTATTGCCCTAGGCGCGGCCGGAACTGGAAAGAAGACCACCGTACGACTAAAAGTAGTCCGCTAAGCGAGAGAAAATCGATCAGAAGCAGCGATTACATGGACGAAAACAATTTTTTTCCAAAACAGCCGCGATTTTTTCTTGGCGCGACGCCAAAGTCCGCAATGGGGCGCAGGACGCGAATTTGCAGAACACACCGCTTTCAATGGACACTCGACGACGTCTCCGTCTTGCGCAGTCTTGGCCGAGTGCCTTCGCGCGCCGTTATGGGACGGCTTCGGTCGCCCTCGGTCGGTTCAGATGGAAGGTGACGACAATTCACGGAGGCACTGGGCTCAGAACGCATACAGGTTGACAAGCTCCGTTCCGATTTCCATTTTTTCGGCGGTTTTTTCCGCCAACATGGATGAATTTTACATCTCAATGGTCACTGAAGGATTTTTCGGCAGTTAAAGGGTTCGAGCAGCTTCGGTTTACCCTTAATAAGGATGGGAAGGAGAGATATTCAAGGACGAGCACCAATGGACCTTCCATTTTGCGACCTTTTCAACCAATATGTGACGAAAAACTCTGGTGTTGGCCTCCTTTTTACTACATTCTAGTCATTTTCGGGGAGAATTTCGTAACCTTGGCGGCTCTGTGTAGCCTACTGCTTCTAAAAATCGGATCAAAATTAGTTGTATGTAGAGTAGTTGACAGAGAGGGCCTGTTCATACTTCGCGACAGCAGCGACACGAGCGACGAGAGCGACTGGAGCGACAGTGCCGGCGCTCGAGTATGAACACTTTTCGGCAGCACACCCTTGGTTTTAATCGATATGCATCTTTTGCACGGGCGACGTGTCGCTCTTGTCGCGAAGTATGAACGGGCTCTGAGAACGGTTGTACCTGTACAACTGATAGAAGTTCGACTCCGCGTCCAGGCTAACCCGCTAGTATCATACTTCCTTCAACTGTTTGGAACACAGCCTTGTCTAACGGTACATGTCGCGAAAGGGGCCAGCATTGGACGGTGGGGGCGTGTCAGCCAAATAGGCAGCATCGAACGGGTATGCCGGGAGTGTACGGTCGGCGCCCTGATTGGCTAGTGTGGGTCTTGTCGACGCTCTGATTGACTATGACTACCTGCCATCGCTCAGAGCTACTTACCTTCGCGATATGAACCCAAAGCACCTCTATAGTGCCGTCGAAGTCGAATGCATGGCGCAATCGAGGGTACATGTCGCGAATGTGGGCAGCATAGGGAGGTGGAAGCGCCTCAGCTAATCATAATCAAGCAGAATACCGACAAAATACACACCAGACAATCTGAGTACCTGCCGTACACGATGTCTCTGAATGGAATGCCCACTTAACGCAGCCTGATTGGCTGATTCCCCACAGTGCTGCCCACATTCGCATCATAAACCCAAGCGAGTTTCCTAGCCATCCAAAGAAATTCAACCAGATTAAAGGTCTGTTGCCAATAAGGCGATAGGCCCCTTCCATATGAACACTGCCTTGAAATGTGGGCAGACATTGGCCCAAAGCGACGTCGCGCCCTTGTCGCGTTCAACGCCGCACGCGGCGATGAATGAGCGCGGAATTCGAGGGGTTTTCGTCCTTCTTTCGCCCAGGCTATTCAGTTTGTTGCTCCTCTTACTGTCTGGAAAGGGTGAAAGGTGAAACGCTGGGCAAGTATTCGTGAAAACAGCCCTTAGGACCGTTTATACTTCCATCGCCGCGCGACACGATGCCATGTATAGTGGCCAAATTGATCGATCGCGTCGCTCGGTCAATGTGGCCACCATATGTGGCATCGCGTCGCTCGGCGTCGAAGTATAAACGGGCCCTTATGATAGTTCCCAGAAGTGGAATGCATGGCGTATACGAAAGAACTTTGGAAGTATCGGTAGAAGTGTGCATGGGCGTGTACAGGGGGATGGGTGGGTCTACTGCGCAGTCGACGAGGCGTGTGATTGGCTGGTCTACCTTCCTTGCACCAACGCCTTGCACACGCCCAGGGCGAATTCCCCAATAGTACCACAAATAAGAGTTCAAATACTCCAGGCTATTCAGTCTATTCATCTTCCTCTTGCGAATTGGTCTGCAATAGGCGAAACCCTGCCCTGTTGCCCTCATGGGGCAAGTACACATGGTCAACCGCAGAAGTCGAATGCATGGCGCATCCGGAAGAAATTTGGGACCAACGGTGGAAGTGCTTGCCTAGCGCGTTCAAGCAGTGAGCACAAAGAAGGACGCATCAACCAATCAAATGGCTTCCGTATAATTGTCCGAGGCTGTGATTGGCCGATCGCACGAGTGCCTTGTGCACGCCCAGGGAGAATCCCCCACTAGTACCAAAAATTCGTCAACACCAACATTTACCCTGTTACTCATAGAAAGAATACTTCACAGCCGAAGGATTTCAGAGTGGGAATTGAAAAGAGATGGAAATGCGATAGAAACATGAGCAAAACAGAAAGCCGTGAGTGGGATCTGAACTTATGTGTCTCCCTTTTTTCATGAAAAATTAATTTAAAAAGCCATCAAAATAAAACAATAGGACTCCTGTAATTAAACTAGTAAAATTAACTAATAAACTAACTAATAGAACTAACCAACTAATAAAACTCCTGTACTTGAACTACAATTTACTTTTATATTATTTTATGTTAATTTGAAAAATTATATATTATTGAAAAATTGGCTACATCATATTTTTATATTAATTTATATTATTCTAAAAAATATTTTTTTTATTGAAAATGGTCTACAACTTATTTTTAAAATATTTTGTATTATTTTGAAAAATTATATTTTAGTTTGAAAAATAACTACAACATGCTGTTATATTAATTTATAATTATTTGAAAAAATATATTTTGTTGAAAAATGAGCGACAGCTTATTCCCATATTATTTTATGTTATTTTGAAAAATTATATTTCAATGAAAAATAGACTTCATTACTTCTATATTATTTTATATAATTTAAAATTATACATACTTTATTGCTTAATCCCATATCATTTTATATTATTTTGAAAAATTACATTTTAATGAAAAATGGACTACAATTACTTCTATAATATTTTATATTATTTAAAAATATATTTTATTGCTTATTCCCATATTATTTTATATTATTTTGAAAAATTATATTTTGATGAAAAATAGACTACAATTACTTCTATATTATTCTATATTATTTAAAATATATTTTATTGATTATTCTCATATTATTTTATATTATTTTGAAAAATTATATTTTAATGAAAAATGGACTACAATTACTTCTATATTATTTTATATTATTTAAAAAATATAATTTATTGCGGCTTTGTTCTATTAAACTTATAGCTACAGGAGTTCTATTATATAATCTGTAACTTATTTTATCTACCGATCGGATCATCGGCACTTGGGCGGCGGTTAAAAAAAGGCGAATTTAACAAAGAGCAAAGGTGAGAAGACGATTTAAGCTCGTCAGAAGTAGATTTTTTCTCGTTAGGTGATCTATTTACCGCAACGGTGCTCGCGTCGCGGTCGCGCGGCGCGTACCTGAGAAGCGGTGTTTTCTAGCTGAGACCTGAGTCAAGGACGGAAAGCTCTAATAGGGAGAATTAGCAAAAAGAAAAGTACAAAGGCATGGAGATATACAATGAGTCACGAACAAATCACGGCGACCAATAGCAAACGATGGAGGCTGGTTGACCTACCGGATCGATAAGGGCCGCCACAACTGAGCCCAGTAAAGCCTGTGGGACCAAATTCGTCTAAAAAATCACACTAAGCCAGAGAAAGCCAAGATAATCGTCCGAACCGCAGATTTACAACGATTCGACGAGAATTCCTTGCAAAATCAGCACTTCACGCCTTCGGCTTGACAAAGGAGTCAGTAGCCGGTCTAGTGGAATGCCTGTGCAGCGAACGGGGCGATGATTCACAGGAGTTCTCGATCAATCGATAGACAATTGGCCGACACATTCCAGCGTCATGAGCAGCGCAGCTGATCGTGCTGATATGATAACAATGATATTTTATTGAAAAATTATGTTCTGTTGAAAAATGTGCTTCATCTTATTTTGATTTTATTTTTATAGGATTATTTAGAAAATTATATTCTACTGAAAAATGTGCTACACCTTATATTTATTTCATGTTATATTATTTAGAAAATTACATTTTATTGAGAATGTGCTGCAATTATTTTATAACATTTAGAATATTATATTTTATTGAAAATTTGCTACATTTTATTTTTATTTTATTTCATATTGTTTAGAAAATTATATTTTATTAAAAATTTGCTACATTTTATTTTAATTCTATTTTATATTATTTTCAAAATTATATTTTATTGAAAAATGTGCTTCATCTTATATTTATTTTATGTTATATTATTTAGAAAATGATATTTATTGAAAAATGTGCTTCATCTTATATTTATTTCATAATTATATTATATTTATTTTATATTATACATTTATTTTTACAAAATTATATTCTACTGAAGAATGTGCTAAATCTCATATTCATTTCATATTATTTACATTTATATTTACAAAATCATCTTCTATTGAAGAGTGTGCTACATCTTATTTTAATTTAATTTTATAATAATTAGGAAATTATATTCTTTTGAAAAATGTGCTACATGTTATTTTTATTTATTTTATATCATTTAGAAAATTATATGCTATTGAAAAATGTGCTATATCTTCTTTTTATTTCATTTTATATCATTTATAAAATTATATTCTATTAAAAAATGTGCTACATCTTATTTTTATTTCATTTTATATCATTTAGAAAATTATATTCTATTGAAAAATGTGCTACATGATATTTTTATTTTATTTTATATCATTTAGAAAATTATATTCTATTGAAAAATGTGCTACATCTTATTTTTGTTTTATTTTACGTTATTTAGAAAATTATATTCCATTGAAAAAATTCAAAAATTTGCTACATATTATACTTATTTCATGTTATATTATTTATAAAATTACACTCCATTCAAAAATGTGCAACAACTTACTTTCCATTTTCAAGTCGAACTATTCGTTTTCAAATCAAACGACTCATTTCATGTCAAATTGGACACTCTTCCAATCCAGCTGTAAGACTTTTGAAATCAGATCAAACTCTTCCAAATCAAAATGACCTGTAGGCAGGTTGAACTGCAGACTCAGTAAGACGGTTGGGATAATTTTTTGTTCAAAAAAATTTGGTAGAACTTTCTTCGAATTTTTTTAAAGTTCACCTGCACCAAGATGTATAATAGTTTTATAAAAAAATTCTTTTTTTTTAGAAAAAGTAGTATTTTATTGAAATGTAATAGTGCAGCAACCATATAGTGCATTAAAAGACTGGATCGCGCCATGCACTCGAAAAGCAAGTCGCAATGTCTATTTGATTGATAGTGTAAAGATAGTGTGAGGATATGTGCGTTCTATACAGTTGGTGTTTTTGTTGTATCGTTTACAGGTGTGACACTCCATGCAAACAGAAATTTTGCTATCAATCGAATAAAATCGCGATGCCTTGAACTAGGGTGTGGCGTAATCTCTGTTTTGAAAGTAAAAAATGGTCTGCTTCCTGCTGTTTAAAGCAAGCCTTTAATCATTGTTTTTCATCAAAGAATAAAATTTTAATGAAACTTCAATTATTCGGAAGTGAATTAAAACATGCAAACAAAGTTAAACTAAAAATGTTTTTGAACAAAAACATGCTAACCTTTTTTGAGATGTAATGTGGAAGAAGCTGGTTTCGATATGGAATAGTTCGTTTTGATTTCGAAAATTTTAAGTTAGCTTAGAAGAGCGTATAATTTGATTTGAAAAGTGTCCAATTCGACGAGAAAATATATATTTTTATATATAATATATTAATATATTAAAATATATTAAATATATATTTTGAAACGTTATATTCAAATGAAGATGGACTACAACAGTTTTTATGTTATGTTATATAATTTTGAAAACTATATTATATTGGACAACGGGCTACAACTTATTTTTATGAAATTAATATTATTCCGAAATATTATGTGTTATTAGAAAATGTTCTACAGCTTGGGAGGTGCCTTTGGCCGCAGAGAAATTGCTGTGATTGGTCATAAAGACAAAACGTCAACAGAATTCAACAGCTTACAATTAGAGGCTTAAGGACAAGGATCAAACGGGGCACGTAACAAAAGCACGTGGCTGTGTTTTTTCTTCGTGAAATTGTCACCAGCAATCACTTGGGCTAGTGCGGTCGGTCTAACTACTACTGGGACTCCTCACCAGACGTCGATAACATCGATCGATATCGATTGGCAAACCGACAGTGTTTAATTACTGTGAACTTTCCTTACAGGCTAGCATATCCGCGTGACTCCTCCTCATTCAAAAGGTGACCTCGGCGCCAAAAATCCATAAGAGCGATCGATATTGATTGTACAATCTCTACTGTTGTATATTTGTTCTGAATGTTGCTCATCGCTCGTCGTTTTCGCAAAATTCCCTCTCGATTCGATCAATTCTGAGCAAAAATCAATGAATCGATCGATATTGATTGACCGATAGGCAGCGTTTACTTGTTCTGAAGCCTGTCCAACGGCCATCATATTCACCTACCTCGAACGGTTAGTCGTTATCAGTGATCAGTATCAGGGATCGGCCGAGTTAGGGAGGCCTTCGGCAATTATTTTTGCGCGGACAGAGAGACGAACAGACAGTGTGAAGGGTTAGTTCTTTTATATAAAATAGGGGGATTCTGGTCTATTTCCACACTAAAAAGGGAACAGACGAAAATTGTTCTATAATGAGAAGGAGCAGGGTACATTCGTTGGGCGAACGAATAACCTCGAACGACACCTGGCGACATCCGGCGACAACGCGCGACAGACACAGTATGAACGAGTAAGGAGAGGAATTTATTACAGAACCGCAAGCGGTAACGCAACTAATTCAATGTGTTCGAATCTCCGCATGCTGATCCACAACAGCGGTGCTATGCTCTCCGCTCTTCCTACTCGGCGGCCGCGACGGAGTAGCCATAGACTCGGCCGTCTGATGATGAATGACGTCTTCTGCGGACGTCGTTGCCGCATGGTCGTGATGGGGGCGATGACTTCGTAACGCGAACGAGCAGTACAGCTGTTGTCGTGGAATCGTGTTCACCTTGGCGTTCTGAAAATGGAAAATCTCATTTCAAAACTAAAACATCTTCGAAGGATTTTGTATTAAGGACTTCAGGATTGAGCCTCATTCTAAATATTGTTGACCTCTCTATTCTACCCGTTATTGACATCGGCGACTACAAGCGACACCAGGCGACAACTGGCGACAATGAGCGACAATAGTTGAAAGTAGAAATTGGCTTCCATATTGGGAGAAGCGACAGCAGGCGACATTCGAAGGGATGGACTGCCGTTGGGGTAGGCGACAAATGGTGACATTGAGCGACAGCCTACTTTTAAGAGCAAAACCGCAATTGTAATGGATTGCAAAAGGAGTTCAGAAGCTCTCTGTAGCTACTTATAAAAAACGCAATTATCGGTAGTGTCTAATAAGCAGGCGACAACGAGCGATTGGAGGCAATCGCGAGCGACATCAAGCGGCACAAAGCGATTGGAGGCGTAGTCAGTGAATTTTACGGTTAGCCCTAGTGCACTACACAAAGACCCCAGTGGATCCGAAAGATCGTTCAGAATAGTCGAGCTTAGTCTAAGTGAGAGCGGCGACTTAGGACGACATCGGCCGAAAGGTGGCGACAGTGGGCGACATTCGGCTAAGCTGTATGAGCCTTGCCGAACCGATACAAACCCTTACTAGTAATGAATGGGATGCAGAAGTACTCCAGAATAATCAATCGGTCAAGTCTACACCTGACGACTTCAAGCGACAATAGGCGAGAATACACGACTTTTTGAAGCATTGATTGATAGCAAGCGCAGCTAGGTGGCGTGGAATATATAGCGGTAAATACAGCGTCCTGTACTTGAGCGACACCGGGCGAGGCGACTTCGAGCGACATCGAGCGACAGAGAGCGTTTCCGGCAACAGCCGATCGATTTTTTGGTTAGTTCTTTAGAATAGCATAAATTCTTAACTGCAGTGGTTCCCACAGGTAGCGACTTAGAATGACATCGGGCGACAGTTGGCGACAATGAGCGATTGCCCACTGAATGCTACGATGCTTACGGCTCCAACGATTGCGGATCGCGGTTTGCAGAAGCAGCAGGAAATTTTCTAGCGCTCGAGGTGTCAGACTTTCCAATGGCGGCTTCAAGCGATAATTAGCGACAACTGGCGACGTCTTCTAGCGTTGGTTGACAAAACGCGAAGCCATTTTATTCAGCGACACGATTTAGAATATGCCCGAAACCTCATGCTATGAAAAGCAGCTACTAGTAAGGTCAGTAAGGTTATAAGTGGGCGACACCAACCGACTTTTGGCGACAATAGGCGACACCAGGCTCTAAAAAAGTGGTGCTAGTAGAACGCGACCTAGAAGGCACGCTTCAAAGCGGGTTAGGGGAGATTCATACTTCAGACGACAGGCAACGCGGCATCATAGAAGCTGCCCGATTATCGATTCTGCGGCGCTGATAATCGATAATCGGGCAGCTGTCACAGCACCGCGCCGCTCCGCGGCAAAAGTATAAATTCTGCCTTACTGGGTCAATTGTGACGTCCGATCAAACTCGAAAAGATTCAAAAGCATTTGAAAAAGCGAGTAGAAATCACATTTCTCCTCCTGGGACACGTCGTGGATAGCTGGCTTCGGGTGATAGGGCACGTTACGGCAGTCACAATGAAGATCAGACACCCTTCGACTGAATAGATGATCGTCTGGAAGAAAACGACGGTTTTCGCTCGATTCATGTATGGATCAACGCAGCGGATAAATTGCGTTAAAGACGCGGTTTAACGCCTAAAGGCGGCGTTTACACTTCTGACGGTGGGCGGAGCTCGCTCATGGGCGGGACTCTTAAGAGGTGACGAACGTGCAAGACTCCGCCCACTTGCAGCAGCTTGTATGGCTATGAAAATACTAATCATGCAGTACTATTCATGAAAAATCTCACCAGACTACTGTAGTTGAGCAGAGGCACCATAGTTTCATGTTCGACGATCGCTATGACTACGGTAGAGATCAGAGTGATAGTCGAGACGGCCATAATACATAAAACGGTTTTCTTCGCCGTATTCACACACTCGACGACTTCCTCTGCTAAATGCACAATTTTTGCGTAAAAATTTAGGCACTTGTCGATAATGTGGCCTACATAGGGAGGAAGAGGGTGCGCCAGATCAATCAGGCAGCATCAACCGGCGTAAAAGTCAGCGGGAGTGTATTCGGTCGGTGCTTTGATTGGCTGCGGCTGGTGTCGCCGACCGGCCACCATGTAGGCCATATTAGTGACTTGCATCTACATTTGACTCCCGATGACAGAGTGGCCCAAAGCGTACCTTTAGGCTTGTAGATGTAGATCACAACGATAATCGCGACGGTGGCGATGGCGTAGAAGAGATAGATAGCGGCAGCAGCGATGACGCTATCACTGGACGATATGAACGAGGCGTGGCACGGATTCCATTGTGCTGTCGGACTGAAGGTGAGCATCAGCTCCGCCGCTCCACAGAACAACGCGTTCACTATTGTGCAGACCACTATGATGGTCGTGTTGTATCTGGAAGCGTAGCGACTAGTTCGCCAGTGGTTATTGTCAGCTGACTTCACTCAAATTCAACAATTCTGCGCACAGTTTATACCAGAGCTTATGTATAGATTTATTCGGTTTCAGTGAGAAACCGGTTATAAATAGCCGTTGGGCTATTCATTGTTTGATTGAGTTTCATGTGGGTTCATAGTTAGGCCCCGTTTATACTTCGACTCCGAGCGACGCGACGCCACAGTGGCCATAATGATTGAGCGACGCGATCGATCAATTTGGCCACACTACGTGGCAGGAATCACGAATCGGCGTCGGAAGTATAAACGGGGCTCACGGGATGCGAGCAAGGATACGCGCGCGCAGCCATGCGTTGCGGTCGCGGTGCGACGCAGCAGCGACGGTCACCTCCTAAGGCCCGGTTTATACTTCGTCGCGGCGCGACGCGACGCCACGTATAGTGGCCATATTGATTGTGCGACGCGATCGATCAATTTGGCCTCATTGCGTGGCCATCGCGTTGCGCCGCGACGAAGTATAAACCGGGCCTAAGAGAATTTAAGACAAACTGCATGCATACCGAACTGTAGTTCGATATTCTTTGTAATCTAAAGGTTCTACTAGTCGCATAGAAGAACTGTAGATGTAATCGTCCTCAGCACTTTTCCCGATTTTTCGGAATGTTAAATGTTCCGATATGGCAATATTGGCTCACCTATATAAGTCATACGTATTGCTCCACTGGGAAAATTGCTCGCCCTTATGGAGCCCCAGAACAAGAAACTATGTGCTCAAAATCGAGAAAAGAAGAAAACAGAAAGAAGTTAGTTACAGAAGTTTTCTACAAGGCTTTTATAGTACCAATTCAAATCAGTTTCTTTAAGCCTCAAGTGGCTGGTATCGAGGAGTAAGCTGTCACAACGATGTTTTGTTGCGATCAAAACTTTTGGCGCCTGGCGGGACTCGAACCCGCACCTCCCTCTGACCGGGCGGGAATGCTCTACGCCTTTACACCACCGGCGCCGTTTGATCGAACGCACATCCAAAACTTCTAGCGCCAGGCGGGACTCTGATATCAGCGGCCAGGTCATCCCGGATACGGGTGAGTGCTGATCGGTCCCACGAGGTGTGGATGTTGCGTTCGATCAAACGGCGCCGGCGGTGTAATGGCGTAGAGAATTCCCGCCCGGTCAGAGGGAGGTGAGGGTTCGAGTCCCGCCTGGCGCTAGAAGTTTTGATCGCAACAAAACATCGTTGTAATAGCTTACTTCCTCGATACCAGCCACTTGAGGCTTAAAGAAACTGATTTGAATTGTTTCTATCAAGGCCATCAGCTTAACTGGTTCCATGCTGATATAAGCGGCCGGCTCATCCCGGATACGGGTGAGTACTGATCGGTCCCACGAGATGTGGATGTTGCGTTCGATCAAACGGCGCCGGTGGTGCATGGCGTAGAGCATTCCATGGCGTAGAGCGGTTAGGGGGGTGCGGGTTCGAGTTCCACCTGGCGCTAGAAGTTTTGATCGCAACAAAACATCGTTGTGACAGCTTTTATAGTACCGTTGTACGATTCCTACGAATCGCCATCTCCTTGCTAGGTACGAAAATCGTCTGAAGTTTTTTAGACTTCTGCCACTTCAAGTCCGAAGGACAATATCAGACCTGGTCTTTTGCTTTGGCATCATCAGGAACGAGGTGAATCTCTCAGCGAGGAAGTACTGGGTTTTTCGACCCGTTAGTTCAAGACGAAATGGATTCTGCATCTCTGACCGTAGAATTCAGCGCGCCAGTGGAGACAAGGTGTTCAATATTGTGTTTTACCGGTGTTCTAGATGGTTCTGTCTCTTACCCATTGACGTCTTCCAGGTCCTGTCGGGCTCCGTGTTCACACGCGGGTTGGTTGACTCTTGCCTTTCGGGGTGATTTCAATTTCAATGAGAAGTGCTTTTAACATTCTGTTTTTTAGCGATCCGATGGATCTTCCTCTCAGGGATCGTCAACCACCCATTAAATGCTGCCATTCTTCTGTCAGGCCTAGTACTGGAGCAATTGGTTCTTTTCGTAGCGATGCGTGTTTCAAAAACTGAATCCCTGTTTTCTTCTTCGTCTTCACATTGTTTAATAAATGTTTGTTTCCTTCCAGAACTAGCGCGGCCCTAAAATTGGAGCCTATCTTCCTTTTCCCTTCACCTTGTTCCTCGAGTCATTATGCCTGCTCTGATTATTTTTTCTGACGTTAGTGACTGCCCAGATGCTAGATACGGAGGAGTTCATGTAACCATCAGATATGTTTATTCGTTAATCAAATATTTGTTTTTTTTCCAGATACACACTATCGTCTTTACGTCCCAACAATGTTTTATTGCAAGTTCGGTTAGGCCAATTCGGTCCCTATGGAAGCAGCATTGAATGGAGGCGTAACGACGGCCTAGGTTTGACCGGAATTAATACTGGACTTCTAGATGCTTCCTTCTTCTTAGCTGCTCGAAAGTGATATCCTCATTCATTCGGAATCACGCCGTAGCTATACTGATTGACTAACCGAGATTTGCATGGATACACCGCAATCAAAGTACTTGATTTAATTATATTACATGAAATGGACATATTACTGTTATTCTCATTGTTCACCCTCTTTATACTTGGGCTTCTAATGGTAGCACATTACTAAAAAATACGAAATTGCTTTTTTACGCTCTTTTTTATAAGCTCACTCAAGGTGCACTTATAAACAAATGAATAAACAAACTGGAAGTAGGGTTTTAGGTCCATTTTAGATTGAGTACTTAGCACATTTATCGCCAGTGTGTCGTATATGTGTATTGTAGAATAATTTTAGTTATATAATGGTTTAATTACCCAAGTTTGAGGTATACTTCAAGAGACAGCTGGCAACATAAACAACTCGGTCAACCTGTCCACCACAGGACGCACGCAAGTTGAGTATTGGTAGTAATTGATTCCCAACTCGGACACTGGGTCACCACGGGCCGCACAACCAGTTGCTATTAGGGTGGAAACCTGTTGCTACGTATATACATATATATACATATGTAAATACGTAGTATATACCTACTTATATACGTATGCACATATATATGTAGGTACGAGCTGGATATACGTGGATATATGGCTTCACAAGAATCGGGGGTGCGAAGGCGACTATCCTGCAACACTCTAGCAACAGGAGCCGACCCTTAAACCCACCCACAGGAGTGTCAACGGAGTGCAGGTAATCGCACCGGGCCCCATCATCTGGCCAGTCGGCGCAGCCCGCCACTCCCACTGCAACAGGTTTCCACCCCAATAGCAAGTGGTTGTTCGGCCCGGGTTCAGCGAGTGCCAGAGAAAGGACGTAGCAATTAACCTAAAGCAATGATGTGTGTCATTTAAAAACGCTTCTAATCAAGTAAATCGCTACATGCAAGTAATTTACGTAAAATTGTACAGCAAGTTACATAAAGATAGCAAGTAACTTACTTAGTTAGTGAATCTTGCAGATAACTTACTTTATTTTTAGTCTCACAAGTACTTTGCCAATTTTTAAATACCACACTTAATGCCACTTTAATGCCATAGTGACCACGCTACAATTGCCTTTGAAATTACTTGTTGCGTAGATCAACGGGCCATTATTTCGAAATGGATAAGAGATTTCAAAAAGGCTGATTTTATCAAAATTGGAGAACAACTAATTGACAGCACTCTTAGTCTATTATTAGTCTACATTGACTAGGTTGGCGCTTTTGGCGTTTAAATAATGTCGAAGAAATGTATGAAACACTGCTTCTTATCCTACACTATGTCATAGATGGCGCAAAGCAAGAAAGAGGGGGGCAGCCCATCCGTACTCAAACACAAGTACGAGGTGACACGGCACTGCCCACGTGTGAACGAGTTTTTACCCGTTTGGTTGGCCCGTGACGTACCGTTGGCCTGGGCCTCTCTCGTTACAACCCGCATTACACGAACGTACGCGTCAGTTTGCGTACCATGTGGGAAATTCCACGTCACATATTCGACTGCTACAGTCAAGGCGGTCGAAGCCCATGAGCTGCCCACCCCCTCCTTTCATTGCGTCTTATGGATCCATATGTGCCAAGGAGGTTAGTTGAACCGAATCGCGAGGTCGTTCCAGACTATCTGGCTGGGATGAAACTTCGTCAAACTATAATACTTTATGGAACAAGGATACTCATTCCGATCGGAAGGAAGATTGGGCTGAGTATCTATTTTCCGGCAGAAAATTGGACAAAGTGCTTTCACAGCATAATCTTTATACTGAAAAGAAATCCATTTTCTCAAAGGACAAGCCAGCTTTTTATAGATATATCGCTTCCCGTACAGAAAGGGATAACTTTATTTCAACTCTAAGAAATGAAGAGGATGCCTCTATTTCCTCAGCTTGTGCTAAAGCTAACCTTCTTGCAAAGGAGCTTCAGAAGGTCTTTAACCAATCCGCTTGAAGTAGCCCCCTCCGGGTTTTCCCCTCCCAAGACGATAAATTACCCAGTTCTCCCAAATAAGACCTCATAGTTCCGTAAGGAGGAGATTTTCGACGTAGTAACCAAAGGCCTAGTCTTTCTCAGCGTCCCCGGATCTTCTGCCGTTAACGTTTACCAAACAAGTGGCGGCTTGTATTCCTTATCCATTGGGAGTAATTTTCAATTCTAGATCTATGAGAGCTGAGGTTCCTACGAAATGGAAACATACCTTCATTACGCGAATTCGCAAAAAGCCACCATTCAATCAACCGGGTAATTACCGGCCTGTCAGTATAACCTCTGTATTCGTTAGAGCTTTTGAAAAGATTGTAAAGAAACACATGCTGGATCATATTGAAGAGCATAACATCATCTCTAAGGACCAGTTTGGTTTTCTGAAACAACGCTCGGTGGAAACAGCTGTTCTTTCTGCTCTAAACGAGTGAACTAAATCCATAAACCGTAGAAAACGCACTGACAGTATGTTTTTCGAGTTTTCAAAAGCTTTCGAGAAGGTTCCTACGGAAAAAATTATTGTCTAAGATGGGAATGGTAGGTATCCACTCTATGATTGTAGAGTAGACAAAGACTTTTCTCTCGGGCAGGACCTATCAGGTCAGAGTAGGAGTAGAATAATCATCGGAATACTTTTCCCCCAGTGAATTTCCACAGGGGGAAAAATATTCCGATGATTGGAGTAATCTTCGACAGGGTGGAGTAATCTTACCATTACTTTTTCTTTTATACACGTATGAGATACCCGATTCATTTCAAAGCTTTGAAGTTTCTTGTAAAATGTACGCGGACGATATAAAAATGTACAAAGAAATCGAGAATCAAGGATCTTCCTACGATGTCCAAGCAGCTATAAATTTTGTCGAAAAATGGGCAAACATCTGAGAACTACCCCCTTCTGAGGCTAAAAAATCGAGTGCTTTGCCGCACAGTCAAAATCTCAAAGACACTGCCCAACCTACACACTCAATGGATCAGTTTTAGAATTTACAATTTGTTTAAGGTACTGGAAACCAACGGCTAACATACTCTTGCGAAAGCCTACAAATCTTACTAAAGCCCATTGTAGAATGTGGTGCTCCAGTTTTCACTACTTGTTAAAAGAAAGACATAAAACTCCTTCAGAATGTTCAGAATAATTCAGCCGTAAGCTTTTTCTGAAATTTCATGGTCTGAGTTATGACAATATTCCGAGTGGGTCTGGCAGGGCTAACCAGGATACTATCACAACGGTAGGTCGGAACGGCCCAAGTTGTATATGGGCAGAACTGCCTCTCCCTGGGAAGTAACAAACTGCAGGTATCTCGACCCCAATACATCTCTGCGCAGAGTTAGGGGCGACGGAAGTCGCGTGTTGGCGCCCTGTTGATTCACGTGCTCCACAGCTGACGGGCGCGCGCGGGATGAGGGCTCGTATCGCGACTCAGCGCAGTGCACAGGTGGCATAGTAGGGAAGAGCTTGGGCTCGTGAACGAGGGGTCGGAGGTTTGGATCCCGCAGACTGCGTCTGTTTTGCACTTTTGCGAAATCCATGTTTATCATACAGGTAATCCACCTAGGGGTATTATAGTGTGTTATAGGGCATGTTTACATATAACATATGCTTCAAACTACAGATTAGCTAACATGTTCCCTTCTCTGTGTGTCACTTATTTTAAGCCTATTTTGTGTGAAGCTATGGTTATGTAACGATAGATATTTTGTGGTATTAAAAAGTTCCGACTCCACCGACAAGACTTTGGTCAAAAAAATTTTTCGCTGAAACTTTGTCTATGGGGGAGGGAGGTATTTGGGGTGCTGATCACGAATCTGACATACGTTTTTCACGATTCGGTCGGAGGCCACCCATACCGTTAACAAGGGTGGTCCGGGCAGGGTCACCGATTTCGTTGAAACTTTGTCTAGGGGGTTAATTGGGGTGCTGATCACGAATCTGACATCCGTTTTTCACGATTCTGTCTATACCTGCCATCACCGGCAGAAACTTTAGGAATGTAATCCTACGCCTTCCTGTATCTATATTATCCAGCCGAATCGTGAAGAACGGATGTCAGGTTCGTGATCAGCACCCCAAATAACCCCCCCCCTAGACAAAGTTTCAGCGAAGTCGGTGACCCTGCCTGGACCACCCTTGTTAACGGTATGGGTGGCATGTTATATGTAAACATGCTCTATAACACACTATAATACCCCTAGGTGGATTACCTATATGATAAACATGGATTTTGTAAAAGTGCAAAACAAGCGCAGTCTGTGGGATCCAAACCCTCGGCCCCCCGCTCACGAGCCCGAGCGCTTCCCTACTAGACCACCTGTGCACTGCTCAGAGTCGCGATACGAGCCCTCATCCCGCCCGCGCCCGTCAGCTGTGGAGCACGTGAATCAACAGGGTGCCAACAGGCGGCTTCCGTCGCCCCTAACTCTGCGCAGAGTTGTATTGGGGTCGAGATACCTGCAGTTTGTTACTACCCAGAGAGAGGCGGTTCTGCCCATATACAACACTTGGGCCGTTCCGACCTACCGTTGAGATAGTATCCTGGTAAGATGCTTGGTCGTTGACCCGATTGGGTTTTTTGGTGCCCTTTTGACAAATTACAGAAGAGGGGCATCTCAGACTATACTTGCCAATCCCAAGGCCGAAAGGGAGGTCAAGTTTCCTCATTTACAGGGGCATCAGGGAGCTTGCTCTCTGATAATGAGAACATTGTCAACATGTCACTGTCTTCTTTCAAACGTCTGATTGCACTAAGGTTTCGTTAGGCTTGTTTTGTTTTGTTATCGCAACAAAACATCCTGTAGCAACATGTAGCCTCTCTACCAGCCGCTCAAGGCTTAAGCAAATGTGTTAGGGCATTGTTACTAGTAAGGTCTTCAGCTGAACCGGTTCCATGCTGATATCAGCGGCCGGCCCAACCCCGTATCACGGGTGGGTGCTGACGGACCTCGAGGATATCGCGGATGTTACGTGCGGTCAAACAGCGCCGGTAGTGTAAGGCGAACATCGTTGCCCGGAAAGCAGAAGATGCGGGTTCGAGTCCCGCCTGGCGCAAGGGTTTTGATCGCAACAAAACATTCTGTTACAACATATTGCCTCTCTTCCAGCCGCTCAAGGCTTAAGCAAATGTGGTAAGACATTGTTTTGTTTTGTTTGTTTCTTTCTTGCTCAGTCACGCAGTTCTTTATACTTAATTTAGCATGTCATTTCTACAATTTTTCCGCAAGTGATTATGATCTGTGCCTTGTAATAAATAAACAAATAAACAAATAAATCAATAAATATGATGCCTTCTTAACGTCATCCTCTGAAGAAGAGGGCTTTCTGAGTGCTCAGGAGTAGTGTGAGACCCAACTGCGTCAAATTAGTAGAGGAGATAGAAGTGGTGAAGTTCAGTTATGGGTTGGAGTAAACATAGTCAAGTGACGGTTTTAACTTATTAAGTGATGGTGAAAAAGGATGTGTTCCACATGGTGCAACAGCGTAGGTCAGCATCATTTCTCGCCTAGGTGGCCAAATTCGTGGGTAGAAGAGGGTCTGCCATCAAGAGGTCTTTTCACAACAATAACACTTACCCTGGGAAGAAAGAGAATCCATAGCCAACAAGGGCAGCATCGTTCAGATTCTGACAGAGCAGGAAGATGAGAATTGGCGTGAAAGACGTACAGTCCAGTAGACCATCGTGAATAGAATCTCCAAAACTCAGAAACAGCGACACCAACGCAAATCCAAGCGACGAGAACAAATAGAAGTTGAAGTACGGGTTTCCTGAAATGATTGTCGCGATTATCTGAGCAAAACTATATGCACGGACAGCTACAAAGTTGGCGAGGAGCTGTGTGGGCTTTTAAGACGCCTCAAACAATACTTTAAAATCTGAATTCAGCAGCTGATCATGGGCTTCAGAAGGCCGAATCTATCTATCTATACCTTTATCTAGCTGTTTGTTTTCAGATACAGAGCCCAACACTCAGCGAACACACGAGCTGGCGCCGAAGGTAGTCTTGATAATCTAAGAGCCCTCAGTTCGTCTTATGCTCCTGTTGCTGTGAACCTTTGGAAGTACCTGCGAATGGGGAAAGCTTGTAGCCGTTTTTCCAGGTATAATATATTTGACGTTACGTTTATGAGTAGAACACAAATGCAACAAAGCCCAAAATTGTATGAACAAAAGTTCAAGGTCTCAAAGAATGAGCAAATCTATTGAACCGTTGAAATGTTCGAGATGTGAAATGCTAGATGCACACAGCAAAAGTGTCACCCGCTAAAGGTTATAGTTGCGTTTTCCATTACATTCATCGAAAAGACACGGGTAATGTAATTGGAAGACGGTGATGTGACAGTTGATTATGTAGTGCAGATCTCGCAGCTGAAGACAAGAACGGCAAAATCAGATCTTAGGCAGAATGTATAGTCGTGAAGCACTATGCTTCAGTCGCTGTCGCTCTTGTCGCTGCTGTCGCGAAGTATGAACAAGCCCTAAGGGCGGCTGGTGCTGCCGTCACGTTTTCACACCTAATCTACGGGGTTGGGTCTCAGCCAGTATCGTTGGACTTCTTCGTCGACGGCCGTCCCATTCTATTAATTGTGTTGTCGTGTTCCGTTAACGTACGCGGTTCCTTTCTCCTGACGTGTCGTTATTGATGTTTATCCTGTGTCGCTGAAGTAAAGGTTTTATATCAGATCTGTGATTGATTGCCCGTGTGCGTTGCTCGGTCCACAACTGACAAGAGAACCAATAATTGGTGTCATTTGTCGACTTGTTTCAAGAAAGATCATATCTAAGTAATGTTTTGCTAACACACCGTTTAAGCAGCTATATTGATAACAATCTTGCCATGTTTTTAGCAAGCTTTATGTACGCACTACCAGCTCTATATGAAAAAGAATTCACATATAAACCTGGTTTTGGGCGGTTTAATGTGATCTTTAGTAGAGCCTCTAGTGGGCGGCGGCCTTTAGGACGAGTTTATACTCCCATCGCCGGGCGACCCCATTCGAGCGGAGCGATGCGTCCCATCGTGTCGCGCTGTTTGGGACGGCGATGAGAACTGAACAGTGGGGACGGGGTCACACGATTAAACACGATTGCGGACATTACGCACGATTACGTACTACGGCCAAGTGAGAATCTACACTGCGAAGATTAGCTGAGCAGCAATACCGCGCCCCAATCCAGCGCGTCGCATCGCGCCCATTTTGAGAGCGAAACTATCCGACGCTGAGCGGCGCGATTGGCCGCCGGTTCATGCGATTCATTCCGGCAGGCTGGTGTCGACGCTGAGCTACGCGATCAATCAATTTGGCTACAATGCATAGCTATCGTTTCGCTCGGTGTCGAAATATAAACGAGGCCTTAAGGCTCCCGCAGACTTCTGCGGCGTTGCCGCTGCCCTATCCTTCATCATAGGGCGAGGACGCAGAGCTCGCCGCCAGCGTCGCCGTCCAGCGGTGCCGCTGGAGCGGCACCGCCGAAAATGATTTGAATCATACGAGACGGCGCCACTCCAGCGGCGCCGGAAGAGTCTGTCTGTGCTTTGCCCTTTCGCGGCAGAGCGAAAAGGGGCGCGTCACCAATTGGTCCCAACTAGAAAGACTACAGTACCTCGCCGTTGCCGCTGAGCGGCGCTGCTGGCCTGCCGCAGCCGCCGTTGAGCGGCGTGACTCATCGATTTCGCCGTCCGCCGCCCGCCGCTGGGCGCAGAAGTCTGGGGGGGAGGGGGCTTTAACGAGCGTTCAGTGTGCATGCGACGCGCGACGCGATGTAATGATAGGCTTCCATATTGCGCGACGCGATGAATCAATATGGGGTCTCACATTAGGCCACAATCACATTAGGCCTTTGTCATACCATCGCTCACCCCGAGCGACGCCTAATGATATGCTCCCATATCGATCGGGCGGCGCGATGGAATCGATATGGGTGCGTATCATTAGGCGTCACTCGGGGTGAGCGATGGTATGACAAAGGCCTTACGTCGCGCATCGCGTGCATACTAGAGAGGCCCATTCACACTGCTACGACAGCGGCACGCGGCAAGTGGGGCGGCGGCCACCTCAGCGACATCTGGCGGAGGCGTAGCGGTCGTTTTGGTAGAGCAGACTGTTACGCAGTCGAGGCATCGAGACCGACGTCCTCGTGCATGCCGCGCCACCAGGAATGATTTGAGCGATTCCATCCAGCGGCCGCCACGGTTGCCACAAGACTCTACATGACCCCCCCCCCTGTGGCACGTGTTGCAGTGCCGCGCCGCGGCCTTCGCAGCCCTGTGCTTCATCATTGCCGCGACGCGCTGTCGCAGTAGTGTGAATGGGGCTTAACCTCTCCCTTACAGCCCAAATCGGCAATGTGTCACCTATCTTACGTAAAAATACTCCCACGTGCAATTAAAAAAATCTTCTCGCACACTGCGCACTGTCGCCATCTCATCAGCACACGAGGGCGTGAGGTCACCATCTTCACAGATGGTGAGTGGAATGGTAGGAGAGGTTTCTCATGACGACCGCATCAGTGTCTTTATTTATTTATTTATTTATTTATTTCTACACAACGTGCGCCATAAAGAACAATGGTGAAGCAAGTGAAGCGTATTATCAGTATGCACTGCAACTTTGGTAGGGCCTAGTGTTTTGCAGTAATTCAAAAGCCTAAGTACAAGGAGACTACAATCACAAATAAACGTGTAATGAGACTAAAAAGTAGAGTATGAATTAGATGAAAGGAATTTAAGCAAATAACTTTATTGAAATCTTGGATGCAGTGATCGGTTTGGCGAACAGTATAACTATGGCGTGCGTGATTCCATAAATCACTTTCGAGCAGCTAGACAGAAGGAAGCACCTAGGAGTCCGATCTTAATTCCGGTCATACCTAAGCCTTCATTACGCTTCCATTCGAGGTTGCTTCCATAGTAACTGAGATAATCGAACTGAACTTGCAATAGTACATTGTATCAATGTCAAGATTAAAGCTATATATACATTATATTTAAAGAAAACACAAATGTAAGATTAGTGTATTGCATAGGCTCCTCTGTACTTGAACGTTGAGTAACAGCCGCCAACGTCAAGAACAAAAACAGAGCAGGCATAATGGCTCAATAAGCATGACTAAAGTAACACAAACAGGTATTCGATCATAGTAACCACGGCACTACATCTCAGGAAACTTTCGAAAGCTAATCGATGCGCGCTGAACCAATTCTATACTAGCAGCCTAGCGACACGAACAGGTTTGGCACAAGTAGTTTGGAGCGCATCCCAGAGTTCCGTCCTTTGCATAAGGACTCGTTTATACTTGCGCAGCCATGCGGCACGGCGCGATGGTCGCCATAGATATCGATTTTGCGCGCCGCCGGGTCGATATCTATTCCGCCTATGGTGCCGCGCCGCGCAGCGGCGCAACTAAACAGGGGCTAAGGCGAGTAATGCCGAGTAATGCGATTGGCCGCGCGGAACTCCAAATTTGACGCGCTGCTGCGCGATTGAAGCAAAAAAAGGGACTATCATCAACGTTTAATCAAATTAGTCGATTTCAAAGCCACGCTCCTTGAATCATTTCGCGAAGCAAAAGGTTAGCAATGTGTGTGAAGGTAACGCTACCTCACTGCTCCCGGGTAAATAGCGCGCTTCATTCAGCATATGTAAAGGTGGTGACATGACATTATCGTGCGCTGATAACGAAGCCACAGTACGCAGAGCGCGGGAAGATTTTTTGAATTGCACGAGGGGTGCTTCTACGTGCCTTCTGTCGACTACGTGAGGGTTGACAATAGGTGAAGCTGAACTGATTACTAAGACCAACGGCGAGTCCCTCGACAATTATGTGATGAGCGAGTGAACACCTTCTCAGAACGTGTTCCCGATTATCTAATGAGGACAATGGGGCATAGTGTTCACTGCGCTTGTGCACTCAACTAAGCGACTGAACTAACGTGTTCAACAATCTGCTTTAGACTGAGGTCTACTTCATTAACAACGCTCTCTGCGTTCTGCTTCGGGCAAGCATGCATCAACAAACACGCTGTTGAACTGACACCTCGGCGTTCCGCGAAGAGATATTAGTAGACGTAGTTCTGCCGTCAGTCAAAATAATGACAGCAATAAGGGGATGTTGTTGCATGTGCGCCAAAATAACATGTTCTTATCTCTATGCCAAAATAGCGAAGTGTTCCTTGGAATAAAAATTCAAGAAAGAAACCTGATACTCTAGAACTATCTATATAAACACCTTGGACTACAGACACTTTCATGTGGACAACGACAAAGGACTTATAATGGTTCACAAAGTTCTACATGGATTCTGTACACCTGATAAACGTGAATTCTTAATGGTCAGACCATCTATTAGGTCGTTACCTAGGTTCTGTCGTTTTTTGATCTCTAACTTCAAGTGTAAGTATCTCGGCTCAAATAAAACTTTATTAGGCGAAATAAGAACCGTTACAATCTACACATCTTTGCCTAAGAGATACTGATGTATTTATTCAAGTAGCGCAGCAGTGTTTGAGAATAGATTCGCCCTTCGAGCTCGCTGTTTGCAAGTGTCGTCAGCGCTCCTTCTACGCAACAAAAACGACCCGTTTCTGGAGCTAATTGTGACTTGTGACAAAAAATGAATTGTCTTTCGAAGTGCTCAATGGTTGGATATTGACGAAGCACTTAAACACTGTTCAAAGCCGAGTATGCACCAGGAAAAGGTGATGGTGACCATTTGGTGGTGTGCCACCGGTTTAATCCACTATAGCGTTCTCAAACCTGGTGAAACAATCACGACGGAAAAGAACTGTCAGAAACTGGACGAGGTGCACAAGAAGCTCCAGCAAATCTACCCAGCGCTGATACAGAAGGGGACCGATACTTTTGCGCGACAACGCTAGGCGGCACGTATCGATGATCACCAGGCAGAAGCTCCATTCTTTGGGATACGAAACACTCGACCATCCACCGTATTATCGTCTACAGACTACCATTTTTTCGAACATCGCGACGGCTTCCTTCGCGGAAAATAATTCAGGAACCGACATGATGCAGAATATGCTCTCGAAGAATTCATCGCTTCTAGATCTCCGGAGTTCTACGCTGCTAAAATAAATAAACTAGTATCTCGTTGGCAAAGAGTGTATATTGTAATGGTTTTTATTTCGACTAATAAAGTTATGTTTGCGCCAAGATATTTACATTTAAAGTTGGAGGTCAAAAAACGACAGAACATAGGTAACGACCTAATAGAACCCGAGGTGAGGACATAACTCCATCAAATACTAAAAAACTTCAATTTATTTATTTGTTTATGCGCCAAAGGGCGCGCTAGTACAACAATACATTACAGCAACAAAGAACAGTAGGGAAACTCTTGACTCAAGCAAACTCAATAGCAGACACATCAAATTCAAAAAAGGTCGAACTAGAGAGAAAGCTAATACAAAACTGAAGAACATATGCATTCCGAGCGCTCATTAATAATGTACATTTTATAGAAGGGAACTGCAGGGATTGGTCACGATCAATGGCAAAAGAAAGCAATAGAATTAGCATATGCATTTTCCAGCAATAAAAGTCTGACAATGAGAGACATCCAAAGGCTGACAGCCCATACCAAAGGATAAGAGATTGGTGGTGCCCTCCCGTGGTAAGGCTCCTAAGAGCTAATCAGCGAAAGAACGAAGCATAGCGATAACTGCTAATCTTGCCTGGCGGCCGGGCTGAGCCTAAGAGGTGCTGAGTGCCAGTGAGATGCTGAGTTGGTGGATTTTAAAGGCATAGCATGTACGGCTTAGGTTAGAAGAGAAAGCCATTAAATTAATTTACCCTAGCTCCCGTGCAATTTGCCTAGCTGCGCCTTGAATATAGGATAAAAAAACCGAAAACAGCAGAAGCAGTTTAGGGCTTTATGAATTTTTAAGGGTTTTTATTAGTTTATTATTTTTAAGATTTTACGGTTTTATGTATTTTTTAATGAATTGTATTAACTTATTATCTTTATTATTTCATTATTTTATTTTTATTTTTTATTTTCATAGGTTTTACATATTTTTTAAGAATTCATTCAAATAATGTTGACGAATGCGCAAACAGCAGATTCCCACTCAGATCGGTCAACTTCGGACAAAAATCAGTAAAATCGATAAATAATGGTCAACCAATCGATTATTTTCATATTTTACTTCTATGTTCTATTTTCATGTTTTCATGGTTTTCAGTAAGAATTCATTCAAATACTGTTGACGATTGCGCAAGCAGCAGATCACATTAAAATCGGTCAAATCCGGACAAAATACCGATAAAATCGATAAATAGTGGCCAAGTGGTCCACGTTGTTGACTCTCTATGAAGCCTGTACATCAGTCAAAATATTCTTAGATTCCCACCTGAAGTGCTCAATTCTAGATAATGCCGAACGAGGTATAAAGTCTACTAACCAAGAGGCTGCTAGACATAGTCGGTTGGATAAACGAACAGACGGACAGACGCACAGATGGACATGCAGACGAGTTAGCACTTTTAGATACGGTAGGAAAACCGGACAACTCTAAAGGCCCGTTTATACTTCCGACGCCGAGCGATGCGACGCCGCGTATTGTAGCCACATTGATCGGGCGACGCGATCGATTAATTCGATCATTATACATGCCGCCGCGTCACTTGGCGTCGGAAGTATAAAAGGTGCTTAGAAAAGCGCTGAAAAACAACCAGGATGCAGAAGAATTAGCATGGCCTTCAGAAGCTTCGGTTGTGCTAGCAAAAAAAGAAAGAGAAGTTCGGTAAAATGTGAGGTCGTTAATGTGGACTACATAAAAAGGTGGAAACGCGGCAGTCAATCACAGTGCCGACCCCACAAGCATTCAATTACCACGCACGTCACTTTCAGATGGTACGCTGGTTCGACGCGGTCTAATGAATCCCATGCGATCCAGTCTTGGATGTAGGCCACATTAACGACTTGTACCAAATTTTCTCACTAATAGTACGAGTGATATTTGATCGGTTTTTTATAGAACAATTTTTTAGACGAACTCAGTCAAGCCGTATCCTTCGCAATTCGAAACTGCGTGATGCCCACGGGAAATCGGATTCGGAATTCAATTAAGCCACCGTTTAGCACAACACTTTCGCCAGCTTATTTCTAATTTCCGTCCAATCACAGTTGAAATTGCATGAGCCTTTTATTAATTTGCTGGCTTCTTTCCAAAACCCTACGAACCTATATTGTTCCGTACCATTGCACGAATCTGGGGAACGGGGCGCCACTAAATGCTGCGAAAGTTCTAATTTTTTTTCGCATATTTTGAAAGAATTGGTATTGACCTGGGATTTTGCTTTTTTACAGGGTGAAAAGAGAGACAGCAGAAAGCAGTTGAGAAGATAACGGTCACCGTCGGCTGTTACGCATTACCTTCGCAGGGTAAAAACTAACCATAAAATTGAAAAATCGATATTATACGACCAATGCCGATTACCTGCTCGGTGTGGTTTATTTGTTGTGAGACACCACAGACGTGTGACTTTCACAGAAAGCAGTCAATTCAAATGTTTGATTTTGGACAGCAATATCGATCGATATTGATGGGCCAAACGAATTTCATCGCTGCTACATTCAATAACATCAGCCGATATTGAATAATCCAGCATACTGTAAAATTAACCTCCGTTTAGTTACTGGGAAGCTTGTTCACCGGTCATCAAATAGGCATCAACTGATTCTCAAATCTAATGTCTAACTATAGCCAGTTAGGACCTGTTCATATTTCGCGACAGCAGCGACAAGAGCGACGAGAGCGCAGCGTGCGCGGCTTGCGCAGCACGCGGAACTATGAACAGGTGACTACAGCGGCAAGAGCGACTGGAGCGAGAGCAACTCGAGTATGAACACTTTTCGGTGGCGCGCGCTCGGTTTTAATCGATTTGCATGTTTTCCACGGGCGACGAGTCGCTCTTATCGTTAAGTATGAACGGGCGCAAATGCCGATCGCTATTGATTGGCTCAGCGTATTATACGTCCCGATATTACACAAATCAATCGATATTAATTCATCGACCATACTGCATTCTTTACTACTTGTTGGGAAAATTGTTCACCTGTCATTATGCTCTCAACAATTGATCAACTGGCAAAGGTACGACAACAGGCTATTCCAGCAGCCATTAATTTCGCGCATATACATAGGCCGAAAGACAAAAAGGGGTCTGGTGTGATATGCCCATTCATGTAAAACAGGATTTTTCAGATACTGTAAGAAAGAAAAAATATTAATCAATATACATTGATTAGCAAAAAGTGAAGTATTGATTGCTTTTTTTTGTAAAGTCTGGGATAGAAAGTTGCTGTTTGGATGCCCCGGTTCTCTGTAAGGCCTATACTTCCGACACCGAGCGACGCGACGGCATGTATAGTGGCTAAATTGATCGATCGTGTCGTTAAATCAATACGGTCACCATACATGGCGTCGTGTCGCTCGGCGTCGAAGTATAAACGGGGCCTAAGAAGCCTTCCCTATGAGTCAAGAATGTACTTACTGTCTGCCCGCGCGATGATCTGGGAGTCTGCTCAAAATTCTCTGTCTTTTGCAGACTTCTTCATCCAGAAAAACCGGCACTCGCGATTTCATGGCTTTCGGAAGTTTTCCTCACTTGACCACGAGTACAGCCTACCTATCCTCACAGTGTGGATTGCAGCCCTTGTTCATTCTCTACTCTAGTACTATCCGCTCCGCTGCTGTTGTATTTTTTTGAGACGTCATCCCTTGTTGAAGTTTGAGTTGTACTTTATGGATAAACAGGGCAGTTTCTAAAAAGTTTCGATTGTTCACAAAAAGAACGTTGAACCATCATACCAAACACCTCTCATAAAACAATTACAGTCAACGTTGTCGACCCGCTGGGATGGCCGGAGAACACGTTCGCTTGGAAGACGGTTTTATTTCCGGCCGCTTGGGGCCAAGACAGACGTTGAATGAATGACTCATCAGCGGGGACGCCTTATATAGGCTTCGGCTTACGGTAGCGCGGGAAACGTTCGCGCGGGGACCTCTAGCATACGAAATTCGAAAGTACAATAGACAACTGGTACCAGCGATCAATACTAGGCATGGAACGTCTCTACTACAACACACAGAGCTAGACATAAGATCACTCCTTGACATTACGGTATAGCGACAAATGAGTCGCTATTAAAATCTCCCGAGTCATATCTCCTAGCTGACTGTCCATAAATCCCAGGCTTTTCTAGGTTGATCACCTAAAACGTCTGTCCGCCCCTCACTGTAGCACAAACATAGCAATCCATTTGCCTCTACAGTCGCCTCTCGAGTCGTCTCTCGTATATTTCTTGCCCGCCCTAATTCTAGCCTGCCAAGTTCTTTCCTATTCGATAACTTTGCTGTCAAATATCTTTTGGCCATCCAACATACATTTCACATCTACTACATCTTATTACTCGCTCGCTTTTAAATGTAAAATCATTGAGATAAAGGTTTAATTACCCAAGTTGCAGGCTCAACACACACCATTATCGCACAAGGTCCACACGTTCGAATCCGCGCGGCACTCTACAAAGAGGAAGTGGATTCTATAGGATCCTGAGAACCACCGACCAGAGGGCCTTCAAGGCTTCAATAACCAACCGTGTCGCGGCAAGCACCAGCTGCCGCTAATTTTTCATGAGCTCTCACATGCGAGACCTCAGACGGACAAAAAAATAATGCATTCACAGTTCGCCTACAGTGTCTTCTTCCTTGAAAACAGAAAGTACAAGACGTCTCCTATGTATTCTAGAAGGAACGGCCTCGCGGTCTCAGTCTTGTTGAGCTCCTCCATCCTGCTAATTCGCCTTTAGTTGTACAATTACGAATAAACGGATTATTAACTAATTTTGTGTCAGAGGCAACGGAAGCCCACACAAACCGCGATATTGGTGCATCGGTCTTGCATGGTACGGAAGGCAATGACTGCCAAAATTATCGATGAATAAGCCTGCATTCCAACATGGTGTTCACAGGAATACCAAAAGCAGTGGTTAAAAAGCAGCGTGACCGCATCGCTAGAAAGGAGCAAGCCAGGCTTCCGTCATCAAAAGCGGCGCAGCGACGAGGTGTTTCACTCTTAGGCCTCTGTTATACTCCCGTGGGATCACCCGCGGAACATCCGCGGACGAAGGGTGCACCGCAGATGGCGGGAGTGGCCGGGCGCGGCGATTGGCCAGGCAAGGGATCTCGGCGCGATTGACGCCCGTCCGCGGATGCTCCCGCGAAGTATAACTCAGGCCTCAGGCAAATAATGGGGAGCACATACGCTGTGGAAAGCGAATGGTTATCGTTTTTACAGACTTCTACAAGGCTTTCGATAGCGTCTACTGGCCAGCTCTTTGGATGGCATTACAATCATAGCATATAGCACCAACTGCTCCAGCTTTGTTCGCACGCGAAGGGAATGCAAGTGTGTTTTCGATTCGATCTAGTGTGAGGCAAGGATGCGTATTATCGCCGTTGTTGTTCAATACTGGTGTCGATGCAATTATGCAGAGGGTATTTAGCGGCAGACAAGGAACTCAATTTGGAGAAGGTCAATTCGAAACAGACCTCGCTCGTGTTCGCGGACAACAGTGTCATCTTTGCAGACAACGCATTGCGTAGCACCCGCTCAACACTGTCGCCGACGTCGACGACAACAGCGTCGCCGATGTATAACATATGCCCAATACTTCGACTTCAAGCGACGCGACGCCACGTATTGTGACCACATTGATCGAGCAACGCGATCGATCAGTTTGGCCACCATACATGCCGTCGTGTCGCTCAGCGTCGGAAGTATAAACGGGCCTTATAGCTCTTCCAACAAACTGATTGTGATTGGAAAGGCCGAGAATACGAAGGCGCTCACAACTGACGGTACGGTTTGTAGGCTTTAAATGGATGTCTCCCATATCGAACAAACTGAAGAATTCAAGTAACTTAGCAGTAAGTGAGCACTGCAAGAGCCACGGAAGGAGCACAACACAAAGGTTCGTCTGAAGATGCTGGTAAAACGAACATTTTAATACCTTTTGTACTATGTAACATAGTTGTTTAAATTACAATTTTGAAAATTTAACAATTTACACCTTTCTTTACATCTTTGAATTCTTTTCTTATGTTTTGAATATTTATTTATGTTTATTAGCTACAAAATTTGTTCAACGGCCATCACTTTCGCGTCAATCGATAGAGCGCTTATGACTGTAGGATGCGATGCTCTTTCAGTGGACAATAATTTTGCGACGACGGACATTCGGACAAATGGACGGCCTAGCTCCTTTGTGCAAAGTGGGATTCTCTACAGACCATAAGGTGGTAGTCTACATTAACTGAACTATATCGTTTTGTTGTTGTTAGGCTTCTTCACATATTCGCCATGTTCTGGATAAAATCTATAACATGTCTATATCGATCGAGCAATAACATTGAGTGTTATGTTTATTCTGCTGTTGCTGTTTATTTTTCATGAGATTGTTAAATGGCAACTTCATGCGCATTAGTCAAATTAGAAACGATGCGAAACGCTTCGGACGGCCATTAATTTTGCGCAGACAAGCATGCAGACAAGCGTATGGTATAGCCCTTCTATCTAGAGTGGGATTTTCTATACACTTTCAGTTGTAAATCGATTTTAATCGATCGATAAAGGCTGAAAAGTTTGTTAACTTGTTGTGAAGCCTATCCACCAGTCAACAATTAAATCTAATCAAAAATCGTCAATATCGATTGGATATTGATTAAGCGATTGAATTTCTACGTTTACTAGCGTTTGGTTGTTGTAAAGCCTGTTCATTAGGTATCGATCGCATCTGCTTCATAGGGGCTTTCTTCGAGCGGTCACAAATTTTGCGCGGACGGACATACAGAGAAGCGTGCAGTATAGCTATACAGAGTGGGATTTTCTATACTCTTTCAGTTGGAAATCGATGCTAATCGATCGATATAGGTTGAAGATATTGATTACTTGTTGTGAAGCCTCTCCCTCAAATGCCTAACCAGTATGAGCATAATAAGTTCCAATCAAAAATCGACAATATCGATTGGATATTGATTAGGCCATTGAAATTCATCGTCTACTCCAGTTTAGTTGTTGTATAGCTTGTTCATCTGGTGTCGCATCCGCTTTACAGAAACGCTCTTCGAGCGGCCACTAATTTTGCGCGGACGGACATACAGGCAAATGGACGAACGGATAGCCTAACCGCTAGGATCTTCAAGACAGGTTAACGTGGAACTAGTCCCGGTACCGTGCTAAAAAGGTCCAAAAATCGGCTAAAACTTTGAAAATCGCTAAACTACGTAGCCCAGAATAATCAAGGGAACGACGACAGATAGAGCTTTATAGGTGATAAAAATGTAAAAACTAAAAGTATTTATAATGTGTAAAACAAGGCAGGAAACTCACGTTGTTCACGCTTCAGCCGCTGGTAGGTGAAAAGCAGTTGCAGCTTCGAAATCATCGAGAGGACACATAGAAACTGTGCGAGCACGTCCACGACGGCCATTGACGTCGTCTAAACTCCACGGCTGGATACGGTAGCAATTACGAAACTAATGAAGTGGTCAATGGTTACGGTAATAAAAGATGCTGGTGGACAATTGGAGTGAAACACCTCCGAAACGTATAGGTCCATGGACAGAGATTTTATTTCCTAAAAAATTAATAAAAAATCGAAAAAATCAACTGGAACTGGTGGTTTCAAAGAAACTATTTATGCATATAAAGAAGCAAGATCTTTGTAGACCCCAAAAAGGTAGCTGTCGCCAATAGAAGTAGTAGCAGCCATGAGCTCATGACAAGGCATGCAGTTCTAGTACGTACTAGCCCATAAATAATTAGCCGAGCGAAGCTACAGCTCAGATGAATGCTCCCTGTGGCTCCGCCCCTTCATACCAGCAACGCCTGGGGAAACGAATGACTCCGCCCACTCAAGTGCACGAAGAACTTCCAGCGTTCACTCTACGTTTCTAATGAGCGACAAAACATTCTGGAGTGCGCCATGCGCTCCAAATCTAAGCATTTTGACGGTGTTCAGCGTCTTCATCTACGGCTTCAGAGATAAACGCGGCTCTGAATTGAGAAGCTTCGCAGGAAAAAATAGCAAAATTACAAAAAAGAGAAGAGTAGTTTTAGTACCGTCTTCAAACTCGTCCACATAAGTGCTTCTCTTGTGGTTTTCAACGAAAAAATTAGCAACATCCCCCCATAATATAATAATAAACGAAACAAAAAACAAAAAAAAGAAAAATAAAACGGTGGATAAATCCCATTGAAGAAAAATGTTAAAAAAGAAACGAATAGAAACACAATTCGAAACGTACCCAGAAAGAGGAATACGAAGCAGAGACAGCAGTGCAAAAAACTTCTATTAAAAATACTGTGAAAAAAGTTCGGTTAAAAGAAATAATTGAGAAGTAGAAATTGACGGGGAGAAAACAAAAACAAAATTGTTTCAAAAAGACAAATGGTTCAGTTTGTTATAATTTTTTTGGTAAATATCGAGTTACTGCCCCAGAGTTGGATCACATACCAGCGCACCAGCAGAAAACGTTAAATTTATGATCATAGACATTAAATATTTGTGTCAAACCGCGAACTCTGAAAACGGCCACTAATTTTGCGCGGACGAACACATAGACAAACTGACAGTTCAACTTTTTTATACGGAGTAGAATTTTCTCATAACGGCAGACAGTCGGCGGTCTGTGAAGTAAATGGGCAGTCGGTGCATCTTATATAACACTTTTTACTATAATTTTAATTTTTTTCTAAAATTTTAAATATTAAGAATTTACTAGTTTACTATAAGTTTTGGTACTCATCGAATTATTGCTTCAGAGTTTCGGCAGGAAACCATAGCATATGCTGCAGCTCATGGACTATCATATTCGCGCCAATAGGGCAATCAATACAGGCATACGATAGACAGCTGTACGGGCGATCATTAATTTTGCGCAGACGAACATAAAGACAAATGGACGGCTCGGGTCTCTAATTCAAATAAAATTTTCCCTTAAAGCCAGACGTTCAGCGGTTTATGAAGCGAATAGGTGGCCGATACAGTTTACACTTTAGTTTTTTATATTTTTGGAGTATTTATCGAGTTATTGCCCCTCAGCTTTAAGGTTTTCTGCTGGTGGATCACATACCGGCCCACCAACAGAAAACCTTAAAGCTTATGATCACAAACCATCACATTCGTGTCAACCAGCGAACTTTGTGAACGGCCATTAATTTCGCGAGGACGAATATGCGGATAAACGAACGGTCCAGCAAATATGCACTATACCACACCATAAGCGATCGATTCCAACGACACCTCGCGGACTTTGTCATTCGTATCGATCGGTTGTGGTGGTTAATCTCCTTGCATTTACTTACTTTATTAGTCCCTTCTGCACTGGCTTCTCTGTAAAAAGTAGGATTTTCTCCTAACGCCAGTTAGTCGGCGGTTTGTGAAGTGGATAGAAAGCCGGTGCATATAATACTTCAGTTTACTATAATTTCTGGTACTCATCGAGTTATTGCCCCAGGTAGTTGAGCTTTGACAGGAAACCATAGCATATGCTCATGGACTGTCATATTGGCGACAATAGGGCAATCGATACAGGTCTACTATAGATAGCTGTGTGAGCGGCAATTAATTTTGCGCGAACGAACGTACAGACAAATGGACAGCTCAGATCTCTAATTCGAATAAAATCTTCCCCTAAAGCCAGACATTCAGCCGTTTGTAAAGTGAAGAGATGGCCGATACAGTTTACACTTTAGTTTTTATGGTATATTTTTGGTACTTGGTGAGATATTGTCCCTCAGGGGTGGGTCATATTCCAGTGCTGCAGCAGAAAACCTTGACGCTTGTTCTCACCGGTGGTCATATTTGTGTCAAACGGCGAGGTCTGCGAGCAGCAATTAATTTTGCGCGGACGAACATACGGACAAACGGACGAAGCAATTGTTGTATACGGTGTAAAATTTTCCCTTGATGGGGTAGAGAACCAGCGGCTCGTGAACAGCCGATTCTGTTTATTATAAATTTTGGCACTTATCGAGCTGTTGGCTTAAAACCCGCAGAGAGTTTGACAGACGTTGTGCTCTATCATTTAATAAGCGAATGCTTCGAAGTTCCATGACCGGATACACAACGAAAGCGAAAGCACTGCTATTGACTCATCTGTGTCGCTATCCGCTGTCTGTGGAGTTGTTTTCGGGCAGCGCCCTAATTGTTATAATCTCCACTCAAGGCCGGTAATTTCCGCGACAGCCTGTGTTCCACGAAACGCAAAAAGTTGGCGTGATTAGAACTTTCAGTAGTGAATAGAACGCTAGGAAACCAAGAAAGAGATGATGACGGAGAAACCAGGCATGCCCAAGTGCCCATTCGTCTTCTGGGTAACGTCAACATCGCTTGTGATGGCCAATAAATAATGTAATGGCATTGGCTCGCTGGACACGTCTACAAATGTACGCTTGGTGGAGTCAGAAGTGTCTCTGAGTCATTTCGCTTCTAGAATCGTCTTGGAATTCATAATAACCTGAGAAGTCGAGAAAGTTCTGGAGGGGTTGGGAGGGAAAGAATTCAAGGAACTACAACACCGAAGTAGCTACTAATTGTAAAGCGAAAATGTCAAAAGAAAAAAAGGTAAAAAGACCCTGAAAACGGTACGATATCTAACCAGTTGCATCCCAGATTCACCATTTTAACAACAAATTGGACACTCTTTTAAACAAGCGTATGGCTCCGTTTATACTTCCATCGCCGCGCGACGCGATGCCATAGCGGCCGAATTGATCAATCGCGTCACTCGATCAATGTGGCCACTATTCGTGGCGTCGCGTCGCTCGGCGTCGAAGTATAAACGAGACCTATCGCGGAACGCGATTTTTGTACTTTTTCAGGAAAAACACATGCGATTCCATTCGGGGAGCGATTGCTGAGGGCTGCGAGCGCGTTCCGTTGACCCACTGATCGCGCGCAACCGGGATTTGAACTACTCGTCGAATATTGACGCCCAGTTCTAGAACGTTCCCCAAACACGTAAGGCCCCGTTTATACTTCGTCGCGGCGCGATGTGATGGCCACGCAATGAGGCCAAATTGATCGATCGCGTCGCACAATCAATATGGTCACTATACGTGGCGTCGCGTCGCGCCGCGACGAAGTATAAACGACCCCTAAAAGGGCAGCTCAGAGCGCGAGAACATTCATTCCTCGTCTCCCATCGCCATCCGCCCTCTCTGCCGATTCCTGCCGTCCTCCATCGGTCTCCGGTGATCCGTTCATCCTAAGGGAACCCCCATCCGCGATATAAGACGGGTTTTGCGACTTCATTCCTAAAGCTTTGGGTGAGACAACCGCGGATGCGATGGCGCAAAAACCACAGCAAACGTTTCATGACCTATAGCCTTCACCCACTGTCACTTTTGCTGGTTATCGTAGGGCCTTGTGTGGTAGTTGCCTGATTGTGCTCTTAGTTCTTGATGAGTCTCAGTTCACCTTTTACGCATCTGTAAAATGTATTTCTCCATTTCGTGTAGTATTATTGTTAACATTTTAATTGTTCGTTCAGTTTAATTACCCAAGTTTGAGGTTCTGGTTGTGCCGCTAATAAGCTGTTGGTGTTCGAGACGTCGGATTCATAAGACCCGCCTGGCGTGGAAGCGTTTTTAAAGCGTACCGTTTCTGAAATCCATTTGAACATCTTCAACATCAAAACGAGCTCGTTTCACATTAGACCAGAGACTCTTCGAAAAGCTTAGAATAATTTCTTGTTTGAGAGAATTTTAGGTACATGTCGTGAAAGTGAGCAGCATTGGTCGCTGGGAGCGCGCCAGCCAATAATAACCAAGCAGAACACAGACCGATCACATGCCAGCGGATCAGGGCGCCGACTGTACACGCCCCTTCTGAATGGCACGCCCATGCAATGCGATCTGATTGGATGCGGCACTCCCATCTCCCAATGCTGCCCGTCTTCGCGACATATACCGAATTTTAATACGACTTTCTTTGAATTTTTGATTCACTTACCCAACAAATGAACATTCGTTTAAAAATTTATAAAAATCTATTTTTAAGGACTATTTTTAAGGAAAATATTGGTTTAAAGCCTGATTTAGAGTGCAATATTAAATTAGAGACTCTCCAAAAAGGTTACATACAGAATAAGTTTTTCGTTCAAGAAAAATTTCGGTTTGATTTCTTTGAAGTCTTAATTCATCTACCCCAAAAATGAACATACTGCTAGAATTTTTATAAAATTCTCAGTTTTGAGGAAAAATGATGGTTCAAAGATTGTTTTAACAGCGGAAAAACGATCATTTTATAGTGCTGAAAGGAGAAATTACCAAACGCCCTTGTCCAAGACGTCGCGTTTTTTATTCGGATGATAGCGGAACTTCCGTTTGATGCCTGTTAACAGTAGAACAAAAAGAACTATAACGAACACACACACACGTTCACTTTGATGGTTCATGTAAGTGGCATTCACAATCAGGTAAAAGTTACGGCGAATTTTTTGAATGCATGGCGCAACCTGGCCTTTTAATATGTTATATGCTTGCCTCTTTGCTGTTAGAGACAGACCCTTCACAAGTTTAAGACAAATTTTAATCTATTATTCTCCCTAAAAATAAAATTTTTATTAAATTTTTACACTTCCTAGGGAAGGTGAATTAAACAATTTCGAAGAAAGTTATACCAAATCTTCCTTGAACAAAAAATTACTCTAATCATCTTATTGAATCAGAAGTTGAACCTGCAGGAAGGTTATTTCGATTTGGAAGAGTTCGCTTTGATTTCAAAAGTCTTAGCTAGCTTAGAAGAGTGCCCAATTTGACGTGTAAATGAATTTAAAAGGAAAGAAAGAAGGCGCCTCGGCCTCTTCGCTTCAGACCTTTGTTTCGCGCTCCTCTCGTAACTTTTCTGTAAAGAAGAGGAGCATATATTAATCGAGCTTTAAATTCTATCTAGTTCAGAAAAGATGAAGGATGCCAGTCGATCAATACAATTGATTCTAATCGATACAGCGTGAACGATGCCCTACAGGAAGCAAGAGAACCCGCACGACAACTAGATATTAGAGGTGACTTGCGATATCAGAGGACAATGATCGATTAACACTACGTAAAGCTGATTGTCCCGAGCAAATCACCGATTTTAGCGTTGATCATTATGATTTACTGTAATACATTGTGAATTTAGAGACGTGTTTCCAGTGCAATACCGCATGACCATTTTCCTTCCATTCTAATTTCTCTTTGAATCTAGCCATACAAAGACAATATTCATATGTGTTTTGTAGAGAATTATCAGAGGATTCTAAAAAACCTGCCCAAGTTTCCTCTGGATTCCCTGGTTCCAAAGTTATCATCGAAAAATCCTGCAGAGCTTGGTGTCCGTAAATATTTCGCCGCCACTGTATATTATCTTTGTTGTCGCGCAGTTCAGCGGTGGCGCGAAATCATGGTGAAATCGCAAAATTTCAAGTTCGTACGTTAGGCACCTCCGTGGATTACTGTGGCATGCCCCGCCGCCCGTGATTACGGTAGGATGACGGTTGCATGTAGAGCCCGCCTAGAGCGAGGTGGTTTAAGGCCCCGTTTATACTTCGACGCCGAACAACGCGACGCCACGTATGGTGGTCATATTGATTGAGCGACACGAACGATCAATTTGGCCACTTTACATGCCGCCGCGTCTGTAGGAAAACCAAAAAAAATATCCTGGCTGAGCACTGCCCATGAAGTTGTAGTTGACTGAGAAAGGGTAGAATGCGCTCTGCTCGACTCGACGCATCTCGTCGAGTCGAGCAGAGCGCAGAGCGTCGTGAAATCTCGTCCGAAACTGACGAACATCCTACTCCGACGGTAATCGAGCGCGTCGCTCCGCCTTTTACAGTAATAGGAGGTGCCTAACGTAGCGCACGGCGAAAGTATTGGTCTACCTCGATCAATTTAAGAAAATGCTTTTAGATTCGTACAGGGTACCTGAAGCTTCATCAAGGGTCTAACAAGAGGAAGAGAATTTGGCCAGATTCATCAACAGCTTACCGCCCCCTAACGGTGAAAATACCCGTTAAACTCATTGTCATGACATTCATTAGTATCAGGTTTGGCGGTATTTTCACTGTTAGAGGGCGTTAGACGGTTGATGAAATGCTGCTGCTGAAAAAACCCACGGCTTTCTCCTAGAAATGCATTTAAACAAAGTGCTTCGTCAGTGCACGAGAATTTCCTTAATCACACGTATTCAAATTGAGCTTCATTGTCTGATATAAATGGAAGCAAACTTGATAGGAAATGAGGTGTAACTTGCGAGGCGTGACGCAGAGTGTTCACCGAGTGAAAAAACTCGGAACCTGTGGGATGCTTGGAAAAATCGTTCAGGTGAGAGATTCATCAACCGCTTACCGCCCTTTAACGGTGGAAATACCGCCAAACCTGGTGCTGATGAACGTCATATCAGAGGCCGGATTCATGAACGATTGAACCCGTGGGTATGCGGGGTATAAGGAGTAGAGATAAGATAAGAGTCAGGTAGAGATGAGGTAAGAGCCAGAGACGCAGGCTTGATCGTGGGTATCTCTACCCCTACACCCACGGGTTAATCGTTGATGAATCCGGCCCTAGGGGTTTGGCGGCATTTTCAGCGTTAGAGGGCGGTAAGCAGCTGATTAACCTCGCTAGAGGAAAGCAAAAAAGGCAAAACACAACCAGCATGTTACAGCATAGACAGGAGCAATTTGTGGTGAGAGCAGCGAATGGGTGGAGCTTGATTGTTCTCCTCATCAGCGCTATTTCACTGAATCCGCAATAACGCACAAGGTTTTGACATATGCGGGCGGAACTTCTCGGACACATTCCGGATGGATGGCTCGAAATTGCGGTGTACAGCTGTCGGGCGCCGGAGCGCTTTCCGCAGCGCTCGTCTGCAGTGGCAATTACGGATGGAGTGACATAGCAGCGGGATAGAACCCCTAGCCTGCTCGTCTGATACTGGTGATGGGAAGTGCCAACCAATAGGTGATTCACCGATCACCGCGTGGAACTAACCAGGGGCCAGATTCATCAACGACTTATAGAGATTTAACGGAGAAATTACAGCCGAAATTTCTTGTAACGCCAACATTTCACCATATCGTCTGTCGATAAGCCGCGTTATTCGCGTTTTTTCCAGGAATTTCGGCTGTAATTTCTCCGTCAATTCTCTAAAAGCCGTTGATGAATCCGGCCTCAGGATGCAAACGAGTGGAAGAAAATGGCTGGCAAAAAGAAGGATATCTGAGTCATTTCACTGTAGGATCTTTTAATACTATTATAAGGTTGCCGCAAAAGTAATTCCCGAAACGGGTGTGGTGGTTCAAAATGTCATAACATGGTTCATGCACACCTTCTGTTCATTAAAAGTCGATGGATTTGCCTACAGACGCCGTTCAGCTACAGGAACTAGACAATTTGTTCCGATCACAAAAGTCCTCTGCTTTTATAGAAGTCACCTTCTCGATCACTTTTCTGGCTAGCCTCGTGCGTTGCTTGTGCTACATGAGTGTGTCAATTGAAAACGGCTATGTAATCACGTCTTGTTCGCTGCATTACACTATTTGTGGGTAATTAGCAAAATGCTAATAGATCTTCACGACCTCCCAAGGCAGCCTTTGGGGTGCGTACCGGTTTAAAGAGGCCTTTGAGATACAGGGCCGGCCCCAAAGGTTAATTGTGTATTCTGCCTACTGGTAGTAGTATCGTGAGGCATCTGCTAATGTATGTACATATCCATGGTCAGCGCACCTCCGTCATGACATCACCAAGTGCTCCACTCAAGCTCACACGTATTTTTGTCACGACTCACTCTTGTATGCAATCTCGTAGCGGGCAGGCGTATTTCTCTCCGTTTTCTGTTCCTTTTTTCCTCTCTTTTTTCTCAGCTTCTCTATGCTTTTTGCAAAGTGCCAACCATTATCTGACATCCTCGCTGTTTACCTATGCGTGCCATTATTTATGTTGTCAAATAAATAAATAAATAAATAAAAGCCATTCGATTCAACACAGCTTTTCCGACATTTCTATAGGGTATATATTCCTCTCCAGTAAAGACTATAAATTACAAGAATCGAAGAAAGTTCGAATTGCGGTTTAGTCACGACCGAGATCGCTCCTCTCTCCTGTGATTGGCCTGGGTGCACTGTTCCAACGGCGGCTTGTCGATGAGGCGCCATCGCTCAACCAGGGAATATGAGAAAATCACTGACGTCAGCACATCGATCGGCGCGCGCTGCCTCTCTCGACTCGCGTGCGCCGCAGGTCGTGTCATCCTACGCATCCGCGACAAGGTCTGCAGACCTTGTGCTCCGGTCTTCCATTCCGGATGGCCGTCATAGAGCCTCGGCCTGGCAGCTCAATACGTACTCAATACGGATAGCACCACCAGGGCACGGATTCATGAACGATTTACCGGCGGGTAAGTGCAAAATTTACCCCCACTCCCCACTTACGCGCGATTCGTGAACGCGCGGCGGGAAAAATCCGAGGTAAGTGTCGAGGTAAATGCTACCCCGTCAGCGCGTCGGGGAACATTTACCTCCAAGGCGAGGGTTTTGCTCCGCGGCCAACTTCTGACCCAATGAATGCCTCCGCTGGCCCTTAGCCAGCTCTGAGCTGGCCGCCAGCCGCAAATTCAATGCCTGGCATGGGAGCCTAGTTGCCGTCGCCATGCGCACGTCCTTCGCCGCACTTCGGTGAGTTGTTTTACCTTTTGTTTTTCTGTATTAAGCCTGCATTCCATGATATTTGGGCTCTGTGGACCATGACGGCCGACAATGTCACTTATTTTTAAGTGAATTGCTTCCTTTAGTGGCATTGGGGGTCGGCTTGGGCCACCATGAGCCTAGTCCAGTAATTTACGATTTGCGTGGGTGGACTATGCCCGTCCGCCACTTTAGCCCTCCTTGGCATATGTTGTCTATGGAGGCTACTGGATGGCACCCATTATTAGTCATGTAGGCCCACATTTACTATTGTTTCTGTACTTCCTGCTATGCTACTAGTTTTCACCCCTCTCCCTCCCTCCCCTCCTCCCCCCTCGCCCAACCCCACATTTCACATTTCATTTCCCCTAAATACGATGCTGCTAGTGTTGGTGCCAGCGACGTCCCAGCAGCAAGTGTGACTGCTTGGTTTCGCTGTTAGCTGATGCCAGCGGGCCAGCGGAAGCATGCACATTGGGTCAGAAATTGGCCGCAGAGCAAATCCCTCGCCTTGGCCGTCATGAATCAGAAAACGGAGGTAAGTTCGGGGAAAGTGGCGGGTAAATGGCCGTCGAGGTAAGTGGGGGTAGAATTTACCTCCGGCCGCGTTCATGAATCCGGCCCCAGGAGAGGGCCATGGTGTCTAGTGACCACTACGCTCACCCCGCGGCCTCAGAAATCCCAGTCAATAGGCCGAGGAGGACGCCTGATCTTCCTCCTCCATTCCTTGCTAAATGTATGATACAAGTGCTGCGACACGCCTAACGGCGTGTCTCGCACATGCACGCTTCGCGGGGTGATACAGTTAGTCTTTTTCTCAGGAACTACTCTTGTACAAAGAGAGATGTGCGCTTCAAAAAAATGTATTCATAGCGCAACGAAAATGGTTTAATTTTTTACTCAAACATCTCGGTGAATACTACGTTTGATATAGTTTTTCGTCCTGGTGGTAGCCAAATTTTGATCTCTGTCGAACACGTGAGAGCGCCACGTACAGTTGACCATAAGAAAAAACTGGGCTGGGGAGGTATACACCGACTCTGTCAAATGTTTGTCCCTGACTCTTGTTTATTGTCATTGCTTAGGCCAAACGCACAGGAAATTGTCTCTTCTTAAATCTGCACGGTGAGGCGTCATAGGCAGGCGGACAGAATATTATTCTAGGAATAAGGACGTACTGTCCTTTGTTCGCTCCAGTTGCAATTTTGCAGCCTAGAATGTACCTATCCATATGTTCAACGGTGAGTCGCGTACCATTGCATAGACCCTGGTTGACTCTAAGATTCCGCAGAAGCATTATGACTGCTCCTTTCTTTAGATGGAGTTCATGTGCGTGTATCTCTGGGGTGTCAAGCTGTTTAGAAACTCCAATGAATACTCTGTGTCGTTGTTAGCTTCATTTTCGTCATTCATAACCTCATCTATGCTTCTGTAAATCTTCTCCTGCCCAGGTAGTTTCGAAAGCACTTTGTTGTTTATCTCCAAAGAGTCGAAATTCCTAGGCGTCAAAATCGCTCTACCGACTGCAGCGGACATATCTTCTAAGGTCACTATATCACCAAATATCTCATCTGCTATATCTCCAGAGCTCAGCATATCGTCGGGCACTTCCACTTCATTGGAATCGTTTTGAAGCTCTCCGTTTCCAAGTTGAATTAGAAAGTTAGACCAACCGATTCCACCGCTGGACGTCCTCACATTCTCAGTCAATCAGTATTTAATAAAACGAGGCCACAGTGGGGAGCTCTTGATAGAAACGTTCAGAATTTTGGACTGCTTTTGGCACGACAGGAGGAATTTGTCTGAAGTCACCTCCTAGGATAATCCAGATGCCTCCTGCCTCTTAATCCAGTTGCCTCTAGCGCGACGTAGAGGACCTTTTTTTCTGAATCGAGACGTTTAGAAATACGTGTAGTTGCCGTTGAGTCAAGCAGGAGGAGGCTATACTTCCTCTGTAGATCAGCATCCCATGTTGAATTCTGAAAGCGCCTGCACGCCGCAGCACGCCGGTGACACAATTCCTTAATTCAGATGCTTCTAGGGCGGCGTAGAGGACCTGTCCTCTGAAACCAGCACCTCAGAAGACCCACCTTCTGAACGCAGAGGATCAAAAGCGCGCACAGTTGCCGCTGTGTCGAGCATGAAGAGGCTGCGCATATGGCAGATTCCTTGTTTCGCGTATAAATTTTCTTACGGCTCCCTTCTTGCTGGTTCCCCTCCTGGTTCCGCCTCCAGGTCCCTTGTTCCTGGTCGATCTCTCTCCCCCCCCCCCTTAGGAATCCTCGTTAATACTCTCCCCAATTAAGTAGCTCTCCTACGCTCACACACAACGACGGCGAGCGAACGCCCATTGCGTGTCATCGGTGTCACATCTTCTAAATCCGTACTCTCTTATTGGTAATGGATCCCCTTACTGATCCTCTTAACTGCTCCCCCCGATTGCTAACTCCCTACTGGTCCCTCCTTAATGCTTCATTGATCCCCCTATCGACCCCCCCCCCCACCTTCCCGGTGCTTCCTCCAAGTCGCTACCTCCTAGTCGCTGTTGATTCTCCGCCCTCGAAGTCCCCCCTTATACTCTTCCCCCTTTAGTGGTTATGCTAATGGCACGAAGTCGGCGGCACGGCTTCTGAATCTGGACGCTCAGGAACGCGCGTAAGTGCTGTTGTGTCAAGCAGTAAAAGGATGCGCTTTTTGTGCTGCAGCAATTCCCACGTTCAATGGGAAATTTCGACCGCGCTGTGGATGATACAGCGTACCACACTTATTAGATTAGATAGATCATTCGACCGCTCTCGCTGTGGATGATGCGGCCTTCCTCACTTAGGTTAGATCACTCGACCGCTCCCGCTGTGGGTGATGCAGCGTACCTCACTTAGGTTAGATCATTCGACCGCTCTCGCTATGGGTGATGCGGCGTACCTAACTTAGGTTAGATCATTCGACCGCTCTCGCTGTGGGTGGTGCGGCGTACATAACTTAAGTTAGATCATTCGACCGCTCTCGCTATGGGTGATGCGGCGTACCCAACTTAGGTTAGATCATTCGACCGCTCTCGCTGTGGGTGATGCGGCGTACCTCACTTATGTTAGATCATTCGACCGCTCTCGCTGTTGGTGATGCGGCGAATGTGGCGTATCTCACTTAGATTAGATCACTCGACGGACAAACTCTTTTATATATAGGTGATGATTAGATTAGATCACTCGACGGACAAACTCTTTTATATATAGGTGATGATACGCACGTATGGAAACGAGCATCATGGATAGCTATGCGTCATGCTGGAGGGATTGGGTGATTCCCTTATCTACCAAAGTTGCCAAAGTTGTTCTGTTCATGTCTATGTATTGTTGTATGCGAGTAGGGTTCTACCCTGTGTTTGGAGATTTCCTTCCGTGGAGGAGCCAGGTGGTAGGAGGCAAAGGGAAGGATCAGGCGGTAGCTGGAGCTTCATCAATACGATGTGTAGGCAATACACTATAAACATGGCTGATACGTACAGTTCTCCTCCCAACTGGGTTAGGTAACATCTATGTGACCTACGCTTGGCCATGGGGCGATTAGCAGCCCTACGGGCAGGGGGTTCTTACTTAGATCTAACCAGATTCTCCTGATATCGCGTCATATCGACGTGGCCATTTTCGATATCCACCGACACCATGGTCAGTCGATATGGAGGAGGGTCGTTGAGCGGTTGGTGGCGGATCGCGGCTCTTCCACCGCCGCTACAGGAGAGCACTGGGGGACGGGAGCAGTTCCTGCACGAGCACCTTGGACGCACTACACCCTGGAGTCCCTTGCGCTCGAAGAGCGCACAACCCATCTCCGATGTCCCCCTCAGCGACGAAAGCATTCTTGGCACGAGCCGCCTGGATGGCCCACACCCCGGAGTCCCTTCCCTAGCCGAGTTGTGCGCTCGAAGAGCGCACAACTCATCCCCGATGTCCCCCTTAGCGACGAAAGCAGTCTCGGCACGGATTGATGTGCAAGTTTGCGTGGTACTCCAGCAGGAGCTGGCATATTGCCAGCGGAGCAAGTGGTTAGTTCTAATGGCTATCCGGGCAGGGGTCGTGTATGGCGGTGGGACAATAATTTCTGCTGGATGGCTTTTAAAGAATAAGGCCGAGCGTTGTCCTGGAGCAAGACGGCCCCTTCTCTTGATGGAGAACCGGTTGGGAAAGTCTGATGGTAGGGAAAACTCATCTTCCTATACATATCCTTTCATCTGTTATAATACTTGATTGTCTAGTGATTGTCTAGCGCCATCCTCCAACCAGGAACAGGATTGTCCTCGAAGTCAAAATCTCCAGAAGAAAACTTTTCGAACCAATACCTCACTACACGCTCAGAAAGCTATTCCAAGGTGATCCTTACGTAAACCTATCTACAGGTCGGTGTTGTGCATCCATGAATAAACAGGGTGTTACATAAGGATAACGCTGTGATAACGTCTGATAAGTCGAGTGGCGAGTACAGTCACAGACCTACTCCACCTCATTAAGCCCCCTGCTGTGTCGGCGAGTGATCGGCTCGAAGACGTCGTCAGCTACATTGTCACCGATGGCTCGTATTCTAGGAGTGCTTCTGTTCATCTCATTGACCACTAGCACGTGTGCAGAATGTAAGTTCTTACAGAAGCAAACTAGGAACAATAGGTGGTAGGTAACTAATTACAAGTTTCAGTCCACCTCTTCGAATTGACGAGCGCAACGGCGTGGCTTACCAAGAACGGTGTAGAAGACGCAGAATCTATCATCAACTCAGCAGATGATATTTTGGGTAGCAACTCTGACTTTGTGAGTAAAGAATATTATCTCGAAGGAGCGAGAGGGGTGGGGCTAAATTTCAAGGCGCGATATGGGAATAGGGGCGCAGTGATTTTGACTGCCCCTTGCTATCCCCATTTTCGGCCTCCTAGGCTGTGACAGAGCGCATCCTGTCTGGGTTAGGGCTCGTCAACGACTCACATAAATTTAGCACAGAATTCACAGCAAGAAAATCAGGTAACGCGGCTTATCGCTCACCATATCGCTTGATAAGCCGCGCTATCAGTGAGTTCAGCTGTAATTTTCTCCGTTAAATTGCTGTAAAGCGGCTTTCGCACTGCCAGTGCTGCTGTTGCAGCAACGAGCAACGAAAAAGGGGTGGAGCTCGATGCTTGATGCAGCCGCAACGCGTGAGATAAGACAATGAGATAAGACCTGTGATATGCCTCCGTAGACGAGCACCAGCAACAAGAAATGACGGCGGTCATTCCTTGTTGCTGAGGCCGCGGCGGAACCGTTGCGCAACCGATGCCGGTGTTGCTGATGGGTGGTTGCGGCAAGGACAGTGTGAAAGATGAAAGGTCGTTGATGAATCTGCCCCTGGTCTTGCTTATGTCCGTCGTCTGGTGATCGGTCTAGGCGTTCCGGGCGCAACTAGTGGACGGAGGGTGCAGTCCATCAGTACTCGAAAAAGTTACGGGTTTTTACCAGTTTGACCTAGGCCCCTCTCGGTGGAACTTGCATTACATGTACGTACGCGTACAATGGGGAAAATTCCACGTCACCAAACCCGACTGCTATGGTCAAGGCGGTCGAAGCCAAGGACTGCCCCCCCCCCGTCCACGTGTTGCGCCGCGTTCCGTTACACGAAATCATAGCCGCCTGAGCGGCGCAGTCGACAGACGACAAACGTCGCGCCGTTAGGCGACGGAAATATAATATAACATTCAAGTGACTGGCTTGCGAAGATCTTGTGTAATGGCATCCATAGGCCGGATTCATCAACGACTTACGTAACTTTAACGGAGAATTGTAAGCGAAAAGCTCAGACAACGCGGCTTACCGCTCACCATGTCGCTTGATAAGCCGCGTTGTCTGAGCTCTCCGTTTACAATTCTCCGTTAATGTTACGTAAGTCGTTGAAGAATCCGGCCACATGATGAATGTAATGACATAGCAAAGTGTGGGAAAGTGCAGAACTCTTGCGTCCTTCGACAAAGATGCGAAAGAGAAAGACAGAGAAAGGCGAAGATGAGACTCGACGCTACATTTACAACGATGAAATTTTCACGGTCTAAGGGCGGAAGAATGTCCCGCCCTTCAGCACAACTCCACAACCTTTGCTCCGCCCGGATGCCACGAGCACCCAACCAAAAATTGTGGTTTCAACCTAACTGCCAAAGCACTGGGCCCGAAGCCGTGCACTGCGAAACACCCCTCGTCGCTATGCAGGCTGTGGTGTATGCTGCGCGGGTTGTGCGAGAATCGCTCCCGCGGCAAAGAAAGCAAAAATCGATGCGGCGGCGTTCCACCACGTTGTTGTTGTTGTAACGCGCCCCGGACAACTCGTCCGTGAAAATTTCATCGTTGTAAGTGTAGCGTCGAGTGCGAAGCTCCATGAGGTGTCTCATGCAGCTTGCAGTAGACTTTTGAGTAAGATTTAAGCATTTGCTCCCACACTTTGAATTCCCCAGGAACTGTTTTATGTCAAAAGGAGTACCACGACAGTTTGCGCCATAACCAATCAAATACGTTCTCTAAATCAGGGAAGGTAATATACACTGCTTTCAGGTTCCTGTGGTATATGTTTCGCAATACTGGTATTGTTAAAAAACTAGTACTTTCATTTAGCTATTTGTTTAGAAACTCTAATAATTCGTAGAGAAAAATCTTGAAGACAGGCATTTCACTTAAGAACATTTCATGCCGATCGTGTTGCACACACGGTCGTACGCATAATCTCATAACCGGCCCTTGGCGCGGCGTCTGAAACTAATCCGTAGCGCAGAGAATATACAGCGTGGTCCACATGAAGTGTTACGCAGAAAACTTTATTTAACTTTGCACAGACCAACTCAAATAAGAAAAATGTACAATCATTCGGAAGGCAAGAAAATTCTACATAATACATCATACATCTCGTTCAAAATGAGCTGCTTTGGCTTCAATGCAAGCGTCCAGCCTCTTTCGGAAATTCTTGAGGATGCATGCGGTCATTTCCGGTCAAATTCCGTCCCATCCCTTCTCCATAGCTCTCTGGCGAATCCAGTGAGCTGTGTCTGAAAGAGCAGACTTTTTGCTCCAGGAATGACCAGATGACGAAATCAATAAGGCGAGTTTGAAGACCGAACATCCTTCGTCCACAAATCCGAAAAATTGAACTCACACCATTGCAGAGTCTTCTTGGCACCCTGAGCTGGTGCGCAATCTTGCTGGAAGGTCCAGTCAATGTCTCTAGCATTTTTTTGTACACAAGGTATCACCATACCCTCCAGGATTCGCTTCCGGAGTTCTACATTGATCTTAACTTCTCCTTGAATAAAAACATGCTTAGTCTTGCCCAGGCCCGATATTCAAGCCCATACCACCAAGAGCTGTGGAAAATGAGCTCTTCCGACGATGACGGCTCTTGAACATCCTTTTGGCAGCAGTTTCCGTTAATCCTGCACATTTTGGTGTGGTTCGACGGTAAATATCTTCTCGTCTGTGAATAGAATCCGGTCGACCTTGTCACCGCGTGTAAGGGCCTTCACCTTTCTGTATTTCTCCAATCTAAATCCTTCGTTTCCTCAGTGAGGTGCTGCCCTTTAGCGAACTTGTAGCGATACAATCCCAGATCATCGTTGACCAGTCGTTGTATAGTTGAGCGAATTACGCTGTGGTCCTTAGCTAGCATTCTGATGCTTATTGCAGGATTTCGGTGAAGTTCCCTTTTATGGCCCTTCGAAGGGCAGGAGTAATTGAAATTCGTAGTGGTCTTCCTCTCGGACGATTTTCGATCGATACAGTCTCGTAGAAACGTTTGATGACGCGGTGAACTTTCATCCGATACAGCTTGAGCATCTTTGAAATCGTGGAAACGGACGACCGGCGTTCTAGTAACTACTGCTGAACGATCCTCAAATGAAACGCCTACCTAGAAACGGAGAACAAAGCTGACCATGGTTGGACTAAGAGATACGGAGAATACGGAAAACACCACAGCGAAGCACAAAAAAGCGAGAAATTTCCGAAAATGGACTTTTCTAGCTCGTAACATTTCATGTGGACCACCCTGTACATGTGACACTCCACCCATTGGAAGCATCACTAGCAGCTCACTTCTTAATAGCAAACCCTTCCACTTCAACTACAGCTACATAAATTGATCCTTTGCAGGAGCAAACTATAACCCGAACAGCTGAAAGCGAGTTCAGATACCTGCAATCCGTATTCACGAGATTTCGAAAGCTGTTTCAGCGCTTGAGGCCTGAACCTCAGGCATTAATGGCGGATGTGAGTATTTTGTTGAAAACCCGGTATGCTCTGAAACTACCGAATCTAGAAGCGTTTCAGATGCTCAACGGCGCTCTACATGTTGTACGCGGATCGATGGAGCGGTGGGAAGTGGAGGAAAGGTAGCAAAGAAGGCTGCTATGACATTATCCTCAACCATGTTCTTCCTAGAATTCAACTATATAAGTTGAATTTGACATACGCAACAAACTCACTTATCTATTGTTAGCCGGGTTAGGATACTCTTTCTCAATTACACACTACGTTGCGACCGAGATGGCCTCTTTCCCAGGTGATCGGCATGGGCGCGCTGGGTATCAACGTGGGTTTCTAACGAGGTAGCTTCGATTACCCTGGGCCCGGATTCATCAGCGACTTATCGGCCGGCAACGATGGAACTTACCGCCGAACCGCCACGTGCCGCAATTCGTCAACGCGCGGCGTAGTAGGTTTCTGGTGAAAACCGTTGTAACAGCTACCCATAGAGAGTCGGGTAAACGACGCGGTGAATACCAGCAACGTTCTACTGCTAATGTCTGACCCAATGGCAGCGAGTTGAGCGCGCTACCAAGTGTCTCCCGGTGCATGCGTGGCGTCCTTCACGGCGTCCTTCGTGAATCACAAGGACCGGTAAGATTCTAGCAAGCAGCCGGTTAGGTAAACCTGTGGTAACGATTGGGCGGCTCATTTGTTGATGAATCCGGACCTTGATAGTATGGGAAATCACCGATGTCAGCAGTCGATGCGCCAGAGCTGCCACTCTCGACACTCGCGGCTGGCGCTGAGCGACCCTGCGCTCCCTTGGCGAGGTTCGCTTCACTTGTTCTCTTTCCACCCATTCCGTAAGGTCGCCGTTTGGCTTCGTCCCCTTCGTTTTGTTGCAGTACCAAACCAGCACGTTTGCAGCAAAGGTAGGGGACGGCGAGGTATAGTTGGCACTGTGCTCACCCTAGCTACCTCGGGAAACGAATTTATAACCGACCCGGAAGAATCTCTGCTACGAGCCGCCCTCATCTACCCCATCCTCTCTATTATCATTCATTACGTATTCGTATATCATTAATCCACATCTTTAACCACAGGGCAGGGAGGCAGAACTTGCCGTGCCACGCCAACACACATTTGATTTACGAATTTGCGCAGCAACGGCGTCGGCCGAGTTTGGCAGGCAAACATGGCCGATTTCCGCCGGCAAGGATCGAGTGTTCATGAACGATGCGGCGAAATTGGGGATGAGCGCCGAAACTCCAAGGCTCCGCCCCAGTTTAGCCGCTCGTCGCCTGTTCTCGCGTCGCGAAAGTGTGCGGAGACCATAAGATCCTGCTAGAATTTGAAACTCTGGTAAGAAAAAGAAGTACGCAAGGCCGTCGTCACAACAAAGCACCCCTAACACGCATTGCCCTCCTAGCTAGGGTGTAGTATGACTGCGCCAACGATCATTAGCGATGCTACAGTTCAAATTTAGACTCGAGGGTAAAGCGCAAAGGATGACAAGTGCCGATCGGGAAAACCTTTTCAGAACGTTCCCCTCTACAAGATATTACTGTGAGTCTATAGAAGGAACACGCAACAGAAGCCACCTGGTACTGTACGTCATACAATACGCCTTTTTCAGTTCAAGAAGAAGACGCTTTCTAATGAGACTGTCTATCTTCGTAAGGCGTGTATTTCTGTTGTGGAAAGAAGAAAGTAATAAACCCATTTTTCCATGCTGTCTAATTGCCCTTACCAAACACCAAACAGCACAAAAGTAGAAAAAAGTAAATGTTAGAAACAGGTATAGAAAAATCAATCGAGTCAGGGGGATGGATCCACTTGACATTCTCACCTAAATTAAGCTAGAAATCATCCTTGGGTCGGATTCATCAACGATTTAAGCCATTTAGCAGAGAAAATACAGCCGAAATCCCTGATAGCGCGGATTATCAAGCGATGTAGTGAAGCGCTTCGCCGCGCTATCAGAGATTCCGGCTGTATTTTCTCTGTTAAATTGCTGTAAGCCTGATAATCCGTCCGATGGATGATCAAAACTGAATTCCAAAGTGGGGAGAAAGGTGAAAAAACACACCAGGTTGAAACAAAACCTCGAACAAATTCGGTCTATGCTCGTCAAAAATTAAATGAAATAAGCACGCTGACCTTACATGACGCGAAAGCAATTTATAGCGTTCTATCTAGAACTGGAAATCTGCTGAAGAAGGATGTCAGATTGACCACATCTAACTCAACTTGGATGGCAATTATAACTATTCCCCTACTGCCGTTTGAATGTTTCCGCGCGCTTGTTACAATACCCCCAAACCATTGTCACCGGAGGTCGTTTCTGTCAGTGAGCACGCAAACCTACAGATATCCCTAGGAAGGATAATACCCATCAAAGCTGCTCATGCTAAAACCTTTTCCGTCGCTCAACCAGGAGTGTGCAGCCGGGTTCTGCGCTCTACGTGCGGTCATAATAAACCGCTACTGACACCAGGGGCCGTATTCATGAACGTTCCCGGGAACGTTCACGGCTTCCCGCGGGAAGCTACCGGGGTGGGAGGCAAAAATTCGTATTCACAAAAACATGTCGGGAACCAACGAGAGGCTCCTGCTCGGACGGCGAAAGGCTCTCGGCCTGCCCGCACTCAATCGGTCGGAAAAGCCGGGAAGCCGTCACATGAAGTGAACGGTGTAACTGCACACAATACGATTTCCATGGCGATTTTCGTATTGAAGAATAGCAGAATAGGAATCGTTCCCTAGTCCGGCAAGACACAGACTCAAACACAGATTTCCACATCGGTTCGCGTTCTACAGTACCGCCGCTAAACATTGAACCAAATGACATTGCTGACACAAAAACGCGTCGCATCATGATAACTTTTTTCGTAGTGAGTACTTCCGCCTAAAAATTTACAGTTGCTTTTAGCATTGCCCACTCTATCATATAGCATGCAGCTGTCATTTCAGAGTGAGCAGGAACATGAAAAGCAGTATTGAAATAAAGAGACCTTTTAATTAGTTTGACCTGCCCATTAGCGCCATCGAGTCTCGCTTAATTATATCCTAATTGTAACCTAGAAGTAGCTTTTTCCAGTTGATTACTTGAATGTCCAGGTACTTAAAATACTTGAATATCCAGGTGAAAAAACTGTTGTTTGAGAAACTACTTTTCAAAATCTTGCGATTCCCGCCTCCGCTGCGAATCTATCTCGCGCGTCGCGGTCGCCCCCGCTTCCCGATGGTTTATGAATACCAACCGGGTTACGGGAAGCCGGGTCGGGATGCGGCTACAGCTCTACAATTTCTATTAACCCTCCAGACGTTATTCAGGTACTGACACTGAAGTGTGGATCTGCACACTATGCTGTTCCTTCTAGAGGTCAGATGAAGCTAGCGAAAAGGTTAGCAAGCATCCTACAAAATTTCGAACTGCGACGGCTAGAAATCAACGAAGTGGAGAAGTTGGAGCTAGTAGAAGAAAAGAACAACCAGTTTCAACCAGAAGAGGATTGTACCGAAGTCACGACGCCACTAACCAGTGAAGGCACAATTCATGTGTTTGTTAGGGCTTGTGAAAAGAAATCGCCGTCAACGCCTTTTGGAGGTTGCAAACGAACATGGCCGTAGCCGAAGGCAAAAAAAGTTCAGATATGGAAATCTATGGAAATCCGATACTATAGTAAAATTGTAAAAACGCGACGTTGCTCGGGACCCGAACCCCCGACGTGGCGACCATGAAACAGTACCCGCGCCATCGTGGTATGTTCAACCTTGCGGACCTTTAACCATTACAAATTTCGGTGTCTCCTCGTTTGCCTCAAGAACTCGGCAAAAACAGAACATGTTCTGCTACTATATGCTGACGGAAATTCTTCCTGTGGTATTCGTTTTTCCGCTCAGGGGTCGTATTCGTCAACGACTTACATAACTTTATCAGAGAATTCACAGAGGAAAACTCAGATAACGCGGCTTATCGCTCACCATATCCTACTACACATAATCGGCTAATGTCACGTGTCCGTCACGGGAGGGTGGACTGGAGCCAAAACATGTCTACGTCAGTGCGGCGTATGCCAGCAGGGCTTTCTTTGAGCTTAACCATGGGCGATTGCTGGCGAACTATATCCTCGGAGGCTGATCGTCAAGGTTTACGGGACATTCAAGGCGCAACGCGTCAGGGGGTATGAATGGGGATCGAGCGCAGAGCGTAGGGATTCAGGAGGAGTGTCCCAGACGTCGTTCAGGTGCGTATGGATTCAGAAGACGTGCTGAAGACGTCGTCTAATGTGCGTAGGGATTCAGAAGACTGCTGAAGACGTCGCCCAACTTGCGTAGGGATTCAAAAGACGTGCTGATTATGTCGTCTAACGTGCGTAGGGATTCAGAAGACCTGCGCTAGAGGTCGTGAGTCAAACTCAGAAGACCTGCGCTAGAGGTCGTGAGTCAAACTCAGAAGACCTGCGCTAGACGTCGTCCAAGTGCGTAGGGATTCAAAAGACGTGCTGATTATGTCGTCTAATGTGCGTAGGGATTCAGAAAACCTGCGCTAGACGTCGTGAGTCAAACTCAGAAGACCTGCTCTAGACGTCGTCCAACGTGCGTAGGGATTCAGAAGACGTGCTGAAGACGTTGTCTCACGTGCGTAGGAACTCAGAAGACGTGCTGAAGACGTCGTTCAACGTATGTAGGAATTTAGCAGACGCGCTAAAGACGTCTCCAACTTGCGTAGGGATTCCGAGTAAGGGCGACCAATAGGAGAGGACCAACAAAGGGACCATTAGAGGGGGGGGGGGAGAGCGTGAATAAGGGAGGGGGGACCAGCATTTCCCTCAACATCGTTCAGTGTGTGTCGAATTACTGAAGACGGCTTACAGAAGTTGTGGCACATGTGTCAGAGTGCAGAAGGAGTGTCATAGACGTCGTGGCAACGTAGACACGTGAATCGGTACTCTGTGTCACATGTGCGTGCTTGACTATCACTCCGTTTCTTTGCCAGCACATAGGAAAGGAGGTATATCGGGAGGAGAGGGGGGGGGGTAGAGAGAGTGACCACGGTATTCGGAGGAGTATTATTGCCGTCGGACAGTAAGCGGTGTCGACCAATACCGATCAATTTTATTTTAATTATGATTTTTCTGCTTCTGATTAAACACCGGATTGGGACTCTCATTACCTGTTTCTCGACACGTAGAGAACGAGCACTTCGGAGAATAAATCGCGTGCATGTGACGGAGGGTGGATGCGCTTCATATGCGCAGTGAAAATTCTGCCCTACCATATCCCACTGCACTAATCTATATAGTAGAAGCAGTTTTTTACTGTAAGAAGGCCTAAAGAAGAAAGAAGGAAGATTGGGGTTGTTCTATTCTCGGGTTTTGCGGCCGCTAGGCCGCTGAACGTCTGGTCGCTTGATAAGCCGCGATATCAGGGATTTCGGCTGGAATTTTCTCTCTTAAATTGCTGTAATTCGTTGATGAATCCGGCCCTTGGCATAACGTTGAGACAGTTCCTTGTGAATCGCTTGTAACTCGACATCTGCCACACGTCTTCTGAACCTGGACGCTTGCGGGACGCGACAAGTTCTACCGCCTCGCGGAGATCTCTTCATTTCTGCCCTATGCTTAACCCTTTCACGACATCCGTGGTTTTATCGTGACCGCCGCGTGAGACATCGTGTATTTTTCGATACAAATAAAGATATGAATAAAACAGTAACCAATGAAGTTTCCCATGCACCATCTTGACCGTAGATATTAGTGGATTCGGTGATTAATATTGCACTAAATGTTTGATAGCTTTCCAATAACAATTTTTTATGATGGTGCCCGACGACATCGTCGGACAGTGTCGTGAAAGGGTTAAAAATAGGGCTGCTGCGTTGCCGCAAAAGTGTGGAGGCCATAAGGTGGTCCACAAAGGGGTAGAGGACCAGTAGTTGGACACAGAGACGCAGAGGTTGCCGCCGGCGGCAAAACTTGTCTCTCCAACTTGCCGCTTATGTGCCGCCTCTGCAGCAGCCGGCGTCTGCCGCCCAGGCAGCGACAATAATGATTTAAGGCATTATTACTGCATGGCTCTACCAGCGTCGCACGGCCGATAGCAGAGATCTGTCCGTGCTCTAGCTGATCGTGGCGGGGATCTAGAATGATAACTAATAATGATAATGATAATGAAACCGCGTTGGCAATGGAGTGGGCGGCAAAACTGAGGATGAGTGCTACGCCACGCCTTCCTTTGAATACTACGCGTTCCGATTTGCCGCCTATGCGGCAGTTTTGCCGTGTGCCGCTTTGCCGCAAAAGTGTGTGAAGGCCTTTATTGCCCCTCGCTGGCCCCTCTTTTCTGGTCCTCCTATACTCATGGCACGACGTTCGTGATACGTCTTTAACCTTTATCTCTCTCGTTGGTTCCCTCTTTCAAGTGCTCTCACGTGCAGAGCACGACATCGTCGACACATCTAAATCCTGACACGCGTTACGCGGCATCAGTGACATGCCTTCGGAATCTGGACTCGCGACACGACGTCTATGAAAGGCCAGATGATGGATAGACGGACACCAGCTAACTCTTTTATAAATAGTAGAATATGTTAAATGGAGTTGCCCCTCCGAAGGGTGGTGACAACTTATTAATAACAGCAGGAGGGTCGTTTAGAGCATTAGCGTAGCGACGCGAAGCCCACTGTTGGTGCAACGAGATTATCGCGTCGCACTCTTCTGCGAGGGTGTTGGTGCTATGAACACCATGCGTTGGAAACGATAGCGTAGTAGCTAATCACCGAGGGGTGAGCAAATCGCTCAGCAATGAACAGCGATATCATCATCGCGTGACGATGCTGATAATTACGTGTGCAGAGCTGTTCGCTACAGAACAAGTATGAACACCTCACGACGGCGACGCGAGGTCGCCTGATCGATATGGAGGATTATCACTACGTCGCGTCGCGCCGCGATGCTGCTCTGAACGTCCCCTTGTACTTTAGGGAGATCTTACTGTTTTGCCTCAGATTTTTGTCACCATATTCCTAATTAACTAGATTGCTTAGTAGATTACACTGTGAATTATACCAGCTATAGATTATCAAAAAATAGACGCGAATTTTTGTAACGCGCAGTTTCTGTAATGTAAATTACAGAAAAAAAAATTTTGAAAAAGAAAAAAGAAAAAGAAAAGTTCGTAGAGAAATTCGCAAAAACGTACCGTTTATAGTACACTTCTTGTGCAGACTCGATAGGGCGTAGAACATGATGAACAACGCCAACCAATCCAGACAGTCCTTTTTAAACACTGCAAAGCACCACCGTAAGTCGAATGAAATGTCGTTACCAGATTCCGTTCTGCAGCATCTCCCTTCCCAAGAGATCTGTCTAGTGGCCGTATTCATGAAACGAGATGATATGTAAGGCTCCCGTTCCACGGACGGGAAGTAAACCATTTCCCTCATCGTATGTTGACGAGGATCCGCGGACAGCGCCTGACCACGAATTTAACAAATGCTTCCGTCTTTTAAATTCTGGAGTGCTATTATTTCTAGCTCAAAATGTGACCTTGGAAACGAAGTGTGGTTAGATGAAGATGCTGTACGGCAGTGTGCTGTTTTTTCACAGTATCCACATCTACTCTAACCTAATGTATTTCACCGTTACACCGAAACAGATGCCAGGCTCGTGATAAGCGCTCCAGATAACCGTCTAAACAAGGTTTGGACGAAGGATTTTTTCAGCCTTTGGAGTGTCTAGAGTACGAGTGCCCATATCTATAATGCCTCCTCCTTGCAGTTGCTAGAGTAAGGAGGAGGGTCAAACGAGGCCGCTACGAGACACCCTTCCAAGACTAGCGAAAACATAATAAAGGTATCATACATGGATAGCATCTAAAGAGAACTTCCCCCAACAAGACAAGCATGTTTAATGGCCAGCGGCGTATCTCTAATCGACGGAAGCTAGCTTGGACCACATCTTGCAAGAGGTTAAGGACGAGTTAGAAAAGTGAATAGGGCACTCTACATTGAGAAAAATGAAAAAAGGACGCTTCCAATGCATAAGCCCAAGGCCTGGAATCGATCCCTTGGTCGCTCTCCTGCAAGTCCACCGCGTTATCCACTCGGTCATCAGATCTGTGATGGCCTCCTGGTGGATGCCTCCTCTGAATGTGCTTTCTCGCTTCTATTAGGAGTTTGCCAAATCTCACGTTCTGGCAATGATTGAAGCTCCAAACCTTTTGTAGGATCATTTCTGGGCACGGCAGGGGTATTCCAGGGGCCCGATTCATGAACGATTTACCGGCGGGTAAGTGCAAGATTTAAACCCACCCCCCACTTACGCGCGATTCATGAACGCGCGGCGGGGAAAATCGGGGGTAAGTATCAAGGTAAATGCTACCCCGTCGGCGCGTCGGAGAACATTTACCTTTAAGGCGAGGGTTTTGCTCCGCGGCCAATTTCTGACCCAGTGCAACCCTCCGCTGGTCCGTTGACAGCTCTGAGCTGGCCGCCAGCCGCAAATTCAATGCCTGGCAGGGGCGCCTAGTTGCCATCATCTGCTCCATCTTTCGCCGGACCTATTGTGAGTTGTTTGACCTTTCATTTTTCTCTATTAGTCTGGAATTCTATGGTATTTTGGGCTCTGTGGACCATGGCGGCCCACAATGCCACTTATTGTTATGTGAGTTGCTCCCTTTAGTGGCATTGTGGGTCTGCTTGGGCCACCATGAGCCCGGTCCACAACGCAAATCGTAATTTACGATTTGCGTGGGTGGACTGTGCCCATCCGCCACCTTAACCTTCCTTGGCATGGGGCAAAAATGACCAACACTAGCTGCAAGGGGAGTACACGTACATGAACCTCCCAACTATGATCTAGTAGGCGAGAAATTTTCGCTATTTTGAATCGACCAATGGCCCGCAGCAAACATGAACTTCATCCCAGAGACCGGATTCATCAACGCTTATATCCGCGGATATGCACGGTATAGGGGCCTTACCCGCTACATCGAAAGTATATCAGTGGGTACAGAATCCTCACAGTTATGCAGATAAACCCACCCACGACGCTCGTCGTGGGTTTATCTGCATAACCGTGAGGATTACGCGCCCCATTGACAAAATGGCGCTCCAGTGAGATCAGGTGTTCAAGCGATGGGCTTAATTCAACTATAGGGCACGTTCACACTTCGCGACAACAGCGACTTATGACCCGTGCAAAACATGCATATCGATTAAAGCTGAGCACCGCCGAAAAGTGTTCATACACAGCACTGTCGCTCCAGTCGCTCCAGTCGCCTGTTTATATTTCCGCACGCTGCGCGCTCGCCGCTCTTGTCACTGCTGTCGCGAAGTATGAACAGGCCCTTACTCTCGATTCCTCTCATGAATTTGGATCGTACTCGCTACCCACTGTGGCTAGTGGGTACGATTCCCTTAGCCCTAGTTTACACTTGCGCTGCTGCGGTACCACGATCGCCATAGATATCGATTTTTCGCGCCGCCCGTCGATATCCATCCCGACCATCGTGTCGCGCCGCGCAGCGGCTCACGTATAAACTATGGCTTACGGAATCTCTACCTACGCCCACTGCTTGATGAATCTCACACCTGGGCTCGCTGCTAAGAAAACGAGGTAAAAGGTCATATGTCTCTCTGTTGAGAATCATTGCGGCAATTTCACAGACGTCCCTTGTTAGTCGCGTCTCGAAGCCCCTTTCCGAATCCATCGAGCTCAACGCCTCTTTTTTTGTTTAAGCCAACCAGTCCGCAACAGATTGACGTGCCATTCAGGGAGGGTCTCTACGGTCAGTATTCTGATTGGTTAACGTATGTTCGAGTGCTGCTCTGATTGGTTATGATTGTCTGAAGCGCTACCACCTCCTAATGCTGCCCATTTTCGGGACTTGAACCGAAAATTGCATATTTTACAGCAGAGATTACGGTAGCTCATCGAAATCTGCTCCTGTCCGCAATATCTTTGAAAACAACACATCGAAGCAGTTCTATCAACCCGACCCATGCGGGTCTTTCGGCGATATGTATACGTTCTCCAAATTCTTTATGAACCATGCAAAAAAGCTAGCGGAACATTGTAAAAAAATCGCAAGAACATTACAGATAAAACACATTGCTCACTTAACTCACCAGACAGACACTTCTTTAAAGGGGAGGGGGTGATATCATATGATAAGAACGGAAGGGGACGGCTTCAGATGACCGAGAAAAACGGAACAGTGAACAGACGACGAATAAACTCTCTATATAGGCAGGCATACGCGCGTTTAACGACGCTGAAGACGAGTGTGTGACTGTCGAAAAACGAATGGGGTGGTGGTGACAATATTGATTGATCAGTTAGTTAGCCAGTCGATAATCGATTGATTGAAGCGGCGGCGGCGGCGCGAAGCGGCTGCTCTGCGGCTGGATGATGTATGTCTTCTGCTGTCAGCTGCTCAGTCATCTCTACTGGATCTGAATACCGGTCACCTCGATGTCGCCTTGAATTTGCAGACCGCAGATGTCATTCGGATCGCTGCGATGAGCGAACGACGTGAAGCGCTCGCCGTTCACGAAGATCTGAAACATTGGAGCGATGAGATCGGGCAAAGAAAGGATTTTAACGCCGTCACAAAAAGAGTGGGACAAATACGATTGGTGCAAGAAAATAATTGAATCCCCTTTAGTAGCAAATCACGCTAACGGCCCCCCGAAGCGACTGATTCCTTATACATCGCCTCGAAAACTTCACGAGTGCCATTAATTTTGCGCGGACGAAGAGTCGGAAAAACCGACGAATCGAACGACACCCATCTACGAATTTAGTGAAGTGTGTTTAGTGAAGTCCCATGAACTAACATGCTTTTCGAGTGATCTCAACTTTAAAGGCCAACTCTGATCGATATTATTGATCTATAATGGACAATCAATACTGTTTACTTCTTGTGAAAAACGAATAGTGGCCACCATCTTCACGTGATACCTGCCTCGTATGTTTAACCTTGATCAAATGTCGACAATACCGCATTAACCGCTGTGCTGTGAAGCTGTGAAGCTCTTTAACCGGCCACCAATTTTGCGCGGACAGACATACGGAAGAACGGATAGATAGATCGTTATTGACTAGCCGATCGACATTGTTTACTTCTTGTGAAACACGATCAACTCATATGATGCCCTTGCCACTGAACGCAGATCGACGAGTGCGCCCAAGATGTGAATTCCTTTCACCGGCTACTAATTTTGCGCGGACGAACAGACAGACAAGGTGATAGATTGGTCAATACATACTGCCTGCTCCTTGTCAAACCTGACCAATGGCCATTATGTTCACATGATACTTGTCTCGTATGTTTAATCTTGATCAGATGTCGATAACTCCGTTCGAGCTATGAAGCACCCTCACCGGCCACTAATTTTGCGCGAACAGACATACGGACGAACAGACAGCTCGATCGTTCTTGACTAGCGGCCAATCGATATTGTTTAATTTTAAAACAAAATCAGCTCATTTGATGCCCTTAACGCTGACCGCAGGTCGATGACGACGATCCAGTTGTGAATTCTTTACACCGGTCACCGGTCTGCGCGGAAGGACAGGCGGACAAGAAGACAGGTTGATCATTGCTGTTTGATCAACCTGTCATCTTGTCCAAATGCCCATTTCGTACGCTCATACTTGAAGCTCGCCCACAGGTCAACAATTTCGACTGAACGGCCAACAGTAGACAAAATCGATCGATCGATATCGATTGGGTGGATGAAATTGTTCACTTCTCGTAAAGTTTGTCCAGCGATGTGTGAGGATCACATCGAACGCATAAGCCAGGTCAGGGATAGTTAATGCCTTCCCGAGTTGTGAAGCGCTTCCAACGGCCACTAATTTCGCGCGGACGGTCTCGTTCGATATTGATTGGGTAACAACGGATACTCTACCCTCCTTGTCGTGTCTGCCTACATGTCAACTACAGCCGTGGTGGGACCACCTCGCACGCCCGACCCTGAAGTCCGCCCGCCGCTCAACTTGTTCGGCTGTATCCCACTTGACGGGAATCGATAATATCGATCGGTGTCATTTGGGAGATCAAGAACGTACACTTCTTACGAAAGCGTCGTCCAGCAACCGTCATATCGACATATCAGCATGTTCACAGATCGATAACGCCGACTGAGTTGTGTAGCTTTTCCACCGGCCATCAATTTTGCGCGGACGCTCGTACTGAGAAACGAATCAATAGACGGATAAGCGATTGGCTAGGTGGTATTACCTACTTTTTACGAAACTTATCCAAAAGACCACACACTGATGCGACTTCGAGTGATTCCCACTCAAGCCCACAACTCGAGGCTTAATCGATATGGTCAATCGATACTCTTTACTTCTTGTGAGGCTTCTGTCCAGCATTCATGCTGTTCATGTGATGCCTACCTCAAAGGTAGGCATCACATGAACAGCATGAATGCTGGACAGAAGCCTCGCAAGAAGGCTGCTCACAGGCCAACATATTTGCGTGATTCCGCATCGAGTGGTCTACCCAGGAGGAAAATTGATATTATGGATCGATATTGATTGAATGGTCGATATTGTTTACTTGTTCGGAAATCTATTCCACGGCGTTCATATGAAGACCACTTCGAATGCCCAACTCCGTTCAGAGATCGATTATGCGGGTCGAGTCCTGGCGTCTTTACACCAGTCACTAATTTTGCGCGGACGCACATTAGGACGGACGGGCGGATGGATAGACGGATAATGACTGCCTAAGCGGTATCGACCCCTTTTTGTGAAACCTATCCATCAAAACACATACTGATGCGATTCCCAGTGATTTCCACTCGAGCGCCTAACTCTAGACAAAATTGATAGTGTAGATCCATACGGATTGGCCGATCGATACTCTTTACTTCTTGCGAGGCTCCTGTCCAGCAGCGATGAAGTTCATGTGATGCCCACCTTGAAGGCTTAGCGCTGAAGACAGCCTACAGACCACCATCACCTATTCGAGTGATTCGCACTTCGAGTGCTCTACACAGGAGGAAAATCGATACTGTGGATCGATATTGATCGACTGGTTGATATTTTTTACTTCTTCAGAGATCTGTTCAGCGTCATGTGATACCCACCTCGACTCCGTTCAGAGATCCATAATGCAGGTCGAATCCTAGGGCCTCCGATCGGCCACTAATTTTGCGCGGACGCTCATAAGGACGGATGGACGGGTTAACTCTTTTGTTTGTCCTGCGCAGCGGGGCAGGGCGCGATTGCATGTCTATGTGAATATCCTCTCAGAAATGGCAGTTCAATCCTTTAAGGGCATTGAAGAGTTCGCCTACAGTCTTATTCGCTCCACTTCTCATTCATAACCCGTCGTAAAGCGAACCGTTCGGGCGGAACGGTAATTGGACATCGAATTGGCGAAGCGTTGAAGGAATGCGTGTCCAACTGGACATGTTTACAGGCAATTCTGCAGAAGAGCTCCGCACCTCGACGATAATTGTCGGTTTTGCTCCGACAGAAGATTCCCTAGCGAGCAAGGTCTTCGGAAAAAAATCGCACAAATCTTCCACTTCAGTAATTCTGATTTTCTGAATTCTCACCGAACGACGTCTTAGAATAACCACACCCCTGAAGCTTTCGCGTCTTGTAAGGGGACCATCCTACAAATCAGACTGAATTGTAGCCAAAAAGCAAACAATGCAGGCTCAACTACCGCTCAGACCTATAGTTTTGCTAAAAGCTCTCCAGCATAGGCATCTAGGTAAAAGAAGAAATGATAGGAAAGTGTGGTTTAATTACCCAAGTTTGAGGTATTCCCTACTTCATCAGCAGTGACTTTCTAGTGGGGAGCTATCGCTGCACTTCACGCCGGATGGAGGAGGAAATCGATAAATCGACAATTATTGATCGATACCGACATTAAGATCAATTGTTTGTTAGGATAAAGATGGAGAACGGCGCTTAATACCCAATCCCAGCGTGAGACATCCTGAAGGAGAAAAAATCGATCGTACACTTATACAGGGCATGCCCGCTCGATGCGGCCCGATTTGTGGGGTGTATCCTCCCTTGCCATGTGGGACACATTAACGACTAGTACTCTAGAAGCCATTCGAGTGCGTACTTGGCCCATACGGTGACATGCGGCGGCCAGCGATGGACAAGTCAGTGTTTCATCCGTCTGGACGGATGGAAGGGTTAGTTGGCCTTGACAAACTCGTACCTGGAATGCGAACTGCTCGTTCTTGATGGCCAAGTCGAAGCCGACTCCCTTCTCGAATGGCATTTTGCCCTCTCTCTCCTCGTTACCCCATTCATTGGCCGCCAATGCGTTTCTGATCACAGCCTGAAATCAATAGCGGTCAATAATCAATTGAATAAAATAATAAAATAAACTAAACTAAATCAATAATCAGTGATCAATTATCGAAGAGGAAATTCGAAAAAGTGATGCTATCACCGAACTCCCATGTAGGCTCGATTACTTGGTCCATGTGGCGAATGTGGGCAGCATAGCGAACGAACCAGGTAACCAGGACGCATCGAATGGGTGTGGCTTTTGGGAAGGTCGTGTATGGTCGGCACTCTGATTGTTCGGCGCGTATTTGATCGATGCTCCGTTTCGTCATGATTGGCTGGAGCGGACTGCTGGTGCTCATCTCTCAATGCTGCCCACTTTCACGACATGGACCCATCATGACGTTAAGCGCAAAGGTTTCTTCCTCGACCAACCCATATACGGGTTAGGCGAACCAAACAAAAGAAAATCTTTCAGTCTGGTGCTAAAGGACAAAGGGAGCAATCCATTTTATACTGACTGGTCATTAAATACATAAGCTTGTCAGAACACTCGCATGATTCTCAACTTAAGTGACAATCTATCATCAAAAGTCGATAATTTCAATCGATACTGACTGGTCATTCGATACCGTTCCCTTCCAGAAAAAAGTCGTTGGCCGGTCACCATATGTGTCGGTCGATGATAATCATTTGGTGGATTCTGCATAAAACCTATGAAGGTCTCCGAGCGGCCATTAACTTAGCGCTGATGGACACGGAGGCAAACTATAGGATAAGCTTGCCACAACACCCGCACGAAACTCTGAAGTGACTATCTGTCATCAAAAATCGATAATTTCAATCGATATTGACTGGCCATTCGATACCATTTCCTTCCAGGGAAAATCGGTGGCCGTCATTTGTTGGATCCCGCATGAAACCCATGAAGGTTTTCAAGCTGCCATTAATTTAGCGCGGACGGACGCAGAGAGGCACCAAGGGATAAGCTCGCCACACCGCTCGCATGATTCTCATTTTAAGTGACTATCTATCACCAAATCGATAATTTCAATCGATACGACAGGCCAGTCGATACCGTTGCCTTCCGGAAAAATCGTTGGTCGTCATTTGGTAGATTCTGCATAAAACCTATATAGGCTCTCGAGCGACCATTAATTTAGCGCGGATGGACGCAGAGACACAGCAAGGGATAAGCTCGCCACACCGCTCGCATGATTCTCATTTTAAGTGACTATCTATCACCAAATCGTTAATTTCAATCGATACGACAGGCCAGTCGATACCGTTGCCTTCCGGAAAAATCGTTGGTCGTCATTTGGTAGATTCTGCATAAAACCTATATAGGCTCTCGAGCGACCATTAATTTAGCGCGGATGGACGCAGAGACACAGCAAGGGATAAGCTCGCCACACCGCTCGCATGATTCTCATTTTAAGTGAATAGCTATCATCAAAATCGATAATTTCAATCGATACTGACAGGCCAGTCGATACCGTTGCCTTCCGGAAAAATCGTTGGTCGTCATTTGGTAGATTCTGCATAAAACCTATATAGGCTCTCGAGCGACCATTAATTTAGCGCGGATGGACGCAGAGACACAGCAAGGGATAAGCTCGCCACACCGCTCGCATGATTCTCATTTTAAGTGAATAGCTATCGTCAAAAATCGATAATTTCAATCGATATTGACAGGCCAGTCGATACCGATGTCTTCCAGAAAAATCGTTGGTCGTCATTTGGCGGATTCTGCATAAAACCCACGCTTCCGAGCGACCATTAATTTAGCGCGGACGGACGCACGCAAAGACAAACTGAAGGACAGGCTCCTTTATTTGTAATATTTGGCGGGACGAGCGGTAATAGAATAATAAATAAAATATAAAAAAAAGATGGATGGATTTTTTATAAATATATATTATATAAAATATAATATAAATATATTTGGGTAATAGAATATCCTGACCGCGAGGAGACTAGAATGAGACCCGGTCTACTCAGTTGCCCAACTGAAGAGTCTTCAAAAATAGCCGCGGAGCAGCTCTTAACGGCCGCGCCATGCTCTCAACTTTGACCCGTTATTGGTAGGGATCTTGAAAGCGAATTTTACCCAAGCGGCGCTGGATTACCATGGATTTTTTGGCTTTTTTTTAAACAAAAATTGACCCACTTTTTCGACACAAATCGTTTCAGGCCGAATTCCACTCACCTTGTCGTCGAATCGCGGATTGAAGTGCAGCGCAATGTCGCCATTTCGCTTGAGCAGATTCACGTTGAAGCGTTTCGCCTTCTTTTCGACGGTGCCGAAGATCAGCAACGTCTTGTCGACACCGAATCCGCTCGCGATTCCGCTCTCATACGGGACCGGCTGGAATAGGTGCAGTTTTGACAGATTGAACCGTTCAGGTGGAGGGCAGTGAGCTCTTTTGGGATGCGCCATGCATTCCACTTAAGAGATAGTGGTTTAAACGTGATTCTGGCCGCAAAAAATAAGTTCGGAAGGGTGGTGCCGGAGTCAAAGTCGACAAAGTTTGGGTTCTCCCGTTCTCCCGGATGCGCCATGCACTAACACGAGTCGTGCCCACTACCCGCTGTGGGTAATGTGTACGATTCGTATTCATGAAAGGAGCCAAAGGTAAGGCAGAACTAAGCCTCTCGTGGGAACAGCAGAGGCCGAATTCATCATTAGTTAAACTCATAAGTGTAATGGGTAGAAATAAGGTAAGAGTCAGAGACGCAGGCTTCATCGTGGGTATCTCTACCCACTATACCCGCGGGTTAGCCGTTGATGAATCCGTCCCCTGATCTTACTGGAGCGCCATTTTGCCTATAGGGCGCGGAATCCTGACCGGTATGCGGGTATACCCACGACGACGATCGAGTATTCTCTACCCACTGATATACCCACGATGTGGGTGGCGGGTATGTTCATCAAGACCGCCTCATCGTGGATACGTCTACCTCTCATACCCCGCATACCTACGGGTATAAGCGTAGATGAATCCGGCGCCTGGACAGCTCCCGACCCCTGATTCTGTCGCTTAGGCCATTGCTTCTGATGCGTCTCGCTCAAGTGGCGCCAAGGCTCCGATGAGACGTCGTCTCTCACGTTTTATAGCCCCTTATCACTGAGCAAAGCGCTTCAAAACCACAAAACGGAGCGGCGAAATCAATAGCGGCGTCCAGAAATTGCTGCAGATGTCTTCAGCCCAGACATGGAAGACCGAAAAAGCTACAGTAGACGTGCAATTCAGTGCGGATCGTGCCATGCTCCTGACTTTCTCCCTCAGTAGCCGCTGGAGACTTTGTCGCGGTCCTCGAACATACGGTTGGCCTACCAGAAGAAATGCGGTTCTATAAAGGAGGTCCTTAGCAGCTCTATTCATCCTGGAGTCATCTGAACCTTCTGAAACCGTGCTCGCTTCACCAGAAGGTTCTGTACCACTTAAAAGGTCTCTTCAACCAGGCGAGGAGAACCGTTCAGTGTTACTTATAACTAGTCGCCTATTGCCGTTCGAATAGCGGGTTGATGTGCAGGTTTGCTGGTATACTGTAGCGTGCTGTTGTTGCCGTTGCGTCGTCGATCATGTCGGCGTTCATGTGGACATTCGATCGATGCGCACTTCCCGTTGAACGACGAGAGCAGCTTGGATGGATCTTATCCTTCCTAGAGGTGTTTGTAGGTTTGCGCGCTGAATGACTAAGGTGTGGGTGATGTGCAGGTTTGGGGATACTGTAGCAATCGGGAACATTCAAACGGCAGTAGGTGATTAGTAATAACTGCTATCGAACCATTTGACCACGACATCATCTCCACCGAACCTTGCTCTTTAATTCTCTCCCACACAGTGCAGCCGGCTGCCATAGAAACGCCTAGAATCCGTGTGAAAAACCGCCTCTCATCCCCATTGTCTACGTGCGAGCCGTTAAGGTTGGGTAGGCAACTAAGTCATTATCATCGTCTTGATAATAACTGTCGAATAAGGGTGCTCCTCTGGGAAAAGAAGTGAGCAGAACGGAAGGGACAAAGTTTTCTCACTTCTGTATGGATTTATTCATTTATTTAGTTATTTAATACCCTAACAAGATCATATCAAACAAAAAACCCTGCGAATAGCAAGCACAGAAGATTCTCCGTTCCTAGAAGCAAAAGACTGGACTTAGACCTTAAAAAGGAAAAAATTATATTTACAGTTATGCCTAGCTGATTTTTTGCGAGCCTACTTCCTTCTTCCTGTACTGGTAGTGAATCTGGCCTACATAAAAACGAGGCAGGCCCGGCACGACACTGCTACTGCCGGAGAGAACCTCCTTTTTCGATAAAGCAGCTTCGCATAAAAACCCAGAAAAAGCAGTTGGCCTAGTGTACACTTTTGCGAGTCTTCTCTCGATCTCCTAGTACTAGTCGTAAATATGGCCTACATTTGAAGGAGGCGGGCACCACTCGGTGCACACTAAAGAACGCATACTTTTTCGAGAAAACAGCTCCGGTTGTAACCGAGAAAAATGACATCTACAGTTAAGTCCAGCTGATTTTTTGCGAGCCTCCTTTCGTTCTTCCTGTACTAGTCGTGAATGTGGCCTACATGTGAAGGAGGCGGGAGCCACTCTGTACATTTCTAGAGAACGCATACTTTCTCGAGAAAGCAACTCCGGCTGTAACCGAGAAAAATGACATCTACAGTTAAGCCCAGCTGATTTTTTTTAATGCGAGCCTCCTTTCGTTCTTCCTGTACTAGTCGTGAATATGGCCTGCATGTGAAGGGGCGGGACCTAGCAGAGCAGAGCATCGAACGGAGCGTGTCACCCGGAAATGGAGTATGCGATCGGTGCGCCCTGATTGGCTGGTTCGTGTATGGTCACTGCTATGATTAGAGGATGCGTTTCTATGTCCCCAGGTAGGCCACATTAACGACTTGTGCTATTCTACATTATGAATGACGATTTTTCTGAATCACATAGCGACTTCAGCTTCTAGAATAGCGTTCGAGAACTTTCCTCCCAAGGTGGAGTTCTGGTGATGGTGAGAGTGGCTTCGTCAAGAAGAACCGCTTTCGAGCATCTCTCATGTGTGCCAGAGTGGCCCATAGCATGTTACCGCAGGGTTTACCATACCATAGTGGGATCTAGGGGTGCTCTGATCTCGTAGCTAGTGAGCCAGGGCCTCGGAACGTTGACAGATCTGAAGATGCCAAGAACCATGGAAATGGCCCCTCGAACCTCATATAGCTTTCTAAGGCCTGTTAGGCCCGGTAGGCCTGTGCCAGAAATTTCCAAAAAAACTTTTGAAAATCTGCGAAAGAGCATTACTCTAGAAGATGACCCCCATCAAGGTAGCTTCGACCTGTAGATGAACTGGATTTTTCCACCCCACCTCGGCGAGTCTGCGCTTCCACCCGTCGCGGAATGTCTGAGAGTGGCCTGTAGCTTCTGTTGCCAAACCTAATGCCCTCCCAAAACCAGGTGGGCCAGATGACCCACATCACCGTGGAAACTCTCCCTCTCCCGCAAGGAAGTTCTCGAACTTCTTTTCCCAGCCGTTTTTGGTTTGGTTACTGTAGCGAAAAAGATGACACATTGTAATAGCGGGCGGAAGACGCACAGATATCTATGACTCAGGTCTGAGTCATCTCGTAAATTCGTTTGTTATTCAAGATGTTATTCTAGTGCCATTCTAGGAAGGAGAGTCATCATATGGTCCAGAAACCTCGTTCTTTGCAAGGAAGTATGGAACAGGGCGTGAATGTGGCCTACACCGTGATCCTGGTACTCGCCAGCCAATCAGAACACTGACCAAAAACATGCCAGCCAATCACGACGTAGCGACCGTAACTGCCTGGATCTCTGGATGGTAAGCTCGTTTGAAGCCGTCTGATAGATATGCCGTGTTCCCACCCCCATGTAGGCCATATTAACGACATGTACAGAAGAATAAGAAGAATAAGAATAGGACCCAAGTGGCGCTGATGTTAGACTTGACGAAGTCGCAGAAGCAAAAAGACCTAAAGTCCCTTCTGGCTAACAGGGAAAGCTGCCTAACAGCAAACCCTAAGGATCTAAGGCTTCCTGGGGTACCACCTTCACTGTCTTCAGAATCAGAAGAGGCTCCAGAAGCACTGTCGTCGCCAAGCAACTCACGTAGTACTTTCCTCCCCAGTGCACGTGGTTCAAGTACAGATCACCGTCGATCGACAGATGGGTGATGGTGTTCAGCGGCAGACGGTGCTCGTAGTCCTTGAACTCCTTCTGGTCGATGATGATCTGGAAGACCGAACACGGGCGTTTAGGCACTCCACATAGAAAGGCCTGACGGGCCTAAGGACCTTAAGGACAGTCGGCTCACCTGGAAGCGGTCATCGTGGGCGCGAATTCGAATGTCGAACGAGTCGCCCTTCTTGATCGGCAACGACTTGCGCTCTTCTTTACCCCATTCGCCGTTGGAGAACGTGTTCATCACAACCTGAAAATATAGGTGTACTGTAGGTTACTGTAGGCACGTTACAGTACTATAACATCTGCACTAGCTCTCTTTCCGCACAGTAAGTGCAAGGTGACTCTTTGGGGGCCAGAACTAGCAGGTTATTGGGGCCGCGAGGCAAACTCCCCACTCATGGAAAACTTAAGTGAATTATCGGCACTAGTCGCGAATGTGGCCTACATAGGAAGAAAGCATGCACGAAACCGGAGACCAATCAGGCCGCATCGAAAATGTAGGCCACTCAAAGGTGTGTACGGTTGTTTCCATGAGTGGTACGTGTTCAGTCGATGTCATGATTGGCTGCGATTCGCTGGCGCGTTCTTGTCTCCTCATGTAGGCCACATTCACAACTAGTACCGAACCTTCTTTAGCAAAACGGACTTGTGCACCATCAGGACCACGAGCACCTTCGCACCAGAAGCTAAAGGAAACATTAAGGGTGGCTGTGGAGGATCTACGGCGTACTTGTTGTGCACTGCAAGTAGATCAAATCGAGTATACGCAACGCGACCGCGTCGCGGACGTATTTACTTGTTTATAAGGAACCCAACGAATGTATGACCTATTACCATCCAATAGATTCTAGCATAGATCCAACGGCACCGCCGACAGAATATTGTGTGAATTATCGATACTAGTCGTAATGTGGCCTACATGGAGAGGAGTGACGAGCCGGACCAATCTGGCTGCATCGAACGAGCGTTCGGCAGATAGGGGAGTTACGATAGTCCTTGATTGGCTGGGGCATGTTCGGTCGGTGTCGTGATTGGTTGTCGCGTTCCAGCCACCCAATGTAGGCCAGATTGACGACTAGTACCAAATTTTCGTTACTTTTACTTAACAACGGTCTACAAACTCTTATGAACACTAGGCAGACACCTTTGCTTTTTTTTCTAAAATTTGTCTGGCCACAATGTGAAATGGGTCGGATCTTAAAAGTACCTCAAACTTGGGTAATTAAACCACTTAGGCGTGAGAAGCTGCAGGCACCTTAAAAATGACTACGGAGGATCTCCGGCACTCATATTGAGCATTATTGGCAAAAATGCGAGTACACGCGACGCGACAGCACCGCGAACAAAATATTCCTTAAATTGTCGTCAATGTGGCCTGCATGGGAAGCGGGAGGGGGACACGAAATCAATCAATCCATATTGCAAGGAGGAACCGTTCACAGAGAGCGTTTTCTGCCAGCGTTTTAACCGGCTGTGATTGGCTGCCGCGATCTTGCCCCATGTAGGCCACATTCACGACAAGTACCGAATTTCCGTTACTAAATAGTGGATTGCACGCTATCGTAACCGCGATGCTGACGTCTTCGAACCAGGAGCTGCTGGGAGCTCTAAACGTTACTATGGAGAACTTTGGCCAACTCTACCTGACCACTGTATGCGGATAGATTCGAATGCACGCGACGCGACCGCTCCGCGGATGGCCTTTACTATTGGGCACATGTCGCGAAGACGCACCGCGAGGGTGCGGGAACTGCCGATACTCTTAGCGTCTTAGCGGTAGCCAACCAGTCACTGGCTCAGTCTCACAGCATAGACAGGCGTATGATTGGTTGCCGCAATTACGGTAGGACCAGCGGCGCGTTCCCGCACCCCGTCTTTGCAACATGTATTGATTTTTTTCTATACGGAACCCAAAGGGTGATCTACCAGCACAACTGTGCACACGATGCCATTGGGTCCGCTTCTTTCCAAATTTTCGAGTAGAGCGGGCTTTAAGAGATCACTTCCAGCGAGTTTGACGAAACAGTGTTGCAGTTCTCGGCGTATTCTTCATTTTAGCAAATTTTGGTTCCTTTGAAGGCCAGTCGACCAGTGGAGGCACCCGCCGTATCGCTCAATAGTCCGTTGCAGCGCTGTCGGCTGTTGGAATGCAAATCACTGTTGAACGTGGCGGTTCGCTTTTTCACACCCCCCGTGCCGGCGCCGCTGCCCGACAAAGCGGTGTTGGCGGACGGTTTAGCGACGAGAAGAATCCTATGACACAGCATTACGCGCCGTCGAATGCTGGAGCGATGGCTGCTCATCTCAGATGCTTCAGACGAAGCATAAAAAGCGCGCTCTAATACAATCTGCAGGCCGTTTCAATCGCCTTCGCAACTGCTGAGAGGTCGGAGCTGCTGCCGACGTTAGTAGAAGGTGCTCAAAACCGAGAAGATATCGTCAGGGCCATTTCAAGGCCCCTCGACGGTCTAGACTCGCCATAGTGATTGGAAGGGTCACGAGCGTCTACAATGCCATAACCGATGCAACCCAGCCCATAGCTTCCCGGAAAATCCCCTCGGCTCAGTTCGTTTTGAGCCATTGATTACGAAACTGCATGAAATCAGCCGATATTCTCCTATTATAATGCATACGCCGTTCACCCTTCCAATCACCTCCACAACTCTGCTTATGTTCGGTTGGACTTCATCGATAACATCGGCTCTTCATCTTTTAAAATAATTTATATAATTTATAATTTTATCATTTGTTTTTTGATTTTGATTTGATTAAATTTTCATTGGTTTACATTTCTGTTTTTTTCTCTACCTGATTAGTTTATGAGGTTTTTGCGACCCGCGTTCAACTACACCGCCAGTCAACAATGTAGATGGTGCTGACCCTTCCAATCACTTCCGTGCGCCTGTCATGTAAAGCCCCTCAACTACTGCTTTTGGCTTTTAAATAACGGCCACCCTAAACTGAGACGCAGTAATGTTTGTGGATTTTCCGAGCAAAATCGCCTGGTCATGACGTCGTAGACGCCCTTGACCCTTCCAATCACTACAAATTTCTCTGATCTCGAGTTCGACGTCCAAGAACTGCTTGCAGGTCTAGAGTCGCCGTAGTGATTAGAAGGGTCAGGGGCTCCTACAAGGCCACGATCAAGGCAAATCCATGGAAATTTTGCTCGTCTTAGTATAGAACGGCTACTATTAGCGCAGCGCTATCGGAACAGCTCATTTTTACAGCAGTATGGCATTGTATGGGCACATCATCCTTCCAATCGCTTCCGCGACTCGAAGACATGAGAAAACGCAAGTTCATGGCGCGCTCCGGTGACTTAATCACAGGGCATTCACTCCATTTTGTTTGAAAGCCCTAGGATGGGTTTAAAACGTCAGATATGTTTATTGATTAGTAGATCAGAAGAAACTTAAGGCCCGTTTATACTTCCGACGCCGAGCGACGCGATGGCATGTCAAGTGGCGAACTTGATCGATCGCGTCGCTCAATCAATGTGGCCCCCATACGTGGCGTTGTGTCGCTCGGCGTCGAAGTATAAACAGGGCCTAGGCGCCACTTGGCTGCCTCTTCCCATGGTAGACAGAAGCATCAAAGCGTTGAAGCGATTGGAAGGTGTCGCGCTATGCCATGAGAAAGCGTATCGGCATCAGAACAGTCAACAGCTTCATGAAGTGCCTTGGTTTCGACCAGCTCTAGAAGTGTGACCAACTGTTCGGCTGATAAGACGCCCATACGGCTCAGTAGACCGCCCGTACCCTTTCAATCACTTCGGCGGAGAGCCCCTCGAGTTCTCCCTCTTCCAGGGAAACCCAGCCATCTCCCCCCAGTCCCGTGCCCAGAAACTCATTACGATATCGATCCAGTGCGGAAGGCACCTGGACTGGCACCAATAAATCACCACAAGAGCCCTCCAAAAAAGCAGCGCTCCCGTTTCGGGCGCCACGGAAACGCCCAGTCAGACAGGGACAAGGTGTCTTGGACGCAGTCTGAACGATCCTATTGGGATTCCAAGGTCAGTAGCAGATGTAAATCCTTCTGAATCTGAGGGGCCATTAATTTCGCAACAGCACAGACAATCTAGCCCCTACCCCTACGAATGCGATGGCACATCGGCCTCGGAAACAGCAGTTTTTCGCCACTTAATGTCCTCACACAACACTCGAGCACGGCTGCTGCACCAGCCATCCGGCGATTAAAGGGCTTACAACGTGTCCTTTAATCGATAGCGATTAGAGCGCGTTTTTTTCGACACAGCTTCGGCAGGGCAGCAGCTTATTCGGGCAAGTACTGCTAGACCTCTTTTGAGCGCAGTAGGCATAAAAACCATTGCATTTACCGAGAGAGTCGCACATTTTCGATCCGTGACAGAGATCATATCGATCATTTCCATTGGAAAAAATCAGGAATTCATCTAAAAACCTCCCGCGGGTCCCTCCTGCAGCTAGCGATTGAGGGCTTCATGTCACAAGGCAGCAATGATCGCTGCCCGTCGACTTTTGTTTGACTTTGGCTGAGCTATCGCAAGGGAAGGAGATGCAGTTCGGCCAATGTTGCACGCCTCTTGCAACATAAAATCGATTATCGATCGATTTTGATTAGGAGAGGTGTCGGACTAACTCGAAAATTTGCAGCAGTGCGATCGATCATGACATAGTCTCATCCACGAAATCGATACACATCGATAGCCTTCGTTATCTGGCAGAAAGCGACGGATAAGCAAATTCACAGAAAAACGGCGCTATCGATCATTTTCCAGGATCGATTAGGGCGTCAAGCTACCAATATGCTCTGTGAACTCGCCACAGTGTCTGAGCTTGTTATCGATTTCCCTTGCGCGATCGATTATTGATCGATAGCCCATCAACAACATCCACATGTCGATTTGGTAAGCACATCAACATCCGATCATCAGTCATTATCGATCAATTTCTTTGACCTGCCTGTGTACTCAACAACTCATCCATCCGTTGTAAATTATCGATTAGATCCATGGATCGATTGTCAGACGAAGCGTAGCCTTAGATTATTATTGATCCGTCAAGTGTCACAGCACGATCGATTATCGATCGTTCGTCAAGGTCAGCGAAGTCTACAAATCGATTTAGTCTGCGCGTCTGAACCAACTTTCCATCGATTAGCTAAAGATTCTGCTAATCTGCCCAAAGTAATCGATAAATTTATCGATATTCGATTATTATTGATCCGCCAAGTGTTACAGCACGATCGATTATCGATCGTTCGCCATGGTCAGGGAAGTCTACAAATCGATTAAGTCTGTGTGTCTACATCAACTTTCTATCGATTAGCTACAGATTCCGCTAGTCCGCTCAAAGTAATCGATAATCGATGATTATTGATTCGCCAAATGTTACAACACGATTGATAATCGATCATTTGCCAAGGTCAACGGCTTCTGCAAATCGATTTAGCCTGTGCGACTGAACCAACTCTTTATCGATTAGCTACAGATTCCGCTAATCTGCCCAAAGTAATCGATAACTGAATGGTCAATCCAAATAACCACGTTATATTACCATCAGTGAACTACAGTAGTACAGTAAACTACAGTAATCGATTATAATTTGAAAATGGTTCAGCGATGGGCAGGTTCTACAAAAAGCAGCCACGATGACTTCATTTGTTATTCATTTACCAGTGCGATCAATCATCGATTGGTGAAAGGGAACGCCGGCAAGAAATCAATAAATATACCAATCACCAAAGTCCAATGAACCGCTTCAAAAACTGGGCAGTTTCGATTCATACAACGACGCCTCTATTGCATATCGATTTTTTACGAAACCAAAGGGGGAACTCAATTATGTATATTATCGAGGGGGATCTGCAGGGATAAGGCGTGATTTTAGCGAACGCATTGACTTCCGTAGGCCAACCCATAGACAAGTCAGTGTATCACCTTTTTGAGAAAAGTCTGGTATCGATGAGGAATTCGAGCAACGACGAAAAATCGATAATTGATCGTTTCATTCAAATCAAAAGGCGTCCGCTTGTGAGAAGACTAGGGAAGCTACTCTCATCCAATCCAATCTACAGAAACGCGATCTTATCGATTTTACATACTTCTACGCAGCTGGCTCTATGTTAGGTAGAAACCACGGAAACGCTTGGAATCGCCCATTTCTGTCCTTGGGAGCTCAGATCAAGGATTTCCAGTCATGAGAAACGATCGATTATCGTACTTCCAGCAAGTCGATCGATTATCGATCGGCATTTAGATGGTTTCATGAACCCGCTTCCAGCAGGGGAAACTGTGAGAAACAATGGCTAAGGCCTTTCAGGCGCCCACCCAGGCACATCTCCGCTCACCTTTCCCTCGTCGAAACGGACGGAGATGTGCAGCGGCACATCGTTTCCGGAGAAATCGGCAGACTTGCAGTGCAGATTGATGGTGAATCTTAAACAATACATGGCTCACACAAGACTTGGTCTAAAATTGTTTTTTTTTCTAAAAATAAATTTAAAAATGCTTCAACTCACCGTTGCGACTCATCGATGGTCGAACCCTTGACGATCAACGTCTGTCCGGGCTCGATCTTCTCCTGCAGCAGACTGCGATACGGCACGGGCTGAAATTTGCAGGCGTTGCTTTTCAAAATTAAAAAAAAACAGCTACCGTAGTCCCAAGCACGGCAGGTCATAAACAGCTAAATACTCTTTGAAGGCCCAGTTGTTCTGCCGAAGCTGTCCACCGTTAGATGCCAAACCGAGAGATAATAAACAAAAATTCATATAAAATATAGTAAAAACAAAAAATACAAATAAAAAATAAAATAAAGCATTAAATAAAATTAAAAATAGTAGAAAATTACACTAAAATAAAGAATTAATTTAAAAAATTGAACTTTTATCCAAAATATTTTTACTTGTGTGCTCGTAAATTAATTTTTGATCAAATAGCAACTACTAAACTCAATGTAAGGCAAAAAATTAAATGCGCGAAAATGAAAAAAAAAAAAATAAAACAGTACGAATTCAGCTCTATGGTCTTGATGTTTTTTCAATTATATTTTATAAAAATAAAAAATAAATTAGATTAAAGGAATACGAAAATGATCAAGCAACAAACAAAATAAATTATTTAAGAGAAAATAAGGCGATGCTAAAACATATATTAAATTTGTAATTTTCTATATATTTTCTCCTAAATTTGATCAAAATATCTTCAGTATCTTTTATATTTTTGTGATTATCTTACATAAAGGGAAAAATAAATATAAATAATAAAAACTAAAATAATAAGGCATAATCTATCTAAACTCCATCGGAATCCAGACGATATAAAAATTTCCAATAAATCTAAGAGTTTTTCTATATATTTTTTCAAATTTTTTCGATTGATTGCTGCATATAAGAAAATGATCACTTCCGCTTTCGCCGCCTTATTGTTACTCAACACGTTCGCCCGGACGACGATATTATTGATCAGTATTGATCGATGATCGATCGACACAAACGGACGGGCACACAAGCAGACGGTAAAGAGCAGTCTTTTTTCGGAAAAATTTCGGCGACTTACCACTACTCAAATTCTTTGTCCCAGGATACGTTAATATTGATCAGTATTGATTGGTTGTTCGATATAGACGGATAGGTCAGACGGTCTGATAGATTTACTAAAGGCTTAGCACTATATATGGGAGAGTTTGGCTATCAACGTAGCCCAAGCGAGGATAGAGCTGTGAAAATGTGTGGAATTTTAAAAATAATCATAAATAAATAAAAATATTAATAAAATGGATAAAATAGTAATAAGTATAAAATAGCATAAAATTTTTTGGAAACAACCAACACAGTAATAATTATAAAATAATATCAAATTGTGTTAAAAATATAAAGGTTTAATGTTATGCCTTTCTATGTTGTCGTTCATCGTCTCCTAGTTTTTCTAAATTTAGTTTCGAATTTTTTAAAACTTTGACGTCAAATTCTCTTCTGGAAGTGGCCACACTCCTATTGACATACACGTCATACTCACGACCCAGTTAATTGATTCTGTATAGCCGTCCAGCTCAGCGGCCATTAATTTTGCGTGGATGCACGGACAGACAGATTAGGCCTCTTCTATACAGTATAAATTTCTTTTTTCTTTTTTTCCAATTTTCACGTAAAATCCCTCTCTGGAAATAGCTGTAACCTTGATGTCAGCCCCAGCTAGCCTAGTTCTCCCTCCTAAAAAGCCGAATAAGTTATCGGCGAGTGTTGCGTTTTCAGAAGACAGCACGAACGCACGAATGCGGAACGGGAACGGACGACGTCGTCCGAAAAAAACGACTCTGCTGCCGCTGCAAAGTCACGTATCGTGAACACGATCGGATTACAGCGGTGACCGTGAGAGGCCACCTTGTGAAAGTGCAACGTCGCCGAGCAATTGGGGTGTTCTACACGTTCTTTGATAGCTGTGAGCAGAGGGTTTAGCACGTCAAGATCCGAAGACCAGATAGAATGAACTGCCGATTCTTCTAACGGGAGTGGAAGGAGCACAGCAGCGTTAGGATGCGAAATGAGGGAGAGGAAGAGGGGAAGGCAACCCGAGATGAACAGAAGAAGGGAGAGATTGGGAGACTTCTGATGGAAAAGAATTTTAGTCGGGAACAAATAGACAGAGAGAAAGGCAAGAATAGCAAAGGAATAAGCCCATCCAGGGAGTGGGGTAAACGGAAGGGCGAATGGGACGGTAACATAGACACAGGCGGACGGAAAGACAGCTGGAAAGGAATAATACAGGCATACGGTAGGAAAGAGAAGCACAGAAACAGAAAGAAGGTCAGAAGAGACAGATTCATAAACAGGCAGATGGACAGACTGACGAATGGACAGACAAACGGACAGAAAACTGGGGAGGAGAGGGGCAGAAGGACAAGAAAACTAAAGGAACACGGAAAGAAAGAAAACTGAAGGGACTCAGTATAGGACAGATAGACAGACAGACGCACGGACAAACGAACAGAAAGGCATGAAGGGTAGGATAGAGATATCAAAGAAAACGAGTGCAAGGCTGAAGGATATGTGAGCAGAGAAGCAATTAAGGATATAGAGAGAAAGACACGCAGAGGGGAGGAAAGGTGCACACGGTACCAGACGGACAGACAGATACACAGACGTAGAGAGAGATAAATACTGTGGACATAGATGGAAAATCCTCGAAGATGCATCTGAGGTCCATAGAAAGACACAGGGACAGAGACAGACAATGATAGAAAGACAGACAAACGCACAAACAGCGAGGTGAGAGGGAAGGGGACGTAGAGAAACAGAGAAACAGCAGCGGGTCATAGGTGACCAGCGAGGTGGACAGTGATTTAGGCAAATACAAAAAAATCTGTAGTGAGACAGATGGATGGATAGATAGGAGGACAGACAGACATACAGACAGGCAGACAGACAGACAGAAAGACAGACAGACAGACAGGCAGTTAGATAGATAGACAGACAGACACAGACAGACAGATAAGTAGACAGAACAGATATAGACGCAGATAGAGAGACGGGCAGAAAGAAAGGACAGACAGACAGATAGACAGACAGACAGACCGACAGACAGACAGAAGGGGCAGATAGCAGGTAGGGTAGACTGGCAAAAAGACAGATACAGACACAGACAGACAGACAGATAGATATATAGATAGATAGATAGACAGAACAGATATAGACGCAGATGGAGAGACGGACAGAAAGACACAAAGACAGACAGATAGACAGGTAGACAAAAGGGGCAGAGAGGAGGGAGGGTAGACAGACAGACAGACAGACAGACAGACAGACAGACAAATGGGCAGCAGACAGACAGACAGGCAGAAAGAAAGACAAACAGAAGGGCAGATAGGAGAGCAAACAGAAAAAAAAGGCAAACGGATACAGACACAGATAGACAGACGAACAGACAGACAGATACATAGATGGATAGCTAGATAGACGGACAGACAGATAGATAGAAAGACAGACAGATGGACGGGGAAAGATAGCAGGGCAGAGAGATATAAAGACAACCGATAGAGAGACGGACAGAAAGACAGACAGACAGGCAGAAGGGAACAGATAGGCGGCAAGCAGACAAAAAGATACAGACACAGATAGACAGACGGACAGAAAGACAAACAGACGGACAGACAGACGGACAGACAGACAGACAGACAGAGAGAGGAGGGGATAGATAGACAGACAGACAGACGGATGAGGAACGATAGGAGGGCAGAGAGACGTAAAGATAACAGATGCAGACACAGATAGATACAGGAGCAGGAAGAAAGATTTTCAATTATCTATGCACTCGGTGGCTCAGAAGTGGACAGCTAAAAAATGACCCGAATAGGAGAGAGAAATGAACGTTGTAAAAAAAGAAGGAAGAAATAGGGAAGGATCGAGAGGAAATGGGATACGAGATGGGCAACGTCGAGCGAAGGAGAGCGGAAGCCAGAGCAGAAAAAGCGAAAAACCGACAAACAGCCGAGTTGCAAATTTATGGGCATCGATTTCGGACGGGCTTGAAACTTCCCGGCTTAGAATTCACTGGAAGGTTTCAACCATGAGGAGTACTGTAAGAGATAGTTTGAGTATGATGCCTTTTAAGTAGCTTACGAGCGGCAGGTAGGAGGATTTATAAGGGTCTTACGGTACTTCCTCAAGTCCCCCAAAAATGGACCCAATCCCCCAGGGGTCATTGTCAGTAGCTGTATAGGACTTGCTCTTTTCATGCGCAGTGACCCAGCTATGGGTCATGGCTACGTATAGGGAAATCAATATTCCCTCCAGAACAAAAAAGCGCGCCGGAACTTCCGAAGTTTCGCAAATTGGCGTCGGATCGCGGTTGGAAATTGGAGAATCGAGTTAGCAACGACGAGACACAGACACACTTCGCCGACCTTCGTCTCCACCGTGGCCACAGGATCGTCGTCGTCTCCTCGAATATGCCAGTGGATGATGTCGAGCAGAATCAGCATACACACACCGCTGCCGGATGGCGTCCGCTTCCAAACTGGAGCGCTCTCACTGAAGGCGCTCGGCGGGCGCCTTCAGCCTAGTTGTCGTCGTCGTCGTCGTCGACTTCGTCCGGCTATGGATTTTCACTTCGGGACTGACACCCGCAGTGGCTGATGTCACTCGATTCAGACGCCCAAGAACAACAACAACAACAACAGCGACAACAACAAGCCGAGCTGGGCGTGGCGGAAGGGACTACTAGGCGCCTCGAACGGCGGCCGCAATCAGCCGACGTGAGAAGATTTCCGGACGAGATCCCAACACAGAAGGCTCACAATGATGGCCCAGGGGACTTGCTCACATCGCTTTATTTCGCCCATCAAAATTTACTGGTCCATGTCGCGAATGTGGACAGCATACGGGGCTAGATGCGCGTCAGCTCATTGCAACCAATCAGAGCGCTCCTGGTCAATCAAGGTACCTAGAAGTGAGGTACCCATCAAGCAGAAGCACACTTGTTGAAGTATGCTCATCACCGGCCATTATTTTCGCGTTCTTTTATGCACCTTCAAAAATATTGGTCTATGTCGCGAATGTGGGCAGCATTATGAGGTTGGAGGGTGCCAGCCCTTCTTAACCAACGAGAACAGTGACCGTACACCAGCTGGCCAATCAGGGCAGCGACTGTGACTGTGGACGCACTGCATGACAGGAAACCCATTCAATGCGACTTGAATGGCTGCAGAAGGTGCTCACGCCAATGATGATCTACGCTCCGCCCCTTATTCGTAAATCTTTGGGAGCTGGCGCTTAAATGTACTAGACCGTTCATGAAAATAAAGAATAAGTGAGCAATGAACGCCTTCGTTGGCTTATTTATCCTATGTGCGGTACACAGAGAGAGCAGGTTTGTCCGTGCATCCGCGCAAAATTATTGGCCGCTGAATTGAACGGCTTTCTGGATAACATATAGGATCAATCAACTTATCACTATCGATTGACAAGAGTAGCTCAGCCGGCGGGAGAGTTTCTCAAAAAGGCAACACTATAGGTCAATAAATATCAATCGATTTTATCGATTTGGGTCCACTTTCGACGACATGATGTCAAGCGAATGTGGAACGCTTCTGAGGAAGAGTACAGTATCGATCGAGTGCTGCATCTCCAGCCATTTCTACACCAGCCATTGATCAGTTGCTTAAAGTGTTTCGGGGTATAGAAGAGAGTTTATCCGTCTGTCTGTACATCCGCGCAAAATTATTGGCCGCTGAATTGAACGGCTTTCTGGCTCACATATAGCAGCAATCAACTTATCACTATCGATTCACACGGGTGTGTCAGCCGCCAGAAGGGTTCATCGCAGAGGTAACACTATCGAAGGTCAATAAATATTAATCGATTTTATCGATTTGGGTCCACTATTTAAAGCACAATGGGGAAAGCAAGCGAATGTGGAACGCTTCTGAAGGAGGGTACAACATCGATCGAGTGCTGCATCTCCAGCCAGTGGCTATTCCAACGGTGATCAGACGCTTAACGTGGTCCGCGGTATATAGGAGAGTTGATCTCTCTATCTGTGCATCCGCGCAAAATTATTGGCCGCTGATGAAGTGGACGGCATCTCGGCGAATATAGAAAATCCACCTACTGGTCATTATCGACTGAAGCGAGTATGACAACCGCTGGTAGAGCTTCCCAAGAAGGCAACGCCATCGATTGATCAGTAAATATCGATCGATATTATCGATTTGAGTTCTCTTAAATGAAGTTCGGGCCGAATAGTGGACTTTTTTCGTCTTTCGTCGTCCATTCTGCATCCGAATGTTTCCTTCCCTCAGCCGATAGCCCAACAGAAGACGTCGGACATCGGCCATCTGAAGTCCGAGGAGACGTGGAATCTGAGATTCTCCTGCATGACGAAGACCGCGCCACGACGCGCCGTTCTGCACGTCAACAATGACAGCTCGGCTGAAAAACCTGACAAACGCCCTTAAATCCGATCACACAATCTTCGGGATTACTGTATCGCCGAGGCCAAGGTCGAAGCGATGAGAAACGGATTCTGTATCGCCGAGGCCAAGGTCGAAGCGATGAGAAACGGATTCTGTATCGGATGCTTGGCCGGGGTTAGGTGAGTGCAACGACCGCACGCGTCTTCTGAAGTGATGAACATCGAAATGGAGAATTTGTCAGTCCTTCGGTGACTACTTCATTTCTACCAGTTTTCACGTAGCAAATTTAACGCAAAAATTGAAAAATCGAAATCGAAAAAAAAGTTGAAAATTGAGAGAAATCGATTTTTTCGAGTGCGCCATGCATTTGACCTAGATTGAAGGCCTCGTGGACGCCTTGATAAGAATGCCTGAAACATTTACTGATGCCATCTTGGAGAATCGCTAGCTTGATGGTTTATTTTAATCGGCATAGAACTTGTTATATCACAAAAATGATAAAATTTAAAATAAAATTATTCAACGCTTAGATTAAAAACCAAAAAGGCTCGAAAACTAGAACCGTCTATTTAAATTAGTTTTCTTACATTTACTATTGCTATTATGTTATTTACATTCATCATTTTATTATTTTGTTCGACAAGGAACTTAATAATAAAATAATAATGTGATAATAAAACCATTAAAATTAAAAAAAATACTCAACTTTAAACATAAAAACTGAAAAAAAACCTAAATGCTTAGAAAACTGGAACAATCTATTCAATCTAGTTTTATTACATTTATTATTATTACTACGTTATTTACATATTACATATTTACAGTTACATTATATTCATGATTTTGTTATAGCACTACAAATACATTTATTTTAATTTTATTTCATTTCAGTTAAGATTAAAATCTGTAGCACTCACACTTAAAACTCACTTTAACATAATTAAAATCCAATTTTCAGAAAAAAACGAACGTTCAGGATTTTAAATTACGTAAGAAAATTGTGTTCTATTCTGAGTTCGATAAAAAAAAACTTTAAAAACTACAAAAATAGCAATTTTTTAAATTTATGAAAAAAAACTGAAGAAGCGTATCAGATTTATCGGCTCGAAAACGAAAACAATAGTTTAATTTATTTTCAAGTAACATTCATCTTATATTTTATTGCATATTTAAAAAAACCGAATTCAACTAAAAATTCATAATATATACATTTAAATTCATGTAAAGACAATGAATTTTTTTCTAAATAAAACAAGTATCAAGTGGATTAAAACGAATGTTTCGATAATAATTTTAAACTTCTTTCTTTTTGATTTTTTACTAAAAAAATTATTTTAAAAACATTTTATCAACGGAGCGCGTAAGGGGTAATATTGAGAAGATATCCCATAGAGAAATAAAAAATAAAGATAAGTCAATGAAGAAATAAAAAGAGAGATAAATAGTTACTGATACAGATGAAAAAATCACCCATAATCTCAATTTTTAAAATTTTGTGAATGGATGTCTAATAGATTAATATAATCAATTATAAAAAATATGTCGAAAAATTAAGTGGTCAAACAGACAGGCGAGCCGCTTCAACGTGTGCTTGAACAAAAATAAATATCACAAAAATCATTTTTAAATTCTCCAAAAAGCCTGCATCATTTTTTCGGAAAATACTAAAAAATAACGCTAAAACAAAAATGGCACTAAAAATAGCCTTTATTGAAAACAATATTCTAATTAATTAAGGTCTCTTAGTAATAATTTTCATAATTTCTTTTAATTTTTGACCCCGTCGATTACTCTATACGAGTATAAGAACTTCTGATGCAAAAGCAGTAAACGAATGAAATTGATAAAAGAATAAAACTCTTTCAACATAAATCGAGGTTCTCTTCAGTTTAAAGAAAATTTAAGGCCATCGCAAAAAGAGGGGGCCACGAACTCTTTACGTAATATGCGCCTCTTTACGCCACATGGCGTCAGATCACAGGTCAAAACAAGAAGATCCACTCCACAGAATGAATTTCCCTGTTTCACCCACTTTTAACCTGTGAAGACGCCATGTGGCGTCTCACCAGATATTGAGTAGATCAAACGGCTCAGTAAAAGGAAGGAGACGGTGTAATGGCGAGTGCTTAGCCCAGAGAGGGCAGATTGGAGTCGGGCTTGTGCTAGAAACCTAGGCATGTCTAGGCCCGTACAGGCCCGCCTAGGCCCGTGAGAATAAGACGCACACAGGGCTCACCTTGGAGTACTCGTACCACTTGAGGAAGTCCACTGTGGTCATGGTGCAGCAGCGGCAGCAGCAGCAGACGGCTGGAATGACGAAGACAGTGCTGGCGGGGTGTGGGTGGGGGTGGGGAAGGAGCGAGGCGGTGGATGGCTGGCTGAGAGGATGATTCAGCCGCGCCAACGACCGCCGCGACTGCGACTGCGACGACGTCGACGTCGACGACGACGGAGATACAGGCCCGGAGCCGGCGGCAGCGAGCGAATTCACAAAGAAATGACTGTCGGAGAAGTGTAGAAGGTAGACTATACGGCAATGTGGGCTACATAGAGAGCGAGGACAGGGAAGAAGATTTGCTCAGCTGTGATCAGCTGGGCGTGTTCGACCCCAATACCCAGTTCAGAATGCGCCATGCACTTCACCTGATCGATTCGTTCTTGGGGTAGTTCTCAATCTGGGAGAACTCAATGTTCCACACGTACCTACAGATGGGTTGTGCTCTTCCTAAGGTAGACGAACGCGCTTCAAAGGCCAGTGGAGGAGACTGAGAGAATAAGGATGATCTACGACTTCTGAGCGGCGGATATCGATTGGTAGAACATACGCGCGCGCGTGCGTGCGATGATACTGTAAACTGACTCAGCTATATATCTCCATTTTCAAGCAGAAAAGAAAGTCTTTTTGGCTTAGATGCCTTGAGTTACTGCTATCCTAATTTTTAATTATTATTTTTTATTCCTTGGAGATAATGCCTTTATTAAACTCCAGATGAAAAGCCTTTCATCCTTTCAAAATTATTCAAAGGTTTTAAATAATTAGAATATGGCCTTCAAGAAAGGCTTTTCATCTGGAGTTCATTAAAGACAATATCCCAAAAAAAATTAAAAATTAAAAAATAGGTGAGCAGTAAATTGAAGTCGATAATAAGCCTTGCGCTCAACCTTTCACAACGAGAATCAGAAAGCAGCATTTAAAATAAAAATTTAATTAAGTAATACCCAAAAATAAAAATAAATAAAATACAAAAAATGATATGAATATAAAATATATAATATAATATAATATAAAAATATAAAATGTGAATATAAAGTAAATAAAATAGTAATATAATATAGTAGTAATATAATATAAATATAAATATAAATATAAATATAAATGCTAGGGTTTAACAATTCTAAACAAATCTAGCAGCTTTGTACTTCAGTTTTTCAACTAGAACTCAAAATAACAGTTAAAATGCAAAAGATTTTTTAAAGAAGAGAGAAATTTAAAAAAATTAAAAATGTACATTAAATTTAAAAAATCAAATTAGGGAAAAATTAAATAAAATATAAATTTAAAGATTAATTAATAAAAAAAACTAGATAGAAATATTTCAAAAGCATACATCCAGCAGTGTTGTGCTCCTTTAATCCAAATTCAGAACAAAATAATTTTTGAAGAACAAAAAAATAAAAAATAAAAACAGATCCAGGGAAAAAGGAATTAGGATACATAGATAACAAAAGTGAATTCAGAATATAAAAAACAAAAATATTGCCCAGGTTCTTATCAATGATATTATTTATGTGGAAATCAAAATAAAGAAAAATTAGCAAAAATAAATTAAAACAATATGTATAAATAGAAGAAACAATTAATTAAATAACAATATTCAAGTGTAATACAAAATAAAGGAAAACCAATAAAAACGAAAAAATAAAATAATTCACAGAGCAATAAGCAATTGATTTAAAAGGTGAACAGATAATCAAATATTAATGACACTCAAATAACTGCTGGAGTAGAGCATAAATAAATAAATAAATAAATAAATAAATAATGAAAGACGAAAATGACAACATAACTTTAGCACCCTATAATTTTTTTCAAAATAAGCTAGCAAAAAATAAATAAAAATAATAAAAATAATTTAGAATACAACGCAAATAAAGTAAAACAAGCTGAAACAAAATCTACGAGATTGACATCATAAAAATTTTGTGATACGCCTCAGAACTTTTCAGGATGATTTTCGCTTATCACGATGTGGACACCATTAATGGAAAGATAGGTATTGATCGAATACGCGACAAAAGCGCGAGTTCTGACTATCGATCTGAAAGACCAATGCGCAAAAGTTTACTTGAAAATTAGGGGCGAAATTCCACTTTTAACGAAAAAAATTGCTCGATTCTCTGCACAGCTTATATTGCTGAATCGATCAATACCTATCGTTTATAGAGGCTAGAAGTATAGTAATACAGTGGGCAGACAACTCCATTCTGAGCGGTTCATAACGCCCATTTCTAAGTTCTTTGAAAACCTGCGGAAGTCATCGATTATTCGTAAAAAAATGGTCAGTAATTGATCTAACATTTTCGTGAATTGGAAAATTTCAATTTTTAATTAAATTTCTAAATTTTGATTTAGAACCATCACCTTTCAATTTAACTCGAAATTTTTAATTGAAAACCATCGTCACCTAGAATAAAGAACACTTGAAGAGTACCAATCGATACGTAAGGCGCCGCCGCATGCGCGAATGCGCGGATGTCTACCAATCGATATCGCTCATACCACTGGACACTTTCGCGGTCAAGTGAGTGCACGATGTCTTCTTTGGCGATTTCAGTGAACGAAAAGCGTTACCGTAACGCATATAAAAGTCGTCGAATGGCCGTTTGCCTGTACATATACTGTCCAATGACAAATGGTCGCCATTAAAGCGTCGTATCGATTAGTCATCTCTTGAAAGAGCGCCGGAGACAATAAAACGGAAACGATAAGAAGCGGATGAATCACACAGCAGGCGGCGGCGTCAAATAGCTTGCCGAAGGAAAACGCTCTCAGTTCAGAAAAAACCCCGCACTGTCAGCATTACTTAGCGCTGATTCACCGCAGAATCAATTTCGTCGAATGCGTCGCGGTCGTGCGCAGCGGCTAGCCATGGTGGGCGGTTATCTCTAGAATGAATTTGCCAGCGCAAGGCGAAGAACTGGGAAGCTTTGGATAGAAGTTAAGACCACTAAAGGACTCGAAACATATTTTGACGCGGATATTGGGTCCAGAAAGGGGCGGAGCCTACTCACTCATATAGATCACCACATGCTCGACTTGATCGACTGCTTTGGAAAAATCACTATTTTGCACTGCATCTCACTAGGGTCTTCCGACAATTTTTTCCGCAAAATCAGGAGAAATTTGTACTAGTCGCTAATATGGCCTACATAGGGGAGGAGAGATGCACCAGTCCAATCAGACGGCACTGATCGGGAACGCGTTTCCACTTGTAGGCCGAATTAGCGACTAGTCCTACAAAATAAAACGCAAATTTCTCTAATACTATGGAAAGAACACGATCTAGATCGATTAGTGGTGTAGATCACTTGCCCGCGTTGTTCGACTATTCGGTAAAATCTCAAAAATATTTTGCCGAGGAAATCACAACAGTGCAGCACATCTTCCCACAATGCTTTTAGCCTTTTAGCATCTTTTCTCTGCGAAATTCGGAAAAATGTCACTAGTCGTTAATTTGGCCTACATGGGAGAGGACACCATACCAGTGGACGTGCCAGCCACCCAAAAAGGGTATGTATAGGCGCTGCTCTGATTGGCTGGCGCTCAGACTGTCTGTGCTCTAATTGGCTACGATTAGCTGGCGCATACGCGCTCCCATGTAGGCCAGATTAACGACCAGTACCAAAAAATAGAAGCGGGAGGCTTACACTATGAAGAAAACACAATCTGACCGTGGATTTTGAAACTTCCTCAAGACGACCTCGCTATTCCACACAGAAAGACACGCTCCGCCCATTGCCACGCCCACCATATAAGATGACATTAATTGGATGGCGAAGATTTAAGGTCCTAAAAGGGGCGGAGCGCAGTCAGAAGCGTAGATCACTTACTCTTTGCCTCGGAAAAAATATTTACCCGAAACAAATAACAACATTGCAGCACATCTGATTATGCGCTTTCTAACTTTGCACATTTTTTCGCAGAATTCAGGGAAAATGGCACTAGTCGCTAATATGGCCTACATAGGTAGGAGACACGCATCGGTCCAACCAGACCGTATCGAATGAGCGTGGCAACCAGAAAGGGTCTGTATGAGCTCTGCTCTGATTGGCCGTGACGTGGTTGGTCTGTGCTGTAATTGGTTCCGATCGGCTGTCGCGCTCGCACTGCCTCCATGCAGGCCACATTAACGACCAGTACCGCAAAAATAGATCAAAAATTCCTTTGAGACCAACACTATGAAGAAAGCACGATGTAGCGATGGATTTAAACATCCACTGCCTTTAAACGCCGGCGCTATTCTACTCAAATGAGCGCGCTCCGCCCCCTGCCACGCCTACCGTACACAATGCACATGGTAAAAAACGGTGAGAAAAGCTTGGTTTGGTACAAGTTCTCGTAGAAAGGGAGGATGAAGGCGCTAGGCGGAGATTCTGAAGGCACCAAAGGAGGTGACGGGAAGCCCAACAGACATAGGAATCTACCGTATTCCATAGGCGTCGAGTAGGGTATTCAGACAGTAAGCGACCAGACAAGAAGAGATCGATGAACCCCGACGGAAGGACAGGAGCAAGGGCAGCCGGCCGGCGGTGTCGCAGCCTCCGTGCACCAGTGCAGCAGCAGCAGCGGACCCCGGCAAACCCCGCCCCGACACTACTGCGGCCGCTGACCGCTTTTTGCACCACGCCGACCGAATGGAATACACGACGAAGCCGGCCGCCCGTCCGGCCGGTTGAAGCACCCCCGCCAGAAAAAGGCCTCGAAGCGCCCGATAGGCCGTCGGCCGGTACCTACCGCGGGAGTGGATTAGAGAACCGCCTGGCTGATGCACGAAGCCACCTCATTATTCAAATGGAGATGTCCGTGCTAAGTACGTGCGTCTGTGTGATGGAAAAAATCGATAACGGTCGACCGATCGATGTTATTTGCTTGCTGTCTGAAGCCTTGAGCGATTCTCAGATCAACCGTGAGAAGCCACTTTTCAGACCAATTTGAACACTTTATAAAGCAAACTGGACACTTTTCAAAAATCGATAACGATCGACCGATCGATAATTTTCAAATCGAATTGTACACTTTTCAGAAATCGATAATGGTCAACCGAGCGATACTTTCGGAATCGAACTGAGCACTTTACGAAAATCAATAACGGTCGACCGATCGATACTATTTTGCTTGCTCTGTAATGCCTGCACATGTCGAGCGATTTCCAAACCGATCGTAAGAAGCGGCGATCAATAATGTCGATTGAAATCTGATGCGGCCGTTCCTCTTTGATCGTCGTGGCACTTTGACGGACGCATAGACAGATAAACAGACAGACAGAGGGACTGACGGGCAGATTAGCCACTTTATATATTTTCTTAAAATATATAAAAATGTAAATACAAAATTGCTAATATGTCCGTCATTCTTTTAAACATTTGACGTCAAATTGACCCTTGTTCAACAAAAATCTTAATATCATTTCTTTCAGATTTTAATTCGCCTATCAAATAAATGATTGCATTGATTTAAATTTTTATAAAAATATAATTTTTTGAGGAAAATTTAAAGCTAACTCACGTCGTTCCCGAATTAAGCCGTAAGCCAGGCAAAATTTGATATAATCGATCTTTATTGATTAGCCAGTCCAAAGAGCAGGAAGGTGGCCATTTTTTGCGCCATGCCCTCGTCCAAGACGTAGCGATTTTTATTCAACTGATAATATTTTGCAAAATTTCCGCCCGTATGTAGTTTCACCTCTGTAAACGATAATACAAAAAATTTTAATTAAAAAATGTAAATGTAATTGTAAAAACACACATATCTTCAATTTGATGCTTCAAAGTGAGATGTGTTTTTTTACAATTGTAAGCAAAATTTACACTATCAATCAAATAAAAATCGCGACGAGCTTTTCGAGTGCATGGCACGACCTGGTATTTTAATGCGTAGTATGCCTGACGCCTTGTTGCGCTTTAAAACAAAATTTCATTCACTATTTTCCCAAATAAACAGAAATTTTATAAAATTATTACACACTTTGGGGTAGCTGAACCATGAAATCTCAAAAACCAAATTTTTCTTAAACAAAAATTTTTCTAATCATCCTGGAGGGTGTCCAATTCGATCTGAAAAATGTCCAATTCGACGTGAGAACCATATATCTATCGAATATTGACGGCTAGTCGATCAGTCTAAGCAGTGAAAGTCTTCAAATTCGCTTAGTTCCCAGGTCATGCCGAAAATCAGGCAAAATTTGACAATATTGATCGTTATTGATTGGCCAGTCTATCCTCTTCGCTCACTATAAATTCGTTTCCTCCCCCTCTCTTTCCATTAAAAATTCTCAGGAACATCTACACTCCAATGATCCCTACGGTTATCATTCTCAACAATTTTTATTCGGTCAACTATATTTTCAGAAACTTTCTAAACAAAAATTTTTAACAAAAATTTAAAAAAAATGCAACCAAAGGATAAAGATTAAAAAATAAAATATCTATGTATAGATAAGAACTGCAGCACTCAAAGAATTAACTACTGCATTCAAAACAGGAGAAATGCTAATACATGTATAAAATAGCTACTTCGCCAGTCTGTCCTTCTGTTCATGCGTCGGCGCAAAAATAATGGCACCTCCTGGTCTTTTTCAACAGCTCAGCCGTCTTTATCAGCTGCAGCTCAGCATTAGCCGTTTGATGAGGGCATTATACGAATATTATGAACGCTGGATAGTTTAATCAAGTAGAGATAGCATCAATCAATAATACTGATCAATATAAATACTGATATATTGATCGATAGTACTGACGTGAGATTCTTGCAGAAGTGACTGCGTGACATGGAATTCAAATGAACGAGCTGGCTGGTGGACAGAATTCACAGAAAGTGAACGTTATTCATGGTCAATCACTATTGATTGATATTATCGAATGATATTATCGATTGATATTTTTGATTTTTGCGGACAGGCACCTGTCACCGACAGATTGGCATTAGTTCTTAAAGTGGACTAGATGTAGGGGCTAAAACGCATCAGCCAATCAAGAACGCAGGGCAGACCACAACCAGCGACAGCATCGATCAATAATAATCAGTAATATTGATCGCTATTGATCGACATACCGATATTCTTGCAGAAGTGACTGCGTGACTGAGAGTCACATGCACGAGCTGATTGATGTATAGAATTCACAGCAAGTGAACACTACTCACAGGCCAATCATTATTGTTCGATACTATCGATTTATTATCGATTGATATTCACAACTTACAAGCGGAATGGCACTAGTCGTTGATATGGCCTGGATGTAGAGGCGGGAACGCACCAATCACAACTAAATAGATCACTGACCGCAGTTTTCAAATTTTTCCATCATTTTTCATTTCCGGCGCTTAAATCTGTTCCGCTACTTCTCTTTCCGACAGTGAAATCGATAAATAGGACAAGCCTCGTGCGTTTCCGCAAAAAACGCGCCGGCAATCGCCTTCAACTCTCTCGCCGTCGCTCCGCGGCCGGCTCAGCGCCGCCTGAAAAAGAAACGCCGCCGTAGCTAGGAGAACTTCCAGGGATCGAAGGCGGGTGGGTATGCGTATTCTGAGCTCAGCAGCCGGCCTGCAGATGGCTGGCTGGTGCACAGGCATCTGCTAGGCAGAAACTCGCCGAGCGTGAAAAAGTCCGGCGTCGGGATTTTCCGGTGTCTTAGTGGATCCTGAAGTGATTGATGCCGGTTATGAGGCGCTGGGACATCCGTCAATCTCGCGGCTGCAGACATTGCACACAGATCGACGCGCGAATGCAGAAAAACGAGCACTTGGTCGTGCGTTCTTCTGTCGCACATCTGCTAAGGTCGAACTTGTACTTGGCTCGAGTTCAGGGACTAGTCGGCAGTGTGGCCTACATGGAGAGCGGGGGCGGGGCAGAAGGCAGAACGAAGGGTGATCTCCCCGGCTGTGATTGGCTGGCTAGATTCTGCCCAGATTCGACGTCGAGACCCTCTTCTGGATGCGCCATGCACTTCACTTGGCCAATTCCACCGCCCAGGTAGTTCGTCCCTAACGGCTATAGAGGTGCCTTTACTCCTCCTGATCGGGCCTAAAATGGGCCTACCGCCTAAAGGGCTAGAAGGCCCCGGTGAACCCGTAGAAAGCTACCGTACGCCTCCATCGGCAATGGGTGCAGCCATTCTAATGGGTGTCGGAACACATAGGCTGTTCCGCTGCACGTGATTAATATCAACCCATTAAGTGCAGAAAAATAGCGAAACGGCCGTCGTTTCACGACACACCTCACGGTCTTCTGATGACATCGATTTCTGCACTCCCCCTCTGGGAGACTACGCGGGGCTTTCCATCCATACTACGACTTCCCAGGCTATGTCGCAAATGTGAGCAGCATTGGAAGGTAGAAAATATATTTCATAGCCAATCAGAGCACCGCACCGAATCGGGGCCCACTTCGACTGGCAAACTCGTTAGATGGGTTAATTGGCTGGCGCGCTCCCACTTTTCAATGCTGCCCACATTCACGACAAGAACCGATTTTCCTTCTAAATATGGGATTCAGGGTCGAAGACCCTTGGAGTCAGATATTTAAACACCCAGGGACAGTGGTAGTGGGAAGCAGCGGCCCCTGTGTAAACTGCTCAGCTGTCAGTGTCGGAATTTCTTGAAATTTCAGTGATTTCTGTCCAATGTCGCGAATGTGGGCAGCATTAGGAGGCCGGAGCGCGCCAGCTGATCATAACCAATCAGAGCATCTCGATCGAACACTCGCTTGTTGGCCAATCAGGGCAGCGATTGGACATACGCCCTCTGACTACCAGACTCGTTCGATGCGAGTTGGCTGACTGGCGCGTTTCCCCCTCCCAATGCTGCCCACATTCGCGACTTCGACCGAACTTTCCTTCTCAACCTGGGATTCAAGGACGAATACTCCGGTAATCAGATATTAAAACGGCCCGGAAACCGTGGAAGTAGGAAGCAGCGGCGCCTGCGGAAACTGCTTAGCTGTTATTGGCGGATTTTCTTAGAATTTCATTGATTTCTGGCCAATGTCGTGAATGTGGGCAGCATTGGGAGGCAAAAGCGCGCCAGCTTATTATAGCCAATCAGAGCATCTCGATAGAGCACTCGCTTGCTAGCCAATCAGGGCTCAAGATGGTTAGATGGGGATTGATTGGCTGGCGCGCTTCTTCCTCTCAATGCTGCCCAGATTCACGACAAGAACAGGTTCTGTTTCATTTGACAGTTCACCTGCCCACTTCGCGGAAATCAAGACTCGTCGCAGCCGCCTGCACCTGCGCTGGAAAAAAATCGATTGGAAATTCAATGAGGAGTTTTTACAGAAGGCGATTACGTAGACGGTAATTAGGGTGGGGAATGGAATGGGAAGGGGCGGGGCGGGGCAGCAGGGACGCAAATCGAATTAGGTGCTCCAAGAATGCGCTAGATCTAGAGGAGGTTCACAAATCCCTAGGATAGTGTTGCTACAGCTACAAACGTAAAAAATGGCGAATTCCGCACGAGAAACGACAGAGCCGCCAGGACCACGCCTCCATAGCTATGGCTCCGCCCATACGTCATGAATCCGCTGCGGTCGAAAGACGCTCGAAACGGAGCGGCTCAAAGCCACCTAGGGAGCAAGCGCATTATTCCCTAAATGCCGATCAGATTTTGTTCTTCCGATTAAGAATAGGATCCCGCCCAGTATGAGCAAACTCCGCCCAACTACACAAATTCCTTAAGTGGCTAAACCGGTGACGACAACGGCAGAGATGAAAGCAATCATAGAGGACCTACGTCCACAAAGAAGTCACTGAAGAATCTGAGAATCTTAACGTGAAAGGGGTTCGGTGGACAGGACTCCGCCCACTCCAAACAGAACTCCGCCCATTGAAGCCATGCTCTGCTGTGGAAGAACAGTATTTCTTAAAGTACTTGAAGAGCTCATAAAAGCGGTCTTTTCTATGAAGCCTTAGGACTGCCTGAGCTTACCCGGTAATACTTTTTATTTTTATTTTTATTTTTATTATAACTGTGAACGTCATTATTTAATTATTACTCTTATGATTGTTATTAGTCTTTCAATCTTATTCAGTCATTTTTAGGTGACCACTCGGATTTCATGATCATGATTTCTTCTGATTCGAAACAGCATGCAGAACTCCGCCCACTCTAGTCATAGCTCCGCCCATCAAAAGCGCACCAAAGCAATGCATAGGTTTTGGTAAAAACTGCTCAAGGTACTTTTAAAAGTTAACTATATAGCATTCTTCCACCAACTTCCGCCGCCTACCAAATTTAATCATTTCATTTTAATACATTTTAATAATTTGAAGAACCAAGATAATAACTTTTATGGTTCGTTTCGCCACCTTCCTTCAGACGAACCTTGTAAATTATAACACCTCCCCGGTGGCTCATCAGTGAAGAAAGAGGTGTTATAATTTATTTATTTATTGTCAATATAATAATTTTGTATTTTTATTTTTTAGTTTTCCATATTTTCAACTATTTATTTATTCATTTATTCTATTTTTATGACAGCATTATTTTTTAAATTTTTTACCATAAAACGTTAAAACGAAGAAATTTATAAAATTGTACACATATTTAATTTTAGAAAAGATTTTATTACAATTCGTTTAAGTTTGAAATAATTTTAAAACATTTTTTGTTAAATATTGTTAGTGAAAAATAATAAACTTACAAAATTCTGTTGCTACAGCCACTCTCTTTCTTCTTTCTATATAAAGTAATTCATACTGTGCTCTATTGTACGGTATCAGGATAGATATTGTGATATATGTTATCATTACGGTATTCATTTCATTCTTTACACGCTGAGAATGGAGGTGCTACTTACAAGTGATTCTATTAAAAAATCACTACTTTTTTCAACGTAATTACGATGTTTATTTATTTATTTGTTTATTCAGAATAAATTTATAAGTTCAATGGAAGGAGATGGAAAACTACTTCGAGCTATTTGAGTGTTTTTATAAAGTTTATTGCTTTATTATAGTTATCTAACATGCTGTACTTATATAGTATTTGCCTGTTTTTATTTAGACACTTTCTTATATTTTCGGTAATAAATTCTGTGCTATATCCATTATGTCTAAGTATTCTGTGAAGTTCTCTTATCTTAGTGCAAAAATATTGAAATGTTGAACAGACAGTAGCTATTCTAAGTGTTTCTGTATAAATGACATTATGTTTAATTTTGATTGAAATCTGTGAGTCTACGTGTGGAAACCTATTTACTTTAAAATTGAAAGAATCTGTTTTGTTGTATAGGTTGTTTTCAATTTTATTATTTACGACTTCAATAGTTAGGTCGAGATAGTTACATTTGTATTCACTTTCGTGTGTTTTTTTAAATTCCAATGTGTTTTTATAAACTAAAGTAAGTATGTAATCAATATGGCTTTCTTTGTAATTATGAACTATAAGTATGTCGTCCATATATCTAAAAGGCTTAAACAATTGGTTTCTATTTAAAATTGTATTCTTAGAGTATTCAAATTCAAACATAGACATGGTTAAGTCAGCGAGTAAAGGGCTGAAGTTACCTCCTTGAGGAACTCCTTTATTTTGTTTAAATACTATACTGGCGAATATGCAGTAACTATTTTTCAATAAGTAGTCTATTAAATATAAAAGATCCGTTATATTATAATACCTATATTTATTATTTTGAGTTGAGTTATCAGTATAGAAAGTTTTATATCCATTACAGGCTATGAAATTTTTTCCAGAATTTTTGAAGCAAAGAATAATAAGATTTTTCATTTTTTCCATTATAACAGTATGAGGCATGCTAGTGAACATGTCTGTAAAATCAGCGGAATACAATTTAACATTATCTGCGTCAATACTTGCTAGTTCTGGTGTTATGTTAGAATTTTTGATAGCCCAATATGTTTTAATAGACCTTGTATTACTAGCTACGTTATTGGCGTAATTAATAAAGTGTGTTTTTAGAAAAGTAAATATACAACAAAGTTCTAGGGCTAAGGGCTTAACACTGCTATTATATGCCCCGGTAATAAATCTAAATTTCACAGGGTCTTTATGAAGTTTAGGCAGTGAATAAATAATTGGTAAATCTACATTTGAATCTACGCTTAATTTATTTCTTATTTGGAATTGTTGATGCTTTTCTATTATGGGCAGCTTATTAGAAACGTTCAAATTAACATATGTATTATTAGTGTTACTGTTGTTAAAGACATCATTTTCGTTATCATATGTAATTCCCATTTCTTTCATTAGGTTAAGTATGTAAAATTTTTTGCAAATAATACCATAATTATTGCTTGCTTTATCCAATGGACAAAATATAAAATCTTTTTGTAGTCTTTGTATTGTATGGTACGGTATATAAACTTTATTACTAATGTTAATATGACTTAGCAATGGTTTTATTTTGTTTCTGTATTCTATTGCAAAGAAATTGTTCAATTGGTTCTTTTGGTCTGTCGAAATTCCATGGGATCTACTTATGTGATTAATAACTTTTTCGACAGTGGATTTATATGTGTTATGCACTATATCTCTGGTGTAACCTATTACTGGTCTATATTTTGTGCCTTTTACCATAATTTCTTTCAAGTGTTGGTGTTCTATAATGTTTAGATTACCTGTGATAATATGACAATGAGTAGTGTCAATGAATGAGCTGTATTTACTTTTTTCTGTTTTACATATGCATTCTCTATTGAGTATATCTTTATAACTTTCAAGATTTGCGTTTTTTAGAAATTGATTATAGTTGAAAATAGTAGTAGATATAGGTCGCTTATAGGTATACACTACTCTGAAAGGAATAAATTCTTTTGTGGAGGTACTTCTGATTATTTCTTTAACTTTGCTGCTGTTGAATATTTTATTAAAGTTAATACGGTCAAAAATATCACCTTTATATTCCATGTCTACATAATTAAATAATTTTTTTTCTACTTGTTTGATGTTATTGTTTGTATTGTATTTTATATGTGTCAGCAAGCACAGAACAATAAGCTTAGTTTTTTGATTAACATTGCCAAGGAAGTCTTTACTTAAACTGAGATTAACAAGTGTATCCAAATTTTGTTTATTTAGCATCTTGATTTTGTTATAAACTTCAAAGACTTTAATGTTTTCTTCGTTACTGAGATATTGTATAAATTGGTTTGTATTATAACAATTTTTGTTTTTACTTCTTCTTTTACTTCCTCTATTTGTTCTATCTTTTACAATCTGAAGTGAGTAAAATGGATGATTTGTTTTATAATCAAGTGGATTAATTATAGAAGATATATTTCCATAGCCTTTTATGTTGTCATTAAGACCAAATGGATAAGCACTATTTAGAAGTTTAATCCAAAATAATTCTTTGTTAAATAATTTGTTTTTGTCTATGTTTTCTTCTAAGGCGTCTAAAACTGTAAACTTTGGAATTGACCCACATTGATGAAAATGTTCATAGAGTGGAGTGTATTTCTTTTTGTTATTAGTGTAATAAATGTGCTCTCTGATTCTTTCTTTTAATGATCTAGTAGTTATTCCGACATATTGAAGCTTACAAGAGTCGAAACTACTCGATTTTTAATTTCTTTCGCTAATTTTCCGGGAACAAAAAAAGTGCGCATATTTCAAAGCGTAGATGAAAATCCTAAAAGCAGACAAAAGATGACTCTTCAGTCATATTCCCATAAAAATGTGGGAAAAAATATAAGAAACCTATATGAAGTCCCGCCCACTGTTGCCATAGCTCCACCCACTAGCCATTACGGCGTTTCGATATCCATAGTTGCTATTACTCTATCGCTAAATTCGCTCTGATTGTCTAGGTGGGCTTAATCGCATTCAGTCATGGTGGGCGTGGTCGTGGCGAATGTGGGCGTTGCCCTGGTCGGCCGATCTGCTAATTTTCAGCGATTGCGGGACGCCTTCAAGACGTGGAGCCCTAACACCGCCCCGTTGGTCTTCACGGAATTCGAGACGGCATGACCCAGATGTGGGTCACACGCCCACATGATGATCCTGAGGATCAGTTTCGAGCGGGAAAAAACGCTCCCGCAAGCGGCAAAATCGTTGGTGTCCTTAATCCGTCACGCAAAGCAACGGCGCAAAATAGATGGGCCGCCGTCGGTCTCTTAATTACGGGCTCCATTTACGGCCTGTTCTGATGGGATTCGCAGCGAAATGGTGCCACGACCAAGCGCTTCAACGATTTCGTAATGGCCTCAGCGGCGGTTTCTATAGCGATTCCGATGGCATTCAGTTGTTTTTTTCAGAAGGTGATTCATCATCGGAGGCCGCCGACGTCTTCATGCCTAGTCAAGCGCTCGTCGCGCTCCACGTCCATTTCGACCAGAAAATGCCGGCAAAGGAGGGAGAGCGAGGGACGTGGCCAGGAAAGCCGTCGGGCCAGATCTCGGTTACGTTACCCTCCGAGCATTAGATTATACCTAAAAGGTTAAGGGGGGGGGGGCAAAAAGGTGACCAAAAATGGGAGAAAAACAGTAAAAATATCGGCAGCATAGGACACCGCCCACATTCGCCAGCGCCACGCCCACCGTAGCTGAGTGCTGCTAGTGGCGACCAAGACAAAGTTACTGATTAAATAGAAGCCGAAGCCGCTGAAACCACAGCTCCGCCCACTAGCTGCTAGACCAGCCCTACGGGCCACAGGGCGGAGCTGTGGCTTCAGTGGGCGGGATTCTGATTGCTTCAGGATGTTGCTATAAGCAAAACATCGATTTCTAATATAGTCTTGTTGATTTCTCGCTATTTTCGAAAAGTTTAATATAATTTGATTCATGTCGCGAATGTGGGCAGCAGTGGGAGGTGATGGAGTGCCGAAAACCGAAAAGAGCAGCGACTGAACACGGCCAATCAGAATGCGGACCGTACAAGTACTCACTGAATGGCACGCCATTTGCGCGATTAGGTTGGCAAACGCGCTCCCTGCCTTCAATGCTGCCCATTTTCGCGACATGAACCATGACATAATAATAATAAATAATAACAATAATAATCCTCCCAAAATGATCATAAGATAAACATCAGTTTCCTGGAAACGAAGCGCTTCTAAGGACGCTTCTCGCACACCTTTTTTGTGCAACTCTACACTGTAGCATGGCGCCGATGGGCGGAGCTCTGATAACAGTGGGCGGAGTCCTGTTCATTCGCCATCTTTTCCTGTTTTGACTCAAATTTTCTTTAAATTCTTCGTGAAAAGAGGTTTCTACGAGTGTTTTCGGCAATTTCACAGTTTTTATTTTGTGGCCAAAACCATTGCAGACCGACTAGGACGAACAGACTGCTTCGAACTCGCCGAGTCCCATCTAGCGGCCGAATTCTCGTCTATCTGGGTCTAGAACCTCGTCTACGGCGCCGCCTCCACTGGGGATGAGGCCGTTGAGCGTAATGGAAGCCTTTATGAGCAGCTTCGGAGCCGTTCGACCACATTACGCGCGGCGCATTCCCCAAGACACAGCTGCGTTCCGGACGAGCACCCGGGCCGCCGGCAGCTATTTGAGGTTGCGCTGTTGCGAAAATAATGGCCGATTTACTTGTTCATAGTAGTGAATGGTTCGCTAGCCCACGCCCACTTCATACAAACACAATATCCACGATTTCAAACAATTTTGAGAAATCTATTTTTTATTTAACTTTTACATAATTTTGTATTTTTTGTTATTTTTATTATTTTTATTTTGAAAAATAATTAAATGCTTAGTTAGATAAACTTTTAGGCATTTCGTATCCTTTGCTATTAATTCTTAGTGGACAAAGAAAAATGAAAAAAAATTATAAAACTGCTCAATATATAACAATATATAAAAATAAATATTACCTAAAAATAATAATATAAAGAAAATGAATAATAGTAAATAAATAAGTAAATGAATAAGTAAATACAAAGATTTTAGTGAACAGAAAAAAATGTAAAAATTTTATAAAAACTTCTTAATATATAACAACATATAAAAATAAATATTACATAAAAAATAATATAAAGCAAATATATAATAGTAAATAAAACAGTGAATAAATAAATAAATAAATAAATAAATAAATAAATAAATACAAAAAACGAAAAGTTTCTCCTAAAACTTAATGTAGTGAATAAAAATGAATTTTAAATTTAATTAAATAATTAATTAATTTTTTTTTCAATTTCTGCTGATAAAAGAGAAGACGATCGTCCACAATAGCTTATTATTCTTATATTTATTCACTTTTAATTTTAAAGCTCACAGGAATGAATGTGGCTCAAAATTCTATAAATACAACAAATTATAAAAATTTTCAACGTTTTTTCATAAAAAATTCCTGCATAGGTGGGCACTGAAGAAGGAAACAAAATAACAGCCAATAGCACATATAAGTGAATACAAACGAAATGGTAAATAAAAAATAATGATAAATTGGTAGTTTTATTTACTTAGTAATTTTTAGCACGTAGTTAACGTACAATAAAAAAATGAAATAAAATTAATTTTAATTGTTTAAAAATTTTGTGCCTATGAAGACAGATTTTCGTTCAAAATACCTTATTCTTATACTTGTTCACTTTTAATTTCAGGGAAAAATTCGAAGCAAAGAGTTTAGCTAAAGATTCTATAAATACAATAAATGCTTCAGTAAAATTTCAGCATTTTTTTCCAAGAGAAAATCTTGCAAAAGGTTGCAGCTGTTCCATTCGGATTTACTCCAGATGCTCCAGATGTTATTACAGCGCCTTCTCTGGATTTTTTTTGTCAACAAAAAACGCAAAAACAAAAAACTCTTTCGATGAAAAAATAATAACAAAATAACAAAAATAAAGAAAAATATCAAAAATAAACGCAAAAACTGGAAAATTCTTCTGATAAAAAAAAATAAAAAAATAAACGAAAGATGGATTTGACAATGACGTTTGACTTGAAGTTAATTTTCTAAAGTCTTCTGTTGCCGTAAAAATACTGATAAAAACACAGCTCTGTTCAAAATGGCTTATATTTATGGGTTTTTCCTTATATTCATTCATTTTTTATATTCTATTATTATATATAATCGCACTGAACCTCAGAACTGGAAGGCGAGAATTTGGCTGAAAATTCTGTAAATACTGTATGCATCAGAATTTTTTTTTCTAAAAAAAAACCTGCAGAAGGTTGCAGCTGCTCGAATCAGATTTACGTGCTTTAAATATCATTACGGCGCCTTCTCTGGATTTTTCTTGTCAACAAAAAATGAACACAAAAAACGAAAAAGTTCTTCCTATGAAAAGATGAAAAAAGTTATGACAGTTAAAAAATCGATTAACTCATTTGAATTTTGTTTCTGTAAAGTTTTCTGTTCCCGTTAAAACACAGATAAAAATAAAAAATATGATAAAAAAGCCTTGTTCGATGTAATTTATATTTATGAGATTTTTCCAAATATTTATATTCAGTTTTTGTTCTTAAATTGATTCTCCTTGAATCTCAAAACAGGAAAAGAAGAATTTTTCTGATAATTCGATCAATTTCTTTTACTTCGGAGAAGCTTTTTTTTCAAAAAAAAAATCTGCAAAAGGCTGCAGCTGCTCCCATCAGATTTACGTGCTTTTGATATTATTACGTCGCTTTCTCTGGATTTTTTTTGTCAACAAAAAATGAACACAAAAAAACGAAAAATTCTTTCTATGAAAAAATGAAAAAAAGAAATATGAGATAACATTGGGAAATTTTAGGATAAACAATAAATCGAATAACTAATTCAAAATCAATTTTTAAAGCTTCCTGTTGTTAAAAAAAACATGATTAGAAAACACAGGTTTGCTCATGAAGGTTTACGTTTGCGAGCATTTTCCTTTCATAATTTTTTTATATTTTCTACCCTTATAAAATAAAAGAAAAGAATAAATAAATAATAAATAATAAATACCATTATCATATCAATATCATTTTTACCCTTATAAAATAAAATAAAAGAATAAATAATTAATAAATAACAAAATAATTTTTTACTCTTATAAAATATACTCTTTACTTTTTTACTCGTTTACTCTTACTATTGATCCGCCTTTAATCTCAAAACTGGAAATGAAGAATTTGTCCAAAAATTCTACAAATACCGTGTACTTCAGAAAATTTTCGTCGTTTTTTTTTCTAAAAAAAACCCTGCAAAGGGTGCAGCTGCTCTCATCAAATTTACGTGCTTTCAATCGCGAATGCCTGACAAGAACACCTCAATTCGTCGCCCTTCTGAGAAGCGGTTTCGAAATCGGAATCGCCTTCAACGAATTGGCCCCTCTGGACCTGAACGGCGTGTGTTCCAATTCGGTTGGCACCACTTGATCGACAGCTTCAGCGCGAACAACCACCCCAACAACAACAACGACAACGGCAGCGGCAGCAGGGCCTCTCGTAGGCGCGGCCTTAGGCCACTCTTCGCCAGCGGCAATAACAAAAACAACGACGAAAAATCGTTTGAAATCGTGAAAACAAGCCGTATGACTCACGTAGGATTTCACTTCGGTCATCTTGGCACTGGAATTGGCTTAGCCTGAAAAAATGGAACTGTAGATCACAGCGACGGGTCCCACACGGAAACCTGACGACGACGCGAGACAGAATGGGGAGCAGAAGGAACAACGGAGATGAGGAGGACATAATCCTTTGAGAAATAATGGAAAAACAGCATCGCTAGGCGCGACTGCTGCCACGCAACGGCGAAAATGCCTATATGTCGAACGAAGGGGCCTCAGGAAACGGTTGAAAGGGAAAATCGGTACTAGTCGTTTATATGGCCTACATATGGAGGAGACGGGAACGCGCATTCGATTTGGTTTAACAGTAGTCAATTTCGGTCTTAAACTCTCCTGCTCTATTCATGGAGCCATAGGCAGACACAGTGAATTTCCGGCACTAGTCGTGAATAAGGCCTACATGTGGAGGCGGGAACGCACCAGCCAATCACAAAAAATCAGAGCGCCGAGCCTAAACGCCTCTCTGGATGTCACGACCCTCTCGATTCGGTAGAACATTTCTCGAATTTTGTCTTGATTAATGAAAGACAGGCATTAATGGCGAATTTCCGGAACAAGTCGTGAATGAGACCTACATGGGGGTAGGGGCGGGTACGCACCAGCCAATCACGGAAAAGCAGAGCCTCAAACGCACACGCTGAAATGAATCTGAATCTAATCGAGATCTAAATGACACGCCCGTTCCTCCGCAAATTTTCTCCTGAAGCGCTCACTAAGAGACCAGACGTCATTTACAGCAAATTTCTGGTGCTAGTCGTGAATGCGGCCTACATGTGAAGCGGGGGGGGGGGAGGTGCACCGGATCAATTAGACTATATCGAACGTGCACCCCAGCCTAAAGCGGCGATGCACTATCGGCGCACTGATCGCTGGCTGGAGCGCGTTCCGTCAATGCTCTGATCGATTGTGATTGGGCGGTGCGGCCCCGCCTCCTCCACGCAGGCCACATTAACGACAAGTATCTATCCTAGCATTAGAACCGCATAGTTCATCCCAACACTCATCCTAGAGCTCGTCAGGTTGAGTTCGACTCTCATCTAACCCACGTGTATGCTAGACAAACAAAAAATCCGAAATTATACCCAAAAATCGTTTTTAGACCGCATGCCCCGAGAGTAAAGCAACCCACGCTGGGTTAGCCTGTTTTTGTCTTGTTGTCGCCAATATTTTCTCAATTTTAACAGAAGTCTAAATGTGTGGTAGTGCAGTCGGAGGGGGCGCCGGCGGTTGCGCACATTCCGAATAGAGGTCTTCATGCAAGCCCCGCCCAGGCCAACAAACCGCCCATGCTTTCGATGTCAGTGAATTGAATATTCAAACTGTATCCACAACAGCTAGTTGGAGAAGAATGCATGGCGCACCCCATACATAGTGACTGACACCGTCCTTTATCCTTTCTATATGCTTATTCAATACCATTAAAAGAAGAGCACAGATGTTTCGGTCCTAGTCGTGAATGTGGGCAGCACTGAGGGCGGACACGTAACAGCCAATCAGGGAGGCCGCATCGAATTCGCGTGCTGGCGAGGTGAGGGGATAGGTACCTTAATTGGCTGACGCGTTCCTAGTTCCCAATGCTGTCCACACTGACACCCTCCAACCTCACAATGCTGCTCAAGTTCTGGACATGGGCCGATTTTACTAATAAAAGTGCGTCTCAAAATCCACTTTTCATCTTTTCCAATTTTCCTGACGTTGTCAAAGTGGACCAAAACGTTCACGCTTCACGTAGAAAAATCATAACCTGAAGAATACCGATTTTCGGTCCTAGTCGTGAATGTGGACAGCACTGTGGAGGGGATGCTCCGGCCAGGTTGGCTATGATTGGTTGACGCGCTCCCACCTCACAATGCTGCTCACATTCGCGACATGGGTCGATTTTCCTCATTAAGTGTGAATTTAAAAATCAACCTTTCAAGTTTTCGTTCTTTCTGACGTTGTCAAAATGGACCAAAAACATTTGTGGCTTCAAAAATGCACACGCAGTGGAAATGCTGAAAAGGACCAATTTTACTGGCTTTCCTTCATCAATAATTTTGTATCCAATGGCAGGAAAAATGGTTGATTCAGAACGTTCTCGGTTTTTAATGGCATTTGAATACATTACTGAAAGCGATGAAAAATAAGAAAACGAGGAAATTTTGGAGAAAAAATGATATTTCCAGATCTCAAAAAGGCCGACAGACTGGAAAATTGTCTGCGGCCGCCACCGCAGTCGGGGAAGATGAATAGGGAAGCCCTGGAGACGTCGGGGAGGGTTCAGCGAGAAGAGAGCGCGACCAGCCAGGCGGCTGAAAAAAATGGCCACCCCCCTCCCCCGCCCGACGGCCGCCACCCGCACTCGCCACCCGCACTCGCCACCCCGACGACGACGACCACTGTACAGCGCCGGCCGGCCGGCCGGCCGGCAATTTCGGGGCGCGAGAAGAGTAGTGAGTGACGGGGCGGCAGCGATCAATACGTATGGAACCAATGGAGCGTGCAGACGAGACAGTAGCGGTAAACAGTAAATAGTCAACAACAAACACACAGGGGACTAGTAGAACGCCGCTGAAAACACTCGCTTGCAGCGGCTCTATTGGAGCCAATTATCGATCGAACAGAAGCTGCAAAATGGGCGGGCCTAAGCAAAACAACCCCCGGACACAAGTGTTACACTCATCCGAGTGATCGGTGGAGACTTGTGGGGCTACTTCGGAGTTCAGCTGAGGTAAACAACACTTCACGCCCTGGGAATGTGGCCATCAAACCGCTATGGAGAACAGTTGTGGCGAGGTCAGCTCTGAAACACCTAGCGGTGAACTGCGGATGAACTACCGGTAAAACTCGTCCGCAATTCGCCGATAGGTGACAGCGTTTTCACCCACTGTTGACCGACTTTCCCCAGTAGATCAACGGAATTTTAAACAAGAGCGTTTTCAATTTGTTTCGCGTCCAACATCAGCGATGTGACGCTCTAAGCAACTACACAAAAGACACGTCACCTTACGTCTCCGCCTTAAGTCACCATACCAATTCACCCGCCGTTGACCGCCAGAAGTTTCAGATCCACCAACAAATGGACAACATCTGTGGTGAGGACACCTCTGGAACCTCCCGGTAAAACTCGTCCGCAATTCGCCGATAAACGACAGCATTTTCACCCACTGGTGACCGACTGCCCCCGGTAGATCAAAATGGCTTCCAGAAGAGCTCCCTCAATTTGTTTCGCGACCAGCATCAGCAATGTGACGCTCTACGCAATTACACAAAAGACGCGTCACCTTACGCCTCCGCCTTAAGTCACCTAACCTATTCACCCGCCGTTGACCGCTGGAAGTTCCAGAAGAATCAACAATGGAGAGCAGCAGTGGTGCGGTCAATTCTGAAACAACACCTAGCGGTCAACTGCGGATGAACTCCCGGTGAAACTCGTACGAAATTCGCCGCTAGGTGACAGCATTTTCACCCACTGGTGACCGACTTCCTCTGTGGCTCAACGAACCCGCCTCTGAGTGTGCGCCATGCCTTCGTTTTTTCACGGAGCAATGGTAAGCATGCGTTTTAGGGCGAAAAACGCCAGAAAGCGATAACTCGAAGCCAGAGTTGAGCATAGGGAACTCATTGGACGGTTCCTTCAAAGATTCTGATGACTCGCTACGTCAAACCTACGCTAATAGCAGGAAGCCCTATGGGTTTGTCATACCGAGACGTAATCGGGTAACCTTACGGCGGCTTCTAGTCGTTTACAGGTCCTACACGTTCCAAGAATCCTTCACGGGTTGGATTTCATTCTAGGCTTCTACCAACCTGAAAGAGCAACACCTCACAGTTATACCGTAGGACTTCAAGGGTATGATGGGGGAAGGGAGAAACATACCCACGATGTCGCATTCGTCCTTATACCACACCCAACCATCTCAATGGGTATACTGCTAAGTGAAGGCTACTCGACGACGTTTGTGAGCATTTCCCCACACCCACGAGGGTTTCTTTACCCTTACCCTATAGCGAAGCAGCCTACACCCAAACGCGCCAAGAATACAACACACAGCTGTTTGGTAAGAGACGGAACAAACGCTGGAAGACGCCGTAGTCCTGGGCTGTTTCAACAGGAAACTCGGCACCACCCTGAAGGATCTGAGCTATGAAAGTCACACCCCCCCCCCCCCCCCACCCGTCAGTAATGCACTTCCTGTACGTCATAGGCGCCGTTACGGTGTCTTCTGAGGTCATAACCATCAATTGAATGGCAGCGCTATTGCATTACACGAGCAGAATGCCTCCACGAAGTGACTAAGCATCTGAAATGGAATACGTGACGAATCCGAAGTCGAAGCGCTTTGAATGGCGATTCTGGTTAACAGGCAGAACGCAAGGGTTGACGCTCTTTGTATCCCTCGAATGCAGAGAACTCACTGGAACACTTTGGCCCATGACAGGGCTGAATGGAGTCATTGTGCGATGCCTTGGTTCGGAAAACAGAAGTCAGAAGGCCGAAGACCACCTCGGAACGCCGCACTCCGGCTGAGTCAGCTCAGTCGGGTACTGGTGAAGATTCCAGCGAAATCCGCCCATACTAAAGTCGCAATTGTAGACCATACCGAGGAACACATCTCCAGAAGAAGATTCCCCTGTTCAGAAGACGTCCTCAGAAGAAGAGCAGCGCAACATAGGTTATGAAGCGCAGACCTATGAGGGAGATAACGCCTCGTGGATCCTTCATCGAACACAAAAATGTAGGATTGTGGCTGGTCTGGACGTGGGGGTGTCCAATAGGGGTCTACATAGCTTCTAAAGATTCGGAAGACATTACCGCACCCAACTAGGGCAGACGCACCCTCGACAGCGTCGTCACTTTGAAACGAGTTTCGCTACGGTGCCTATTGAGGCAATGGAATAGCTGGCCTTGGGGCGCGAATTTGGTAGTGGAGCACTCTTTCTTCCATCCAATCATTATTATTAGAGAAGTCGAGGTGCAGGCTATTCAGATCAACATAAAGCGTCCACGAAGCCTCCATGGAACCAGATCCTTGGGAGGATCGCTGACAAAGCTGGGGGGGGGGGCATATTCTCGAGAAGGAATTTGGCTACGATGCCTTGTGTGACAGAGAATTACTTCACTGTGGAGCATAAATTTGGCAGCGGAGCAGACTTTATTCGACTCACTGTGCACCTGACTTACACGAGCGAGTCCCAATAGACCACTCCTGATCGAATGTTCCTTTGAATATTGAAGAAAACGTGCTTCAAGAATGATATCGCGCTCTGCTCGAACTAATCCTTCGCCACACTAGACGTCTTAACAAAACTCCACTAAAAATAGGTCAAGTTCACAAAACTTTGTTCACGATATATGTCGCCCTAATAGATACCACTTTCTCGAAACATCACTTGAATTAGTAGCTCCAACGGAAAAAAGAGTGCTCCAAATCCACGCACGCATCTAGCGCTCGAGTGCGAACTACTCCTTTGCCACAATAGGCATCATAGCAAAAATGAACTTAAAACGGAGCAGAAAACCTATAAACGAAATGCTTTGCTGAAGAACCTTCTGTGCGCTAAATCCTGCTTGAATAAGGAGCTCACGTAGAAGAAAACGTGCTCCAAGGACAGATACCGCGCTCTGAGCGAACCATCTTTTCTCACACTAGGCATCTTAGCGAAATTCCACTGAAAGCAGATCAGAAAACCCTATAAACGATATACGTTGCTGATGAACATTTTCGCTGATTGACTACTGCTTCGATCCACGGATCTCCCTCGATAGAGAGCCTTGGGGCTCTCTTGTTAAGAGGGATCTCGGGCCGCTTGTCGCAGGGCCACGTGGCGCGTCCCCGGGTGGTGGATAGGGGAATTAAACGCGAACCAAATGCGACCGTGTACTGCCCAGAGACGCAGGTGGGATGCAGGGGATGGACTCCTTGCTCCTGCTGTGTCGGGTCGACGCGTTCCTTGTGCGTGGGAGCGGCATGTTCGTGCACAGTGTGCGTGGATGTGTCCGTGACTGTGCGGATTGTAACTGTGTCGGCTCGGCCAAAAGCTTGCACTCGGTAGACTGGGAGTACATGTAAGGCGATTCGAGGCCGCCTTAAGTCTCGCCCCGTCCCTTCGGGCAGTCTGGCTGGCTGCCCGGAGTACCCCGCCCGCACGACAGAGCCTGACTAGCTACCCGTGTTGTATTCCAGTCAAACACAGCAGCACTAAAGGGCCTCATTCCCCTGACCCCGAAAGAGCCCCCATTTCTGCAGCGATGGGAAGGACGAGTACGGAGAGGCTGCTAAAATCTCAGGGCCTAACCAGGCTGCGCAAACTGAGAAGGACTAGGATGACGATCTGTACTTACAACGCCCGCACGCTTGCGTCCGAAGCATCCGTCGAGGACCTGATGATGCAAGCCAGGAAGATCAAGTACGACGTCATCGGACTGACCGAGACGAGAAGACACCACCCCCTACACGCCGCCTACGACTCCGGAGAAGAACTGTTCCTCGGAACATGCGACAGCAGAGGAGTAGGCGGCGTTGGTGTCCTCGTCAACACGCACATGGCCATGAACATCGATTCGTACGAGTCTCTGACTAGCCGAATCGGACGTCTGCGACTGAAGCGATGTGGCTCCGTGCCAGCCTTGACTGTGTTCGTCGCGTATGCCCCAACATCCGACTACGACGACGAAGACGTCGAGGCCTTCTACGTGGAGCTGGAGAAGTTCTATAAGGAAGATCACACCTTCTACAAGGTGATCGTCGGCGACTTCAACGCCAAGATCGGGCCACGAAGGTCGCCGGAAGAACTTCACATCGGAACCCACGGTTTGGAGTGGAACGAGCAAGGTGAAAGGCTGTCTGAGTTTATCATGTCGACCAAGACCATCCATGGAAACTCGCAGTTCCAGAAGCCTCCCTCCCTACGATGGACCTGGGAATCCCCCGGTGGCCAGTTCCACAACGAGATCGACCACATCATCTTCAATCGCAAGTATTGCCTGACCGATGTCTCCGTTGTCCCCAAGTTCTACACGGGATCGGACCACCGCCTCCTTCGCGCGAGGTTCCGCTTTTCGCGTCAAAGAGAGAAGGCCGCGAAGTTCAAGAAGAGGAGTCCCAGAACGACCATCAACTGGGATCTCTACACCTCTCTTGTCGGCCTTTGGGAAGATGCCGTCATGGACAACGTCGACGAGGAATACGATCGCTTCGTGCACCATCTCCACGATAGTGCTAAGGGAGCCGAGAGCTTGAAGACCACCAAGAGACGCCTGTCTCCGGAAACTCTCGAGCTGATACGCCAGCGTGGAGCAGCACGAGCGTCAGGCAACTACCAACTGACGTCCGAGCTTGCAAAGCTATGCAGAGCGGCGATAAAGGAAGATCTCAAGGAGAGAAGGGCGGAAGTGTTGGCTGAAGCAGCAGAGGCAGGGCTGAGCATTCGCAATGCACGCCGGAACTTCGCCAACTTCAAGACCAAGATGACCGCTCTCCGACGTCCTGACGGAACCATCACCTCTTCCAGAAGGACCATGGAGAAAGTCATCCACGACTTCTACTCCGATCTCTTCGATAGCCACGTCCACCTGCCCCCATGCCATCTTCCGCAGGATGGATGCGTCGTTCCCTCTGTTCTCCCTTCCGAGATCCGACACGCCATCTCGTCGGTGAAGAAACGTACAGCACCCGGTTCTGACAGGATCAGAGCTGAACACCTGAAGAACCTCCCGCCCTCCCATCAACACCCTGGCGCGGCTCCTCACACGCTACCTGTCCGAATGCAAGGTTCCATCTCAGTGGAAGACCAGCAAGACCGTTTTGCTGTACAAGAAGGGAGACGTGCACGACATTGGCAACTATCGCCCGATCTGCCTGTTGTCCGTAGTCTACAAGCTGTTCACTCGAGTCATCCTGAATAGGATTAGTAGAACGCTGGACGAAGGACAGCCATGCGAACAAGCAGGATTTCGGAGAGGATTCAGCACGATCGACCACATACACACCATTACGAAGCTCATCGAAGTGTCGCGGGAGTACAAGCTGCCGCTGTGCCTTACGTTCATCGACCTGAAGAAGGCATTCGACTCCGTCGAGACTGAAGCGGTCATGGAAGCCCTGCTCACCCAGGACGTTCCTACTCAGTACATCAGAGTTCTTCGAGAGTTGTACAGTGGATTCACGACCAAGATCTCACCATTCTACAACGACGTCGTCATTGACGTGAAGAGAGGGGTTCGACAAGGGGATACCATATCCCCGAAGCTCTTCAGCGCCACCCTCGAAAACGTCATGCGCGAACTAGAATGGGAAGACATGGGAGTGAAGGTCGACGGCCGGCAACTACATCATCTTCGCTTCGCTGACGACATCGTGCTCATAACCCCGAGCATCAGTCAGGCGGAACGAATGCTGGCCGACTTCGATCGTGTATGTGGAAGCGTTGGACTGCAGCTGAATCTTACGAAGACGATGTTCATGAAGAACGGATGGGTTTCTGATGCCCCATTCTCGCTCAACGGAACGAACATCTCCGAATGCTCCAGCTATGTGTATCTGGGTCGCGAAGTCAACATGACCAACGACCTAGCACCAGAGCTGAGCAGAAGGAAACGAGCGGCTTGGGGAGCTTTCCAGAGCGTCGAAGAAGTCGCGAAGAAGACGAAGAACGTTCGACTCCGTGCCCACCTATTCGACTCCACTGTTCTTCCTGCCCTAACATACGCCTCAGAGACCTGGGCTATACGACAGCAGGATGAACACGCGATCAGCGTCGCGCAGCGTGGAATCGAGAGGACGATGCTCGGAGTGACACGACTCACGCAAGTGAGAGAAGGCCTCCGGAGTTCCGAGCTTCGCCGACGTTCGAAGATCAGAGACGCTGTCGCATGGGCCAAGTCGTCGAAAATTAGGTGGGCCGGCCACGTAATGCGATTCGCAGACACCCGCTGGACGAGAGCCGTCACAGATTGGATTCCGCGGGATGTCAAAAGAACACCAGGACGCCCACCAACGCGTTGGTCGGACTTCTTCGTGAAAGCCCTGAACGACCGATATGACGCTCTTCGTGTCCCTCGAGCGAGGAGGATCCATTGGACCACTCTGGCACGCGACAGGGACGAATGGAGACGCTGCTGGCGCCCGCTCGAGCAAGTCGATGATCAACGGGACGACAGGTGATACAGGTGATACAGGTGACTACTGCTTCGATTAGTTGCTCCAACGAAGAAAACGTGCTCCAAATCTGCACATGACGCTCTATCGCCAACTATTCCGTTCTCACAATAGACGACGTAGCAAACCTCCAGTAAAAACAGATAAAAACACTTATCAAGGATATATGCTGCTGATAGATCTTCTCTGATAGCAATGCTGCCCCGATTAGTAGATCATACGAAAAAAACCTGCTGAAAGCACAGATATCGCGCTCTGAGCGAACCATTCCTTTCTCGTACTAGGCATCTTGGCAAAACTCCACTAGAAACACGTCCGAAAACCCTATAAACGATATATGTTGCAGGTGAACCTCCTTTGCTCGAAATTCTGCTCCGATTACCAACGGAAGAAAACGTGCTCCAACTCCATGCATGACGCTCTGACGCAAACTATTCCTTCGTCACAATAGACTTCGTAGCGAAAGTCCATTAAGAACAGATCAGAAAACTCTACAAACGGTGTACGCTACTGATACACCTTCTTTAAACGGAAAACTGCTTCGATTAGTAGCTCATACAGAAGAAAGCGTGCTCCAAGCACAGATATCGCGCTATGGCTACTCCGTTGCCACAATAGACTTCGTAGCGAAACTCCACTCTAACGGGACGTACAGGCAAGTATAGGAGTCAGATGAGTTTCGAGAAGTATAGGACGCTCACTATGCCCAATCCTACGTTGAAACTCAACCAACTCAGCTCAGCGGCAAGCAAGAAAGACGTCAGACCTACCTGACAGCGGCGGCCGGCGCGAACTGCCAAGGTCGTGACGGACGGGAGGTGGTCGCCGGCATGAAAAACATCAACGAACTCGCTGCTAACAGCAGGAAATTAGGACAATGGTCCTCTCGATGAGCATTAACCTCAAAAGGGGGCGTCTTAAGAGGTCCGTGTCGATGCACTCCTCTCGGAATGCGCCATGTCTTCGGCACTTCTCCCTGGTGCAAACTGTGGCGATTATCTATAGAAAAAGACTGGTCATGCAGCGTGCGGTCTCGTTTTGAATCAGCGATTCAAGTTTGAATTTCAGAGGACAGGGCTGGGCCATTAGCGCTTATGAAAGGTACACAACGTCGGAGTCACTTGCCCCAGACAGCCTGTCCCGCCCGACGGGATCGGGGGCGCTCCATGCGAATCGAGCCGAAGCGCAAACATTTCTCAACAAGAACATCGACGAGCACTTTCCGTCGTATCAAAACATCATCGGCTTTCAAATCGGCCGATGGCCACCTGTTTTGACGGGCCGGCTGATATTTTGTCGACAATGACCTATGGAATCTGTTCAGCGTTCAACAGGCCGCTTAACGGAGGAGATTATAGGGAAGACGTGCGAAATGGCACTTTTCCGGGACCCATACCATTCTAGAAGCACCGATATAGTCAAACGGCTTGAACAAACTGATTTGGAGCGACTTTCGCTATGCTCAATATTGCAGCTGCGGGATAGTTCGCATTGGAGCGCGAATCAGGACTTGGAGCGCATTTTCTTCGGACCAAGTAGCAGTTGATCTACCATCGGTAAGGTAGCCTACGTCAGTGCGGGACTCGGTGATGCTTCAAGAAATCAGCGGGCGCAGCGCAGCTTCTTCTGCTTCAGATGACAGTCCTCGAAGGCCTAGACTGCGCATCGAGAGAACTTCTAAATCTTCCAGACGTCTTCTAGTTGCTAAAGTGTGGAGAAAAAAGCCGAGTGGTGCAGTGTTAGGTGTTTCAAAATGAAACGCGTTGGCGAGCACTTGTGGCTAGGAAAATTCGGAAACCCCTAGAGGTCAACTGCGGGTGATCTTCCGGGGAAAAGAAAGGGACTAGCTGTCCTATGAGAACCGCCGGTAGGTGACCTAATTTTGTAGATGACTACAAATGGGCGTAATGTGGGCAGCAAAAGAAAGGCAGGAACGCGCTACCCTAAGCGCCAACCAATCAGAACGCCGACCAAACTGGCCCAGGCCAATTACAACATCGGTCATATGTTTTATATGGTGTGCTCCCTCATGTAGGCCACATTAACGACTAGTACGGTTTGTTTACTCAAAAATGAACTGTTGAAAACATTATGTAAGGCGATGGAACCTAGCTGTGGAGAAGAAAATGCGGAGACCACTAGAGGTCACTGTCGGTGAATTTCCGGTGAAGTGGGAGGGACTACCTGTCGTATAAAGATCGCCGATAGGTGACAGCATTTTCTAGTCGTTAATGTGGGCAGCATGAAAAGGCGGGATGCGCTAGCCTAGGCTCCAACCATTCACAACGACGCGAACAGGCTTCAGCCAATAAGAATACAGGCGGTATACCTAGATCTGGACGGCGCTATAATCGATCTGATAACTTCTCGCTTACCCTCCCCCCTCCCATGTAGGCCACATTAGCGACTAGTCCGGTTCCTCCACTCGAAATTTAAGCGCTAAAAACATTGATTGTGGCACTTATGTAGTTCGATGGAACCTAGCTATGGTAAGGTGAATTCTGCAACATTCGCCGGTCAACTGCGGGTGAACTTGCGGTGGAGTGGACTGATAATCGCCGATAGGTGACCGGATTTTCCCCCACTGGTGACAGACTTTTTTCATTATTTCAACAAGATTTCAAGCAAGATGGTCCTCAATTTGCTTAGCACTTTGCATTGTGCAGTTACACAAATTACACCTCACCCTACGTCGACATATTAAATGGCTCACCCGCCGTTGACCGCTATGAGATTCAGAGCTATTATCGCTCCATTATCGCTCCATCGGCGCCCATTTTCCCATTGTAGCGACGAGCAAAACGACCTGTGAAATTCTCTAGCAGAAGAATGGTCGGGAAATCCATGAATGGCCAGATGACGACGGCTGAAGCGGCTGTAGTCTTCGCGACAGCTGATGACCCACCGGTGGGTCGCACTGTTTGGTGAGGACAGAGCCGAATAAGAGAGTAAAGTAGGAGTGGGCCGGCGCACTCCTGCGCCCGACCGCAACACTCGTCAACCGGTCCACGCTTGAACTCACACACGCACAATGCCCTCGTAGTCGTTACCTAGCGGACGGAGGGAGACGACGCAGCGCAGCGCTGCAAGGACGGCGCCGCTGACGGCCGTCGGGGATCAGAGACCACATCCGACACGGGAGGGCTGGCTGGATGGGCCTCCGCGACGGGGAATGCCCGCGCCTCGACGGAATTTTTGAGGGGAGACGGCTGGAGACGGCAGACCGCGAGCAGGAGGAGGTCCCTGAAGTGTAGGAGTTCCCTCCATAAGGCTCAGCTTGCGGAGGGGTTGGCTACGTCGTCGGATGAGCTGAGAAGCCCCGCTCCATGGTACCTAACCTTAAGCGTGGGAAGTGAATAGGTAGCACTCCTGATTAGAAACAAGGGTACTTATCGTGAATGTGGCCTACATGATCGCGAGATCGCACCAGCCAATCGCAACCAACCAGAGCACCATCCAAACAGTCTGGGTGACATTTCCGTTCGATGCGGTCTGATTGGTCCATGATTGGCCCCCTCGGCACATGTAGGCGACATTCACAACCTGCACCTAGAATTAGTTGAAATTAAGATCTGTCCAGCAAAAATATGGAGAAAAACCCTAATCAAGAACATTAGAGTGTATAGGTCAACGATAATCAATACTTCTATGGGATCCGCCACCCATTTTATAATAATTCTACGAGATACGGCGGGGCACGGTACTAGTCGTTAATGTGGCCTACATGGAGAAGCTCAAGTACCACCCAATCACAATTAATCGGGGACCGACGAAACATGCGCCAGCCATTCAGCACATATCCCTAATGCCGTATCTATTCGATGCGGGCTAATTGATCTGGTGCCTCCTATACCACATGTAGGCCATTTTCACGACATATACCTAAAATAAACTGGAACTAGGAATCTACCAATGTTTAGTGAAAAACTCGGTAGTACCGCGAAGACGTGAAGGAATATATTAACCACATGGTACGTAACCGTGATTCGTCGACACCTAGTATCTGCTGATTAGAAGCAATGGTACATGTCATGAATGTGGCCTACATGAGGAGACGAGATCGTGTCAGCCAATCACAAACAATCAGATCGCCAACCGAATAGTCTTGGTGACATTTCTGTTGGATACGACCTGATTGGTCCGCTACGTCCCGCCCCTTCTTCACACGTAGGCCACATTCACGACCAGCATCGAAATGCTGGGATGAGACACCCAGTGATCTACAGCTTTCGAACTACTGTAAGGTGTTTACTTATGAGCTTTTTAAGGAATGACGGACAGAGCTCATAGCTGACGAATTCCTTTGTCGGATGCGCCACGCACTACACTCCAACGGCATATGTATGAGAAGGCTGTCTGACTAGGTTCTTCCAGATGACCTGATCACAATTCACGGATCTATCCTAGTCGGGAGGGGGCAACCGTAATATGCCAGATACGGGCGTCAACCACGTCCCCTGAATTTAAATGTCATGAGACAGTAGCTGAAGCTCTCGTAGTAACTCAAGCAAGGGATTAGAGACGCGAAGCATCACACACCCCCTCCGATTAGGATAGATCCCAATTTTCCGATCCTTTGCGGATGGAAGGGCGTACCGGTCTAGGCAGGACCAGAACTTTGATCGATTCGGAAATCGAACAACCCTCTACTCCGACTGCGCTACACGAACTTCGCACATCAAACTTGTGCCTAAAATGTTGAATCGCTGCTCCGCTGAGGATGAGGAGGTGTGGCTCACTCCCAAAGTAGAAGGCAGATTGGCGGAAGGTATCTCGTGTCCGACGAATTCACCTCTCAGAAAGCTTGGATAGCGCTGTGCGACTTATCCAAAGCGAAAGGGGTGCTCTGCGTCTTTTCTGACCAGCAGAAATTCGAAGAAAGTAGGTATAATAGGCCTCCAGGACAGTGGGCGGCCTAAATGCTGGGCCTAAAAGCCTTCTAGGTAGGGCAAATTTAAAGCACCTATAGAAGAAGAAGAATCGTTGGAACAAAGGATCCAAAAACTATCTGAACTTCTTGTACTCAGCATACTCATTGAAGAATAATGAATGGAGGTGGCGTTAACCTCTCCGGGATGCGCCACGCATTCTACTTCTTGCCGCGAATGCGTATGTGGCTTACACAATGGCTTGCACACTTAATACGCGCATCAATTTTTTCTTAATTCTTCACAGAACTACAGGAACTGCTATGCATAGGTTAGAGAAGGAAAAGAATAAGATGAAGAAGATGAAAACAGGAAAATGGGAGCTGGGAGGCTTTGTAGGTTCATCTGCTACCGGTGAACGCAGCCTGAATGAGTCCAGGAGAGGCAGCAGCCAATCACAGGCTTCTGTCTGCCTCCAGGCAGGTAAGTGCTGATTGGCTGGTGGGTGTCTCTGTTGCACTCGTCGCTTATACACGCCCAGGGAGGATTCCCTAATAGTACCGAAAACAAGGCATTCTCACTGGAAACGAAAGAAGCAGTAGAGCATATGAGATCCAGAAAGCAGAATTCGTCGAACCGTACGCATCAGAATCGACGGATTTCTGTTCAATTATGCAAAGTCACCGCTCGACACCGAAATGGAGGGCGCAGGCGTGTTCGGCGCTACATCAAACGGGCCAGCCGAATGAATGGCCTTGCCAGCCAGCCACCTACTGCGGCGAGAATGCCACGATCCCGCCAGCAAACGCTGCAGAGGCGGCGGCGGCCGCGGCGGCTTGGGGCGCCGGCGGCCGTCCGTCCGCCCGTACATGGCGATGTTTGTGGCATTGATCGACGACGACGAGAAGCTCCGGATGTTTTGACAGCCGCCGACAGGCAACGAAATGAGTCAGAAGAGCCAGCCGGCCAACATTTCATCAGCCAGCCACCATGAATGCTGGACTTGGCGAAGGTACCCCACTCGGGAACCAGTTTCTCGCCTGAATAGGGCAGCCGCCGGAAAAACGCCATCCACCACGACCTCTCCTTGAGTGCTGTGAGCAGTAAGAAGTGCGGACATGGCAAACATCAAAGAGCAGAGCGCTGTCGGTCGGTGCTGCCGAGCCTGAGTCGAGCTTGAGTCGAGGAGGCATTCCGCGCTCGTCGCAGATTAGGTGGGCCAGTCACGTCCTAAGCTTCCATATCGATTTATTCACTGCCCGATTTGCAACGATCGGATTAACTGCCTAGATTAAACTGAGTTTCAAAGATATGTCCTACCCTTCGTGTCTACTGCAGTTCTCATCGTGAAGATTCTCTTCTAGAAGAGGAAATCCGTGCGCAGCATGACCGATCGATCGATATTCATTGTTTTATTGGCACATGTCGCGAAGATACAGCGAATGGGTGCGGAAACGTGCAACGTGGCACGGGAACGCGTCGCTGCGTAGCCCCTACCGTAGTCGCGGCAGCCAATCATAAGTCCTGCCTGTGCGGATGAGTTGGTGCCTGATTGGCTGCCGCGATTGCCGTGCGAACAAGGGCGCGTTCCCGTACTCCTACGATGCGTATTCGCGACATGTGCCGTTTTATCCTCCTCAGTGAAGCCCGAAATCAATGGATTATTTCCGATGGGATGGAAGGCTTAGCTTATTCTTGTGACTTCAGGCTATTCCACCTGCCCAAAAAATTCGTCATAATAGTTCTAATCGTGTTTGTTTCAGGCCCCTACCCTTCTACAGAGCTCAGACTATAATCATTTTGGTTGACCTGGGAGCGAAATTGAACCCTGGTCTCTAATCCATAAGTGCCTGCATAAATAGTCTCTCCTGTTAACTGCGCCAGGCAGATCAATTCTATATATGTGCAGGTCACCATTACCTTTAGGCGTCCCTATATACGCTATATATGTAATAAAAGCCTATAAAGAACAAGGGCCAGAGCCGTTGTTGCCTTAGCCAATTGTCGCAAACAAGGTGGACCAGTCATGTTGTAGGCTTCGCCATGGATCTATTTGCTATCCACTTTACAACGACCATAACTGGCCTGATTCCCCTGAGTTTCAAAAGTTCCCTTGAACGAGGGACAAATCCCCTTCTTCATTCCACTCAAGCAGGAGAACCCATTGGGCTACTCAGGCACACGACAGGTGCGAATGGAAACGAAGCCAGCGCTTGCTCAGGAAATTGAACAGCGAAACGAGCCCTACCAACCTCCTGGGTCCGTGAATTGGTATAGATTCGCATGGAAATGGTAGAATGCTCTGCTGGTCACCGCAAGTCATTATGCACACTAAATATACATTCAAATCACTGCCACGATATCCCTTAAAAGTCGAATGCATGGCGTACTCCATGAAATGATTGCTTACCATGGACTCCTATCTTTCATCTTTCACTTTCAGATTATTTGTTGCAACCTTGTATACAACATGCTTTGTAAAAGTAACGGTAAATGCCTGTGATCACTAATACCTTCGGATTGCGCCATGTTTTCCAATTTCGACTAAGATCCTGGAAGCACTTAGGTATCGTTATCCTGCACTGTTCGCTCACGTATTCTACACGGAGAGGCGGAAACACACCATCAGTCATAACCAATCAGAGCAGCGATAGAACATGCCCGAGCCAATCACATCATTAAACCAACAATGATATGCCCACTCGATGTGGCCTGATTTGTTGCCTGGCTCATGTTCCCTCTCAACCCCACGTAGACCACATTAACGACCAGTACCTAGAATTCGCTGAAATTGAGAATCTGCCAAGGTTGGAGGGCACAACTCAGCAGCCCAGCGACGACATTAAGGAAGAAATTATGGAAAATGCTAGTAAAATAACACTAAGGGTATAGGTGCACGGCTGGGATGCGCCACGCATTCTACTTCTGCCGAGGCGGTACTAGTTGTTAATATGGCCTACATGGTGAAGCGTAGTGACGCCGTACAATCACAGCCAGTCAGAGGATCGACGAAACCCGAGTCAGCCAATCAGAGCGCACTCCTAGCCGCATGTCCATTCGATGCAGCTTACTATTGTAGTGCGTGCGCCGCCTATACCACATGTAGGCCACATTCACGACATGTACCCAGAATTGACCGAAATTAGGAATCTGCCAAGGTTTTAGGACAGAACCTGATAGTCCAGCGAAGACGTGAAGGAATATATCAACACAAAAATCTAGAGGGTATAGACGGACGGTAATCAGTCTACTTCTGGGATGTGCCGTGCACTCAAATTCTTGCAGGCGCTGCTAGCCATTGATGTGGACGACACGAGAGGCGCGAAATCGCCAGCCAATCACATCCAATCAGAGGGCCTATGAAGCATGCGCAAGCCAATCAGAGCACCCTCCCAATGGCGTGTCCATTCGATGCGGCTTATTGATATGGTGCGAGCGCTGCCTATACCACATGTAGGCCACATTCACGACATTTACCCAGAATTGACTGAAATTAGGAATCTGCCAAGGTTTTAGGGCAGAACCTGATATTCCAACGAAGACTTGAAGGAATATCTAAACAAATAAAAACAGAGCTTATAGATGGACGGTGAACAATCTCATTTTGGGATGCGCCACGTCCTCCACTTCTGCGGAGGCGGTACTAGTTGTTAATGTGGTCAGCATGGAAGGCAGGAACCGCCAGCCGCCCACATCCAATCAGGACATCGAGCAAACCGTCGTATATGCCACGCCCGCTTGATAACCTGATGGATTTGGTGGCTCCCCTCCCCATGTAGGCCATATTAACGTCTAGTACCGTACTTGACTTGCGTGGTCAGGTGAGTCCGAATCCAATTCTCCAACCTTGGAGGCCATGGGGGGATCGTATTCTTAGCCGACAAGGTCGGGACCCGAACTTCGAATCGATTCAGAGTGCAAACAAGAGTCGTCGCATTTTCTTACCACGCTACACTTGCCATGCAAAGGGTTGGTGGATTCTAAGCGGCTCTGAATAATCGGCCTCCGAAGCAGCCACATGTTCGACGTCATCTCTGCACGACGACGAGACGACCTCCCCTAAAGGACAGACAGCGCCCATCGAAATGGAATTCGTGCAAAAACCACCTCATTAGCACAGCCCGATCGACAGTCGGCCGGCCGACTGGGAGGGGACGGCGAGGAGGGGCTGGAAAATGGCAGGGTTTAGATCGATTTACAGTTGGGTAACGAGCCCTGGGTAAAGATAATGACTTCTACTCGTTCTGAGCAACTCCATTACGCTGGAGAATCCTCACTGCATTACAGCTCTGTGCAATGGAAAGTCACCGCGTAAAGTGCTTCCAGAGGACTGTAGGAGATCCCATAGGCGTAGGTGGACTTCCAGATGACGACGTAGTGGGCTTGGAAGACGTCAGTCCACCACTGAGCCTTGCAGAAAGTGCGGCCTGCAGGCTTTCTCTCAGACTTTTCACTCCTTTCCTCCAGAGCCACTTCTGGAATTTCTCACGTCTTCAACTCTCCAGCTATTTGCGTCCGCTATTCCCACCGGAAAGAGAATTCGAAATGAGCATGTGCCTTCGTCTTCCCGCGAACGAGGACAATCTGAAAGAAATTATCGATCTTCTGGAATTCTAACGTTCTCGGGAATTCAACCTCACCGCAGAGCACCTTATCTATGGGAGCTTATCGCAGTCTGGCCGCGCTTACGGGCTGTTTTCTATTGCTTTTGATGATAGGACCTAATCTAGCGGCGGAACCTTTGACGGCCTTTGAACCTGCCAGCAGAGTCACTATGGTGGCCCTGTTCTCAGTAGCACGGTGTATTCGAAGCACAGGGTGCAACCGTGGTTGGATACAGATCTGGTATACGCCATGCATCTCACTTTCTTGCATTAACACTCCAGAATTCGATAATGCCCTTGCTGTGAAGTCCACAAAGCCGTGGGGCAACAATTATATTTGCGAGGGTTTCACCTCGAGCAATCATCTCCGCACAAAAATCGATAAAATCGATCAATAATCATCGGCCGATCGATAGTGTTTACTTGACACCTCATATTGACAACTCTCTGCTAGGAGCACAACGTCAACCAAAATCTCAAGCCCGCTCTGAGACCGCTAGACTTGGTGGTGCAGACGCACGGACGGAGTTTTGGATAGACAGACAGACAGACAGACAAACAAACAAACGGATAGATGGTTAGATGCTATCTCTTTTGTATGGGAGATAGGATAGCATACATACGCGAAACAAAGCAATTTTTGATAACATGAATGTCGTTCATTTGTTACGAAGTTCACAAAGCCATCGGAAAGAAAACTCAAGCATTTCTCACCTCAAACGATCAAGCATGGACAAAAATCGAGAAATCGAATCGATCAATCACAAATCACAAAAATCGAGAAAAATCGAGAATCGATCAATAAGCTGATCAAATATTTTTGTCTTACAGGTAAAATAAAAACTTCTGATAATATGGATAAAGGATAAGGATAAAGGACGACGTTACTCAATCCCTTATGGGATGCGCCAGCGCATTCTACTTCTACGGGATGTCGTGGAGGCGACATGAATGCGTATTTGGCCATACAATGACTTGCGGTGGCCAGCCGATGAACAAGTCAGCGCTTTATTCTTCCCAGACACGTCTGGTACCAATTCACCGACCCCGGAGGGATGCAGGGCTTGGTTGGCCTGGGCGGGAAATTTGAACCAGGAACCTGGTATCGGGTGCACGCGACAGTCGCGCCTCCTCCGACTGCGCTACACACGCCCTGATAATATGAATATTATTTATTTATTTATTTATTTATTTATTTATTTATTTATTTATTCACTTTTTGTGAAGCCCACATACCTACAGGGCAACATTTCCAAGCGCTTCTTACATAGGATGATCAAGGCTGAGAAAAAATCGATAGAATCAATCAATAAGCTGATCAAAGTTGTTTCTTTGACACATCAAATTCATAACTCTAAGTAGAGAAGGATAATGTCGATCAAAACATGATACCGCTCAGAGACCGCTAGACTTGGACGGATAGAGCGACTGACGCACAGACGGTCGGACAGACGGACAGACGAACAGACAGACAGACAGACAGACACAAGGACAGCTAGACAGATGCCAGATGTCCTCATATAGAGCGAGACCGAATAAAACAACTTTTGAGAACAAGAATATTATTTGCATGTTGTAAATAACACAAATCCACAGCACATTTAAGCGTTTCTTATATCGAACCGTCAACTCTGGGCAAAAATCGATGGAATCGATCAATAATCATTAGAAGGCCAGAACGGTTTTCCTGACGCGTCAAACAGGCAACTCTAAGCAGAGTAGGATAATGTCGACCAAAATTCGAATCCGCTCAGAGATCACTAGACTTTGACGGATAGAGCGACCGACGCACAGACGGACGGACAGACAGACAGACAGGAGCACGGATAGAAAAGTGGTAGCTCCTTAATATAGAGGACAAATAAGCCAAATGAAACAACTTTTAATAACATGCATATTATTTACTTGTTGTGAATCCCGCATACTCACTGGACAAAATTTTCAAGCGCTTCTTATTTCGAACGATCATGTATAGGCAAAATCGATAAAATCGATCAATAATCATCAAAGAACCAGAACGTTTTGCTTAGCACGCCAAATAGACAACTCCATGAAGAGAGGGGTGATGTCGATCAAAATTTGAAGCCCGCTCAGAGATCGCTAGACTTGGACGGACAGACGCACGGACAGACGCACGGACAGATAGACCGGAGCTTGCTCTCTTATATACGTATAGTAGGATCAAAGGCTAAAATGAATTAGTAAAAAATAAAAACCAATCATAGAGCGCCACCCACTAAGTCGGCCAATAAGTACAGGGATAAGGATAAATGACTATATCGATCAAACCCTTTGCAGATGCGCCAAGCGTTTTACCTGCACGGGATGTCTTGGAGGTAATTCAGAAGCCTATACAATGACCGGCGGTGGCCATGCGATGGACAACTCGGTGTTCTACCTTTCGCAAACAAGTCTGGCACCAAATAACCAACCCCGAAGGGATAGAAGGCTTGGTTGGCCTGAGCGGGAAACCCGAACCAAGAACCTGGCATCGGGGTACACACCACAGCCAGCGCCTCCTCCGACTGCGCCACCACGCCCTCAAGACAATAAAATGGAACATAAGCTCACCTACATGTAAGTTAAGGAGTACTTACTGAAGTTACTCTCCTTCCGAGTCAAATTTTACGCCTATCGGGCTCTGGTATAAATAAGCTAATTCGGTACATGTTGCTAATTTGGCCTACTTGGAGAGATTGGAATGGCCCGACTTGTCAGAGAAGCAAACGCACATATCCTGGCCAATCAGAGGCCTCTGCTCCGCACGCCCCTTTGATTGGCACACCCGTTCAATGCAATCTGATTGATCTGAACTGTCGCTGCTTAGCCGTGTAGGCCACATTCCCGACATGTACCGATTCTCCTCTAGGCGGAAGCCGAAGGAGTAAGGAAGTTCACCTTAGCGGACACCGGACAGAGTCTTCGAGATAGCCAACGGCTCCACCTTTTCGACGAAACCGCCTAAAAACCAGATGATTTCAGCTCTTCTGTTCTTCTGAAGAAGTAATCAGTCCGACGAGGGCTGCAGAAGCTATGTGAGCTCAACTCCACGCGCTAACTCCGCAAAATGGATAGAAATCTGGGAGAAATGTCCATAGTACGACGAGGAATGATTGGCGACATCGATGTCGAGCAAATTCCTGTGTCGCGTACCATTACTGCTGTGCAAACATTTGTCGTCGAGAGCGCCTGCATTGAGTTTCAATTTGTTTGCATTCAGCACAGCTGACGGGACAAATCTGCGCCAATTGTGACGAAACGGGAAGGGGATTTGGCTCGGAATTCCGTTTGTTTACTTGTTTACTACTCTTCAAGGCCATGATGACGTGTCCAAAAGGGCTGCGAAGACAAGAAATGGGTCGACTCCGCTGAAGTTCACTAGGATTCCCAGTCATACCGCGAAGAAGCTTAGATTTAGTCCTAGAATTCACTAGGTGAAGCTTCTTAGCTTCAGATAGCAGTTCGAAGATTATTAACATTAAAAGCGATGAAAGGCAACGCGGGGTCTATCCTAGTCGGGAGGGGTATGCCATTCTATGCCACACAACCACATCCACTGAATTTAAATAAAAGCCCTCTCGTAATGGGACAACAGCCGAAGACCTCTCGTAAAAGCTAAGGCAAGGGATTGGAGATACCTTTCCTTATAACCCCCTCCAATAGGATTGATTCGGCATCGCGGATAATCGTCTGAAATGGGAACATATCTAGAGTATGTACGGCTGTTCAGAAGCAGCATTCGCCAGAAGGCCGCTGTATCCTCTAGAAATCAGATCCACCCACGATAACAAGGACCCCGCCCACTTTGCAGCCTCCAGGCACTCGGCGACCTCTAAACCTGGGTTACCCTAAGGTAAGGTCCTTCAGGTGTTGACGTCAACAACCACTGTAGCGATTCTTTGAACAACAGGCATGTACAGCGCAGTCGTGATAAGCGCCGACTGTCGCTTAGACGCCGAATCGATTCTAGGTTCGGGTCCTGCCCACTTCATCCAAGCCCCGAGCTAGAGTCAGAGTTGCGTGCAAAGAATGTACCTGTCCTTTATTTCAACATCGAAAATCACTCGTTATAAATGAAAACTCGTCGACGTGAAATGCATGGCGCTTCCTACACAGTGGTCGAACGTACCTGACTTTTCTTACTGTGTTCTTCTACCGTACGAGCCATCTGTATCAAGGTAATGTTCCCTTTCCTCCTTTCCGTTCCCTTAGAATGTTGGAATCCCGCCAAATTCTTTGGCCAACAGTTCGAAATGCCTCTTCTGCGCTTTGAAATGACGAATACATTGCGCATCAGAAACTCGTTCCCAATCCCAGTCTGTTCTTCAGAAGCAAGTCTACCGCAACTCAATCCGCCGCCAAGAATGCACTTCCCATGGAAACGCTTGGTCCGGAGTGCTAATCGTTGGAATCAAAATTTGCTTCACAAAGGAAAAATTATCTTCAGAAGTCCCCCCGTAGGTATACGGTTCTGAGGAATTCAGGGACTTCCCACTGAAACTCCTACCGTAACCTTCTCCAATCTGGATCTGGAATGGCAAAGGACCGATCGCCGTTGAAGGACAATGAAGTGGTCGTGGCGCAGTGGTAGAAGGCGGCATCAGACGCCAATCGATTTCAGATAGAGCACTGCTATTCGGTGAGATTTGTTGTTAAAACGACAGAACTAGAACACCGTCGTTTTCGATGCAATTCTCTGCACAGAAGGAAGTCGAAAAAAATGGCCTTCACGATATCAGGTGAAGGTTAAGTGCATGGCGCATCCAAAAAATGACTCAATATAGTCGATAGTTGTCTTTGTCTGCCTTTTTAGAAGCGAAACAACACGCTTTAAGCAAAACTTTCAGTAAATCAATTTTAAAAAATTAAATTTAAATTTAAATTTTCTATGTCGAAGGAAAATTCAAATTCTAAAATTGCTATATTTCTCAAAATCTAGCCAAGCTAGCCGCAGTACCATAACCTAAACCTATCTCAGAGAAAACTATCTGCCTTATTTTTTCCAGTTAATTTAGCGTATTTATTTATAGTTAATTAATTAATTATTAAGTTAAGTTAGTTATTAATTAATTAATTATTAAGTTAATTTAGCGTATTTATATTCATTTTGTTACATGTATTCAAAAATTATTTTTATTTTTTAATATTCAGTATAAACATTAATGCATTTATTCATTTCATTAGAATTAACATTCAGCTTCTGGTTGCTATGGTTCACGCCCGAACCTCCACGACATCCTTCGGAAGCTAAATGCATGGCGCAATCCACAGCTACTAACAGATAGGTAATAGACCCTCGTCTACTTTTTTCGACCATTTAGAAGAGAAAAAAAATTAAAGCCAAAACATTGAGGAGGAAGCGTAAATAATGAACGTCGGTGTTAGTTGATCGCTTTGTGTAATGCGCCATGCACTCGATTTTGAAAGCAACTTGGATGTTTATACAATGACTTGCAATGGCCAGTCGATGAGTAGGCTATCTATATCCTCGCTAGGAACACCAGGTACCAATTAATCGACCTCCGTCGAGTAGAACGACGACCCCCCTTGGTTGACCCAGGCGAGAGTCGAACCAAGAAAATCGATCGGGTGCATGCCAGAGTCGCCGTTGCCATCCACTGCGCTACCACCACTCAACGCGTGATCAATGAAACCCAAATATTTCTAGTGGCAGGGTGAAAGATTTTTTCGAAAGTTAGGATACAAAGTAGGAATAATCTTTCTAAATCAAATAAATCCGAACGTTTTTTATTGATGAAAATAAAAATAAAAGTAATAAAATTAATTGAAAATTTTGTAAGTTTTGATTTCCTTCTCATGTTTTCTTGTTTGTAAGAAAATATATTTCCTTTTCTTTGCTGAAATAGATAGATATGGATTGATTACTTCTGCTATGCATAGGCCATGCATTGGGCATAGAGCAGTGGGCGGGAGGCGCCGCTTCCACCCTTACAAATCGATTATTTTCGGCTCGAAGCCGCAGCCAGGCTAGTCAAGGCTCCCCTCAGATCGTGGACAATACATGTTCCACCGTGTTTTTTATTGAAAAATATTAAATTTAATCGGACGAGTTTTTAAAGACGTCATGATGGTTGAACAGGGATGAAAGGTAGCTCAACGAAAACGCACTGAAGTAGAATGCATGGCGCGTTCTTGAGAAGGATCAATATCGTCCTTGGTCCGTCGTCCTTTATAACACAATTGCATTAGTCAGTTGGTGTTAGATGAACTAGAGAAGGGTTCATAAGCTACGAAAGCAGTCGGGCAATAATTTGAAGAAGTGAAACGCATGGCGCATTCCAGAACAAACTGCAGCGATCATCGTTCTATATATTCCTAGCTGTTCAAGGGCAAAATTTCATTTTTAAAGCAAATTTATAACACTTCTCGGAGCGTAGTGTCAGGTAGAGTGCCGTCCAGTGAAGTGCGCCATGCACTCGTCTTGGTTTCGATGTTCGTCATACTTTGGTTGCGTTGATCCTCAGTGCAATTATATATGTAGTTTTTCTTTTCAATATCCTTTTAGTGGAAAAAACATTGATTTTTCTAGCTCCTAGGTCTTCAAGCCAATTTTTTTCGAATATGGTCTTCGTTACTCAGCTTTAGCCCCAGAACTCAAAAAAAAAAATTAAATGAAAATCCCCCCTTTCGGCAGCGTAGGCCCAAGATATTCACGCTCGGGTGCATCGCAGCGCAAAGGATTCATTTTGGTTCATCTGAATCGGATTCATTCGCTGAAGATGGAAACGCGATGGCTTTTTTGGTGCCGAGACAGGCTCCGCTGCAACGGCTGCAGCGTCGAAAGTGCAAAGCTATCCGTTAACGACGACGTCCTTCAGATGTCAGATGCGGATCGCTGTTGACAGAGAGCTGTCGTCGCTCCTTATGCAGAGCCGATGAAATCCCGGCTGCCTGACGAATTCTGGGCTCATTTAGGTCGGGGAAGGGGATGACGTCTTCGTTGGAGTACGCCATGCACTTTCATCGAGAATGAAATCGAAGATGCATCCGTATTTGCTCGCACACGCACAAAAGTCACTTGGGTTCCATTAGATTGCGCCATCAGTTCCACGATCGATGCCGATCAATATCGACCACTGATAACGGCTACTAGAGATCAATCAATATCGATCAATACAAGATCAATTCGCTAATCGATCAACGCAAATCAACATCGTTTATCATCATTCAACAACAATCAATATCAAGTCTACAGCAGCCGCTGTTGGTCGATCAATACATCAATCGATCAATGCAGATCAATATCGACCACTGACAACGGCTGCTAGCGAACAATCAATATCGATCAATACGGGTTAGTCTGCTGCAGCCGTTATCGGGCCAATCAATGTAAATTGACCACAGATAAGATTGTAAGTAGAAGCCACTATGGTGAATCAATACCGATTGGGAATGATTAATCCGTAGATGTCATTGTTACCAATCAATATCAATCAATACTGCTTAGATCTCAGCAACTTTTAGCGGTCAACCAGTAAGCCCTAGTTTATACTTGCGTCGCTGCGAGGAGCGGCATCATGGTCGGGATAGATAGCGACCGTGCGGCGCGATAAATCGATCGATATCTATGGCAATCGTGATGCCGCGCCGCGTGGAGGCACAACTATAAACTAGAGCTAAAGGCTTGATACGCTGATTAGTTTGCAATGGACATTACCAACGAATCAATTATCATCATTCAACAACAATCAATACCAAGTCTGGTCGATCAATACACTAATCGATTCAAAATGATATGGTGATTAGGCTGGAGTGGTCATTCTCATTTGACCCAAACATCTAATACAGACCTATGTACCGATCAGTGAGTAGGCTACATGTTAGTCAATCAATATCAATCAATGCCAATCAATATTCCGACAAGACTGCAGCAACTTTTAACTACCAACCACTGCGACTCAATGCGGACAGACTGGTCTGATGTAGTTACTAGTTAGTTTGCCGTTGGGAATGTCAAACAATCTATGTATCGAGTAGTTCAATTATTGACAGATCAACCGCATTCAATATTGATTGCTATGCAGTGACCATTAGCGACAACTCAATGCAAGTCAACACCGACCAGCCTGCAGCTTTTACTGTTGGTCGATCAATACACTAATCGATACAGATCGATATGCTGACAAAGCTGCGGTAGGCACTGTTAGTCTGCCGGCATTTCTAACCAATGCAGACTAGCATATCGATTAGTCTCCAGAAGCCATTCTAGTCAATCAATACTAATCAATACTGGTCGAATTGACTATGGTAACTTTAAGTTATGAATCAATTAATACCGATCAATATAGATGGATATATTCACTGGTGAGCAGTAGTTAGTCTTGCAGTACTCAATATTAAGCTATGTAGGTCGATATATTGATTAGTACTTTTGCTTTATCAACGCCTAGAAAAACGAAAAATCAATATATCGATTAGATGCAGTGATGACTAATGCTACGATATTGGTTAGTCTGCAGTAACCATTCCCGTAAACTCAACACTATTCAACAACAGTCAATACCGACTAGCCTGTAGCAGCTGTTATCGGTCGATCAGTGCATTAATCAATACAGATCGATCTATTGATCACTCTGTATTTGCCATTCTGGTCAATCAATATCACACATACGTATCTACTTATCATTTAGTTTTCAGTGCTCTATTCGGTTAATTATTGCAAATCAAAACAAACCGATATATCGTTTGGCCCGCAGCTGGCATTATCATTTGATGACAATCAATCAATACCAGTCAATGAAGGTCAGTGCCGGCTAATCGGCATGGATCAATTCGGATCTATCCTAGTCAGGAGGGGGCAACCGTAAAGTGAGAAACAGGATTTATACTTCCGTCGCGCTGCGGCGCGGAGTTATAAAAACTGTCAATATCGATTACCTGTATTGCCTAATCGATACGGATAGATTTCATAACGCCGCGCCGTCCGACGTCTGAAGTATAAATCCCGCCTCAGGCATCATGGGACAGCAGCTGAAGCTCTCGTAGAAACATAAGCAAGTGATTGGAGACGCAAATCACTATATTACCCCCTCCGATTAGGATAGATCTGATCAATTCCCCCTCGCAGTTATTATTCCATTAAGCAGCGATTCCGCTCCAGCCGTAAAATTCAAGCGCATGTCGTATTCTCAAGCAGCCGCCTGCCATGCAGCAACCTTTTATGTCCATTTTTCAACAAAACCTTCATTGTTTGCAGAACAAACGCATGCGGTAACGGAAGAGGGTGTGGTCAGGTTACACCCCGTTTGGAGGTCAGGTTTCAGACGCGAAAAACCACCGAGAAGACGTTTTGCATCCGAAATTGCTCTTGACAAACGACCCAGACAGGGTAGGTGCACTTCTGAGCGGCCGGGTATCAATGACTAAAGATTACCGTAATCAAATCTGACACGGAGTAAGGTCACCCGGCAAAAAGTCTCGCTATTTCGGGTCATGTCGAAATTGCACAGCGATTTCCGGATTGTCACCGTTTAATTGGGAAGCGAACCGCGACGCAGCCGCTCGCGGAGCTGCTTACTAATTAGGCAATTCTATCGAAGGTGCTCCTAAGATCCTCAGACAGCTCCAGACACCCAGCAAACACCAAAGGTCATCAGAAGGCGAGAAGAATTTCCCGCATCGATCGTCGCGGCACTTTGCAGAAGTTGCAGACGTCGGTCGTTACGTCATGCATTTGGTTGCCATGGATCTAATTCCCACCCAACTACGCGGATATGTGTACAGAGGGAGGCTACAGGGTCCGGAGCATAGGAACAACAATAGCGAGGGAAGAAGAATGAACGAAATAGAGGATTTTTGCTTACATAAAAAATTACCACTCCATGAAACCCTCACTTATAATCCCCGAATCGTTTCCACTAAATTGTTATTTTGCTAGAAAAAGACGCCAATAGGCCAGATTCACCAACCGCCTTACGGTCGGTTATGGTAAAAAGTACCGCCAAACTCCCTGATATGACATTCATCAGGTTTTGCGGTACTTTTCACCGTTAGCAGCCAGGTAGCGCTTGATGAACCTGGCCAAATATTATCATAGATCTATTAGGTGGGACCGTAGGTTTCTGCCTATTTTTGACTTAGGTTCAATTACCCAAGTTTGAGGATTTACAAATTTTTGGTGTTATTTGATGGTTTAATTACCTAAGTTTGAGGATTTACAAATTTTGATGTTAATGGATTTCGGCTGTTGTGGCGCATGAAGTCGGATTGTTTTTAGTGGAACCTATCACAATTACGGGTTAGTTCCTTTATATAAAGTTAGTCTTCCTTACTGAAGAGAACAGGGACTGACTTTATATATTTTTCACTTTGTTGTTGTCCGTCTAAGGGTGGGGTCGAAATATTTTCTTCACTCATCCTCTTGTTTGCATTTTGTTTGCATTTTTCTTAATTCTGTAGGGTATCCGGAAAGTTTTGAGAACATCGCGCCTATCCAGTTTGAATCATTGCAGTGCGGGAACGCAACAAAATAAATATAATATGGGTAAAGTAAAGCGTCAACCAATTATTTTTAGGACGCGCCACGCATTCCACTGCTATGGGGTGTCGTGGAGCCGATTAGATGGCATATTTGGCCATACAATGACTCCCAGTGGCCAGCCTATAAACAAGTCAATGCGTTCCTCTTCTTACCAGGGAATGCCGTCAGCTTCCCATGGAACTTCGGATTGAGACCTATATCACGTGAAAGAGCTCGAGACGCTGATCACAGATATGTAGACCAAATTTGCTAAATGGATCTCCTAAGCGAGTTATGGCCGGCGGAAGTCGCCATGTCTTCCATGTGTCAGGCGCGCTCAATCAGCATTGGGCGCGCCTGACACATGGAAGACATGGCGACTTCCGCCGGCCATAACTCGCTTAGGAGATCCATTTAGCAAATTTGGTCTACATATCTGTGATCAGCGTCTTGAGCTCTTTCACGTGATATACTAGATCTCAATCCGAAGTTCCATGGGAAGCTGACGGCATTCCCTGGTTAGACAAGTCTGGTATCAATTCACCAACCACGGAGAGATAAAAGGCTTGGTTGGCCTAGGCGGGATCCGAACCAAGAACCTTGTATTGGGTGCATACAACAACCGCCACCTTTTCCGACTGCGTTACACGCGCCCGCCCTTGACAAAATAAGGACGCGGTCAAAATGGTGAGAAAAAGCGGGAAAACGACAGGTTTACACCATTTATTGTCACGGTCATCAATAACGATCCGTTTAACAATGTG